>JANAVB010020158.1:12500-56727 GCA_029216955.1 Iris pallida | reverse complement strand
AAATTTCTTTTGGTCCTGCTGTAGTACATCTCTGATTTTTTTTTCGACACAGCCGTACGGATAGGAGTTCGTCTACCCTTACCGTAGTTGAGGCCACTTTTGAAGTCGTAACCCATCTTTCGGATGATGTCTTTTGATTGTTAACTGTAACGACGGAGTTGAAGATGCCCCGTGTCGTTGCTTTTGCTATCATCCGTATAGCTGAATTGTTGTTCTGGTCCTTTACTAAAAAGTATTGGACTTTCGCCTTTCTTACGAGCGGGAATAATACGATACGAATCCTTTGGGTGTTCAAATGAAACTTCTGTTTGAAGAGATTGTACAACTCCCATTGTAAATGATTGAAAGCTATCTAACATATCCAAATAGCACTTAGCATGATAAATGACATCAGTATACTGGAAAGTAGATGCTTTTTCATTGATTTGTACATTTGTATTTACAGAAGGACCTTTAGCCTTGGCAGGCTTGGTCAGATTGATTACAAGAGGGGAGAAGAAGAACGTGGAGGAGGATTGGCTTTGTTACAACGGAGGTCGATAACAAGCGGCACAGAGGAGGTGAGCTCCCTTTTGTCCTTGTTATGAGATAAATCAATAACAAGTGGCTCAGAAGAGGTGAGCTGCATTTTTTCCTTGTTACGACGGAGGTCAATGACAAGCGGCTCAGAAGAGGTGAGCTTCCTTTGATCATGATCATCATTTGATTGCTTCTGGACTGGCAAGTGAATAGCCAGTGGCTTGGAAGATTGAGGACGAGAAACACGCCCTTTGACAGGAATGATGAGGGTGTCATTGGGCACTGTTTCTTGCTCTTCTTTAGTATCCAGAGACAGGACAACCTTCATGAATTCGTCCTTGTACATACGAGCATCGTTGCAGTATGCTTCGATGCCTTTGAAAGGATAGAGATCAGCAACCTCCTTTTGTACCTCTCCATTGTCATCGACATATTTGAAACATTGATGGAGAGTCAAAGGGACAATGTTATGCTCGTGCAAAAATGGTCTTCCCAGCAAAGCATTGTAGGAACAACCATGGTTGTCGATGATGTAGAAGGTCACCTTTGTGCGAAGATTGTCTATTTGGAGTTTTAAGCGAATCTTGTCCAGAGGTTCACTCCTTTCCTGGTTAAACCCGAGAATGGTGGTGATTGTACAGGAAAGACTATGCACTGGGATCTTCAGCGCATCCAACATTGTCTTCGGCATGATACTGAGAGCAGACCCTGGATCTATCAGAATGCGATCGACTTTCATCGAGTCGACGTATCCTGTATAGTAGAGAGGACGGTCGTGCCTATTGTCTTCCATCAACATGTCATCCTGTGTGAAAGTTATGTTTGGAATTAACTCCAACATGCTATGACAATGGAGGCAAGAGACTGGCTCTGCTTTTTGCTTCTTCAGAAGGGCTAAACAGGTTTCAGCCTGCATGAGAGCCTCACTCAGAGTTTCCCGAGTCTCTTTAGAGAGGCGTAAGAGCTCGAAGATGGACAGCCAGGCCAGTGTATTGGCTAGTTGAGCCAGGATGTCAAAATTATAAGGCTTTTCAAGTCCAGAAGGAGACGACTTCTTTAAAGGTTTGTCGAAGCGGACTTGTTGTTTGTCTTTGTCATCTACCGTCGGCTTGGGAGGAGTAGACTCTATAACTGGTGAAGATGCAGTAGGAATATCCTCAGTAGAAGCAGGCTGCACTGGAGCAGGCTCAGAGGAAGAAGCAGGATTCTCTTGGGCTTCAGGGTAATCTTTAGATAGGCTTTTCCTGATCTGGTGCCCAGAAGTTATCAAATAGGTCAAAGAACACCATATTGCAAGTCTTTGTGTCCTTAGAGCGGTCTTCTTCTTGGAAGAAGAGGGAAGTTCGATCTCCGAAGCAAGATCAGGATGGATCCACATAATCTCGCAATTGTCAAGAGACAAGGGGACGAGACCTTCACTTCGTGGAGGAGGGAGATTCTCGATCTCGAGAGTAGCTTTGGGGATGGGAATGACACCATGCTGCACCATCTGGGGCGGAAAGTCACCAAATTGAACTGAGACCATGTTTGCGGTAACAGTCTTCTCGTCTTGCTGCAGAGTGACAACACCAGCGTTGACCAGTTCTTGGTTTTTGCCTTTGAGCACATAACATGCTCGAGTGGGATGTCCAATGAACCTGTGATAGACACAGTACTTGGGATGATCAGTCTTACCGACTTCATCGGGCTTCTTCGGGTTTGGAAGTTGGATTTTTTGCTTTTGATCAAGCAATCAAAGATGCTTACTGTGTCATTCTCGTCAAAAGAGTACTCCACTTTCGGACGAGGTTCTCTTTGTGGAGGTGCTGAAGGGGTAGAAGTAGATGTAGGTGGAGCTACGTTAACAGCCAGGGATTCTTTGTTCTTGTTCAAATTGATGTTCAAAGTTTTTTTTCTTTACGGTTGTTCTGGCGATTGCCACCACCCGATATTTGATGTTCATCCCGATCGGGGTTAGACATTTGTACCCCTAACTGCTTGAATTTGTCAGCGCTAACTTTAGCTGCTTTAGCGTTGACAATAAAGGATGGCCAGTCTTGGAATTGAGTAGACCCTGTCCACATGCTGATGATAGGCAACAGATTTTCCTTGCAGGTGTCTATGGTAACAGCAGCCGAAGTTCCAGAAGGCATTTTCAAAGCTTTCCGACGGAATCTTTCAATAAAACTCTCAGTAGTTTCATTATGTCTTTGTTTAATTTTATTGAGGGCTGATATAGTCATGTCGTTGATTTCCTCGTAAAATTGTTCCAAGAAGATTTGTTTTAAGCCAGAGAAGGAGGTGATACAACCATCAGGCAAGCTTCTGTACCAATCGTATGCTACGCCGGCTAAACAGCCAACGAATACTCTGGTAAGAAGAGCGTTATTTGGTTGAAGTTGGACAGTCATAACCTCAAAGTAGTTAATGAACTGACTGGGAGAAGTTCTGCCATCAAACAGCGAGATTGTTGGGATCTTATACTTTGGAGGAAATGGGACTTCCTTCCATTCAACTGGATAGGGTTGCTTGATCCCCAACCTCTGCAAGTTGTCCTTCTCCTTGAAAGCTTCGAACTGAGTGCGCAGGAGCTTGACAGCTTCATTGGCATCTTCCACTGATGTAGAAGGAGCAGGCTGAACCACGATGTTAGGGGGAGGAACAGCATGATAAGTACTACCCCAGCGCCTGACTGACTGGGTGTAGGTTGGATTTGTACAGGAGGTACTGGAAGAGATGTTATCCCCAGTCCTGCATTGACAGGCACCGACGATGCTATAATTTCAGGATTTGTAGGAGGTACGGTCGGTGGCACTGTATGCTGGGCCACAATGATGGAATACATACTTACGACCATCTCGACCATGGTCTTCAGCTTATCTTCTAGCGCAGCTATTCTCTGTTCTTGACTAGCTGAACTGGAAGCATCTGGGTCTTCATTGACAACATAAGCTGTCACTTCCCTGGGTACAGTGGAGGACACTGTTTGTTCTGAGCTTTCACTGTATGCATCATAGTCGGGGAAAGAATCATCTCCTGAGTGAGAAGAAGGAGACGTTCGGAAGGATCTTGAAGATTCCTTTGACCGATTGTGTCTCGGCTTCGGGATCTGGTATGTTGGAATACTCCTTCAGAAGATTCCTGGAGTAGATCCAAATAGCGCTGACTTGGCTTGCGAGGTTTCCCGTGCTTGGAGCACTTTCTACCCCCAGTGTCTCTGGAAGTCATGTTGACGGAGGCGTACAAAACCTCGTCTTCATCTTCTGACATAGGTTCAGAGTTAGAAAAGTTCAGACGATCGAAGGCAAATCGTCTTGTTGTCTGACAACAACACTTGATGACCACTTTGTGATTGCAATGGTGTCCAAGTGGTTGCACTGGGGATGTTGAGATATTATCCCCTTTTTGCTTGAGGTGTTCTCGGAGATCAGAAACAGCAACGGGACGAGCAAAAGTTCGAGGGACATGTTCTTTGACAATGTTCGGAACATGGTTCCGATTTTTTAAATGTTTTGTCCCTTGAGTGTTCAGGGAAGTACTCATTTCATTGGCATAGGTGTCCGAATTCTTGATCCTGGAGGTTTGCCTCTGATGCTGGTTGGTCTTCGGCATTGGCTGTTTACGTTTCACCAAAGTTGGCCTGTTGAGATAAATTCTTAAATCAACAAACTCACCCCCAGGGGTTTCTGTCTGAGACACCAACAATTTTCCCTATCGTGAACGGGAGATCTGAAGAGTTGGGAGATCTTGAAACTCTGCTACCGGAGTAGGCAGAATACCTCTCTGATCAGTACACTTTCCTTTGGCAAGGAGAGAAGAAGAATCCTTATGAGAAAGGGTTCTTGTACTGACTGGTGCCAGAGCACATTCAGATTGATCTTCAACGGTAAAAACCGAGGAAGATTGAGAAAAGACCAAAGGGCCTTTTTCTTTGTTTTGGAAAGACGGGTTAGCTAAAGTGCGTTTCCCTCTGTTATCTTCCAAGTCATGGACGAGGAAGTTTGAGAAAAGGCCAAAGGGCCTTTTCCTTTGTTCTGGAGATGAGGAGGAATAGCCAAAGACTACCCGCAGTGGATTGCAGGAGCAACAAAGTGGTTGGAGAGGAGTAGAGCTTTTCCCCTTGTTGTGAGAAGAGGAGAGATTAGCCAAAGTGATGTCTCTCTTGGATTGCGCAGACACAGTTTGCGCATGAGTTGATGGCACACTGACAGATTGCGCAAGAGGAGTTCTGGCAGAATGTCTTCTGGCCTTAAGTCACAGTGGTTTGCGCAGTAGGAGCCTTGTTGCCAGAGTTCTTGAGTTGCACTCTAGTTGCTGGAGTAGTGGACTGCGCTAGGCAGAGTGGCAGCCAACTGTGCCAGAGGAACATGAGTCTTGTACTTTGACAGAGCAGCATATGATATAGTTTGTGCACTGGCAACAGCATATTGTACAAAAGGCAGATTGTGCAACAGCAGAGACAACAGACTGTGCAACAGTCTTAACAGCAGAGACATTAGACTGCACAGCAGTCTTGGTGGCAGAATCAACAGACTGCGCAGCAGTCTTTGGGATCCACACTGGACGCACTTTGCTTATGACAGAAGTTGTCGCAGTGCGAGGAGTGGTCCTGGAGTTGATTATGGCTTCGTAGGCCGTATGGTTTCCTTCACAACCAGCGTCTTCTGCGTCTTTCCGATAGACGCAACGTCACATTGAGTTATCACTTCCTCGTCGGAGGAGAAAGTCGTCCCCAGCAGAGTCGCCATTTTGTTTGCAAAAATAAAAGTTGATCTTTATTTCAACAAACTTTGTAAAGAAGATTACAAGAATTCTGGGAAAGTACAACTATAGAAATCCAATCTAGATGACGATTGCTTTATCCCTTGGACGATGTTGAACTTTGAAGACGATAGCCTCTGAAATTGAAGGCAAAAGCCTCGGAATAATGCAGCAGCACTTGGCAAGAACTCCTGAACTCTCTGATATTTCTGAACTTTTTATGTCTGATCCCCTGGAATGAAGACTTGAAACTCTATTTATAGAGTTCTGGAAATAACTAACTTTTAGTTATTCTGACTGGCGCAAGTTGGATTGCGCATGCACTGGATTGCGCAGGATTAGACTGCGCAGGCAGTTGTCTGATCGTGGGCCAACTGTCTTGGACACATGGCATCATTTGATTGAAATACGCATGATCGTGTACAGACGGTTGCCACGTATTGATGGCATGAATACCACGTGTACATTTGTCAGTTGTCATGATGAAGTACGCCACATGAATTGTACTGACTTCAGATTGCGCTGGAATAGACTGCACAGCAGAAAGCCTAGCAGATTGTGCTGCATGTACAGCTGTCCTCGAGCGCTGTGCGGCGCAATAAACGAACAGTCTCCTCGTTCTTTGTGCTGTTAGTTATCAGAAGATTTGATTGTGTCAGGTAATGATGACATGGCCACGTCAGCTTACGCACTTGAGAGTGTGCGCAGTCCAGTCTGTGCAATCTGGATGATGCGCAATCTGACTTCTGCGCAATTCATTTGAAAGATGTATTTCTTGATTTTTATGACTTTGTTGATGGGTGCAACTTGATTTTTTAGGACCTACAGTGATGTTAGCAACTAGTTCGGTATTACAAGATTTTAGTGACCGTATTTTGAGGAGTAGTATGACCAAAGGTGGGTAGAAGTTCTCGAGACTTCGTAGTTACAAAATGATTAGGAGGAGTATATGAAATATTTATGGAGAAATTAAATTTGAGGGGATCAAGGTGATAGTAGACTTTGATATTTTTGAGAATAGTTATGAATTAGAATTTTGAGGACAAAATTATTTTTAAGGTGGGTAGATTTGTAGCTCCCCTTCCCGAAATATTTTTTATTTTTATTTATTTAATTAATTTAAACGGCAATTTTTAGATTTTTATAAATGATTATTTAGTTAATTATTACGGTAGATAATTTTAGCTGTGATTGAGTTTTGAAGTACAAGACGGCTAGGAACGGATAGTGCAGTAGCATGCTTTGACTAGTGTTTAGCCATGGTAGGGGAATGCAAAACCATAGGAGTGTCCTAACTAGGTAAACCAGGCCAAGTTGCGGCTTAACCCTATAGATGATTTAAATACCCATTAATTAGATTATTGACTTCTAGAAGACCCGATCGTGCCAAACCAACCAGATTGGACCCGAACCAAGCTCAAGCCCGTGTAGGCAAGAAGTATGACCAAGATGTTTGTGTCAATATATTTTGTGTGTACGTATTTTCTTAAATACTCTATTACACATATTTTGTAAGTAATTATTATTAATATTATTACGGTTATTATATATATATATAAGTATTTGATATTCATAAGATATCTAAAAGTATTTTAAATGATTTTCTTATTTATCCTGGTGCATTTTTAGAATATTTAGGCTACAACCCATATTTGTCTACGTACCTATTTTTGGATTCCAAGGTTTGTTATAATGTTACTATTATTAATATTGTTAATATAATTATAATAATATCGTTTATTAAGTTTGGATTAATATAAAAATAAATATGTGTATGTATATATACATATATAATATATGTGTGTATGTGTATTTATATAAAATATATTATATATGGGTGTACGTGTATATAAATGTAGATATATATATGTGTATAAATATAAATGTGTGTGTATATATATATATATATATATATATATATATATATATATATATATATATATATATATGTGTGTGTGTGCGTATATAGAGATGTATATATATATGCACCAAAAAAATATATATACAAAGCCATTATACAACCAAGCCCATATGCACCAAAGCCCGGCCTAATCAGCCAAGGCCCAGCCTGGCTTGGCCTAACCCAGCAAAGCAAACTGCTCAGCTCAGTTTAAACCGATTTCATATAAGCAAACCCGAGCCTCCTCTATAAACCAACGCACGAAACCGCTCGGGAAAACCATCAAACCCTAAACTAATCGCGTCGCCTCCCTCGCACGCCCGCTCAGGGGTGTATGCGTGGCCACCCGCCGTCGGCACCACCGCCGTGCGCGGCCGAGGTCGCGCGGATGCAGCGCACGCGCACGGGGAATTAAATCAATAGCAGCGCAGCAGCAGTAGCAGTTGCAACCACTGACTTCCCGGTAAGATCCCGATCTCGATACTCCATCTTTTCGCGAACCGTAAATTAGTTTGGAAAGCCAACATGACTGCCTCGAAACCCCAGTAAATAGATTTCGTATAGGATGAACGACCAGTCCATGAGATCGACCCGAAGTCGGTCAAAAACCTGTAGAAAATAGAACACTAGTGCAGTCCAACCCTCCATGTTTGAAGATCGATTCTGATCGATCTAATGCCATATTAGAAAAAACTATTTGAAGACACTTTTAGACAACACATATAGGGCTTCATAATCTTTTTTGTGGATTCGGAAATCATCGACAACACGTCGAGAAATCGAATCCCAAAGTTTCCCAAAAACCTGTTTAGAAACTAGAAATTTGTCCGATACGACGTGCGTCCCGCCAATTCGGGCGACGTGGTCGCGAACCGAAAGCATCAAAAGGTGCATAACGGCTTCGTGGTCGTGTGGGCTTTGATGGAATTCAAATTGGTTGCGTGTGCGCGACGAATTTGATCCGTATCCGTCGAAATTTACCGTATCGACCACTTTGCACAAACTCCAATTACTTTGTGTATGTTCGTCAGATCGAGATGAAACTTTTGCCATCAGGACCGTATCATTTTTTTGGTCCTGTATGCCAAATTTGGTCCAATTCTGAGACAGTTGATAAAATTACCGTTTTGCGGGCCCCACGGTCCGACTCAACGGATAATTTTGTGCACGGCCTGCCGGAATCTAACTTTGGACATACGGTTGGATTCGTATCGAAAAACCAGATCCGTAGACATGTAGTTTGACGACTTTAGAGACCATTGACTCTAGCACATTTTTCGACGCAAAGCGGGTCCAACAACGGACATCGTTTTTGTCCAAAATTACCATTTTGCCTCTGTGTCCAGAATTGGACTTAAGGACAGGTAATCCTAGCTAAATTGACTATTCTGAGAATGTTGGTAACGTTTATTTCAGCTTTCGGAGACAGTTGTGATGACTTGGACTTTCTGACTTGTTGATTGGCGATACATTGTTGGTTCTCCGTGCAACCTCCAGGCAAGTATACCTTGTCGAACATATACAGTATTTACATGGTTTCTATCCCTTTATATTACTCCTTTTCATATTGTCACATGATTCCATATTGTGATTGATTCGTCCTTGATTGCCTTACTTGTTCTAGATTACGTGCACGTATAGGGTATTTGACATTGCTAGATTATTGGTCTTATCATGTTACCTTGCTTTGCGATTGAGTTGTCAGTTTCTGTATATGTTCTTGACTTGACTAATCTTGACTGGGAGTATCTTGCATTATACTACAGTTGAGATATACTATAGATTGGGAGTATCTTATATTGTACTATGACCTATAGCCGATTCTTCTACCTTGATATCACTTGATTGACTTGACTTGAGACATGCCATAGATTGGGAGTATCTTACATTGTACTATGACCTATAGCATATATTGATTTATTGATTGACTTGACTTACAACACTATAAATTGGGAGTATCTTGCATTGTACTACGATTTACAGGAGTCTACTTGACTTTGTATCCTTTAGGAGAGGAGATCAATACTAGAATTGGCTAATCTTGACTAGGATTATCTTGTATTGTATTACAGTCAAAACCTACTATAGATTGGGAGTATCTTGCATTGTACTACAAGCTATAGAGGTTAATCGATTGATTGGTAGCCAAGTCTAGTATTACATTTCCATATTTTAGAGATCTTTCTTGCACCGTTCTTATCCTTCTCACATGTTATTTACTGTCATATTAGTAGGCATATTTTATGTATCTTGCTAGTCCTCTGAGGACCTGATGATCTTTTCAGGTAGCTGATTGCACGGAGTTAGTTAGCTGAGCATGTGGTAGTTGACTTCATCTGTATGATTCAGGTATTGTTAGTGATATTGATTTACTATCTTTCTCGTGCTTTTATGATATATTCTGCTTATCAGGTTAGTTGTATAGACTCATATTATTCTTGGAGTCTAATCGAACAATATGCTAATGGGCTGCAGACCATGACCCATACTTGTTCATTCTTGCTTTATATGATTCTTGTGGATTGAGATATAGTTTAGATTAGACATGATACCATGACCTTGACAGCTTATACGTACTCGAGTCGGGCTGGAGTCCGCTCGATACGTAGCTGGCTTGCTCACGAGCTCGCGTCCAAAAATCGAGTGCGGGTCGTGACACTTATTTGGCTTCAGAGTCATCCTGGGCCCCCTCTATCAGTACGCAGTCTCCAACTTCGCAGGCGTCATCACGAGCGCAGGATGTGTGCAGACAGCTCCACGAGCTGCGTCGCAAGTTACAACAGCAGATTTCTGAGGCAGTTGGGGCAGAGCGACGATCCGAAGATCCAGGGATCACCGGACGATTTGATGCGGTCGAGCGCAGTATACAGGAGCTGATGAGTCTGCAGTAGGCTACAGCTGCCAGCTTGCACACGCTCACCGAGTCTACGCTGCGCACAGAGCGTAGGCAGGTCGAGCTGGAGGGATCGTAGAGGACCATGTCTGCCTCACTCACTCAGATACATTCTTCGATTGAGGAGAGTTCTCAGAGGATGGTGAGTACCCTTGCTGCGCATGCTAAGCGACTGCAAGAGCTGGAGCAGAGACGTCCTTCCAGTCCATCGATGGCGCCGACTCCAGACGTTGCACTGCCTCCTACTTCCCCTACGGTGCAGCTCACACAGGAGCAGTATGAGTACATGCTATCCCAGATGCACGGCAGGGGTCCGCAGTGATTTTATTGATTTTTTTATGAGTTGTATGTATTGGCCCTATGGGCAAATTATTTATTGGTACACTTTTGTTTATACACTTGGTGGGAGACTTTTTATCATCTTCCATTTTTATTTGACTCTATTGGATGTTTGTGATGATGTGTGTCTGTGAAGTGTAGTTTGTTGGATATTTACTTTGTGATATTTACTTTGTTGGTATTTCCATTGTGATATTTACTTTGTGATATCTGCGACGGGGATGATAGATATACCTACGCTGGGCTATAAGCGATGATCTGATATACAAAGGAGGTGTTGCCCAAATTTAAAAAAAATATAATGTGTATTTTTGTGATGATATGTGTCTGTGTTTACAGTGTATGTGAAATGCAGTGTTCGGAACCATCGATAGTTTCGATTACTGTTGTATGTTTTATCTTTGACAGAAAGAGCAACTGTTAAGAGTGTAATTCTGAGAGCTTCATTTTCACATCCTTCACTCTCTCGGGACGTCATACAGGATCCCGAGAAGGTGAAGGACGTGAAGAGAAAGCTCTGAGAAGTGCACCCTGAACTGTTGCTCTTTTTATCCAAGATAAAACATAGAACAGTAAGCGAAACTGTCGATGGTTCGAACACTGCACTTCACACACACTATGAACACAAACACACAGCATAACAAAAATACAGATTTATTTTTTTAAATATTTTTTTATTATTCTGTGACGTATTGCGACGTATAGCGACGGATAGCGACGGGTAGGGGACGTCGCTATACGTCGCTGATTAGCGATGCTACGTCGCTGTACGTTGCCACATTGCTGACGTGGTAGACATGCCACATCATCACGTAAATAGAACAAAATGTCGCTAAGAAGTCGCCCGACGTCGCTGTACGTCGCCACATTGCTGACATGGCAGGCATGCCACGTCATCACGTAAATAGAACAAAACGTTGCTAAGAAGTCGCCGACGTCGCTAAGTTTGCGACGTAACATTTTCGTCTCTCTTCGTCGCTAACTTTGCGACGACCCAGCGATACGACGTTGACGTCGCAAATAGCTACGTAGGGCGACGAATGTGCCATCTGCGACTAGCTTAAAAGCGACCTTCATTTTCTGTCGCTAAATACGTCGCTAATTACGATTAGCGACGTATTTTCTATTATTTGCGACGTATCATGACGTCGCTAATTTGCCTTATTTTAGTAGTGAGACACAACAAAGTAAGTTGTACAATCTAAGAAAAACTTCAAGTCACAAGGTAATATAAAACACCATATCATCTATAAACATCCTAGAAATGATCACCATAATTCACCAAATCATTTTTATACAATATCATCCGAAGCCAAATCCGATAAAAGAATAAATATACAATGATGAAATCCCAATACAATGTCCAGAAGTAAAATCTAAACAATCTAAGAAATGAACTAGATCATGCATCACTAATGATTTAACAATATAGTCACAAGCTCACTTGCAACGTATCCTGTCAGGAAAAGAGCAAAGTACAACCCCGACAAGAAACAGTCTATAATGTAATCTGAAATACACAAAGATAATAATATGGACTAAACTACAATATGAAACAATGGTACAAGAACTGAATATGAAACTATAGTACAAGAATGAAAACAATGAACAAGATAATCAATATGAACAAGACAATCAATGCATATGTGAATTTGAAATATTAAACTAATGTGTGACAGGCTGGACAACAATATCACAATATCAAAATAAGGTTCGGCATAATCATACGTGAGGTGTATGATTAGGCTATTCACAATACTTAGCTAGGGGTGTGGTCACATACTAGTCAATATTTCCCCTAATCTCCCGCAAGAAACAATGAGACACAATATGATGAACAAGGCACAATACAATCGTGTGAATCTCGTGTCCAATTTAAGAACATGAAGTATGACAGGAATACAAAGTAAAAGTTCAAGTTGGTGTACTTGCCTTTGTCCTTGCAATTCAATATCGAAGGGTCACAACCTAGAGTAGGGCAATAATATGTTAGAATCTAATAAATGGCAGCTAACTAGCTAATTGTCTATAACACTAATAATATATAAACAACTATCTATCTATACTAAAATATTTTAGTAAAAGTAAATCTAATAAAATATCTTAAGTTATATTTTAACAAAATCATTATACAATGTTGCAAGTTAAAATACTAGCAAAATGTTTATAACCGAAGAAACTATAAATAGATTTTATAAAATATCTAGAGTAACAATATATATATATAATTATAGCAACATAATTTTTTTTATACATATAATTTCTAGTGAAAGATGGAATACTAATATTTAGTAAACTATATGTAATAAAAAATAATACATGTAAAGCAACATTTACTAATTAGTTATATTTATGCTAGAAACATATTTATGAATTATTTTATAATGTCCTAAGATACTACAATAATAATGATAATAATAGAAATATGACCCAGCCCAGAGTGACAAACACAATTTATGTAAAGAAACAATCCTGGGCTTCAAACCCAGCCCATGCTCCCAAAATAATCGGTTTAACCTCACTGCCTTCTCTCAAGTGGGAGGAAGAATTAGTTGCAAAATTTGCAACTAAACCTAATTGGCAATGTTGGGTTGGAAGCCCAGCCCGATAGCAAGGTTAGAAATTCCTCATTTCATTTCTCCACTTGAAGAGAGAACAATACCAACGCCATTAGCAGAGAAGGAAACAAAAAGAACGAGGAGCTGGAGAGTGAGTGAAAGAGTGAGGAAAGGATCGAGAGAGAGGGAAGAAAGAGAAGAAATCTCACTGCTGTGGCACTCAGAGATGACCAGGGAATCTCAGTCAGGCGGCAAAAACTACACATGGTGGCGCCTGTGGAGGCTCGCCGCAGTGCTGCTCTGCTGAATACGCGGCGATCTTCGACGTCGGGTCACAACGGAGTCTCTGATAGTGGAGAGGTCGGATGGATCTCAACGACAACAATGGATCTGGCTCGGACAAGTGAGCGAAGGATTTGGAGAGTGAGTTCGTAGGGCCTGGCAGTTGTGACGGGACTCTCTACGGTGGGAGCAAGAATGAGCTGCCGGCTCAGTCGGATGAGGTGAGGTCTATTAGTGTCGGGGCACAATTTTTTGATGAAAAACTGAGAAGATGAAACAATTGTAAAAACAACGTTCCAACGCAACTCTTCAAGGAAGGTTGTGCAAGTTTAACGAAGATCTAAAAAGATCTCGTTACAGCAGCATACGATATTACGAGAATCTAAGAAGATTTTGTAATCCACAGCAGCGAAGAAGATGACAGGCGATTGATGGATGAATATCCTGCTGGGGTGAATGATCACCGTTGCTCAAAGATATATTCGCCCTACACGAATAGCTTCCAGGAACCAGCAAGTTCGTCGGAGAACTTTGGAACACTCCTGCTCTTCTGACTCTTCGGATCGTACAAGGACTTCCGTACAAAAGCACCGCTGGTGCAACACTTCTCTTCTCTCTCAAGACTTCTGTTTACTTGTGTTAAGAAACACTTATAAACTTTCGTAACTCTTTGTATATTCCTTTGTTCTTGCCTGTGAGAGAGAAAAGACCTTTTACAGGCCCGAGTAGCAACTTCCCGGTTAGCACTACATTCGGGACATGGTAAAAACCACTCCGAACGTACAGTAACCGCTCAGATCATACACAGGCACGATCTGAAGCAAGTTGCGTACCTCGCGTACCCCGAGTGCCTTGTAGACCACTTGCTGAATACGTACTGAGCCACTTGTGCCACCTGCGTACCCTATGTGCCCTGTGCATCCTGCGCCACCCGTACAACTGGGCACGCACCTGTGCGTGCAAATGGTTGCGACAGTGGGCGCGCACCTGGTCGCGCAACCTGGGCCGCGTAACCTGGGCCGCGTAACCTGGCAGTGCACCCGGACGCGCAACTTGGCAGCGCACCTGGCCGCGCAACCTGGCAGCGCACCTGGCCGCGTAACCTGGCCTGCGCAACCTGGCAGCACGCCTAGCCGCACAAGTGGCTCGCACAACGAGCGCAACTTAAGCACACTATGCGCCTAGAGACGATGTTGACATGCTAAGTGCGAAGTGCGCCAACAAAATGCCATATTACGCCTCATGAGCCCATGAGCCCGAGTTCGTGTCTGTGTCCGAGTCCGAGTCGCTAAGCCCCAACGGGGCTTAGCTCCAATGGAAATAAATTTCCCAAGAGCAAAAAGTATGAATGCTTTTAATTGTTTATTTAGCCTTTTCCCATTAGAAAAATAACCCCACATGGCACACCCATATACACCTCCACACCACATGTGCATCTCTAAAAGAGCATAGCTAATATATAGAGATACAACTCTTTCGACCTAGCCGATGTGGGACTAAAGTTCTAATATATAAAGGCCAAAACCCAACAATCCTCCACATATCTCTATATATGGGTATAAGTGTTCCCGCCAGTAATTGTCCATCATGGATTAGGAGAGATGTCGTTGACGACTTGAATCTTCCCTCATGGGTCAAACAGCAGACTATAATACAAGAATGGACTAAGCCTTGAATTCTGCACCATAGCTGAAATTCTTTCCACTCATATAATGTAGTTACATGTGCTTCTGGCTACACATTAAAGGCCCTGTGCCAGCCTGGTTTCAGTGTATAATTTTGGGTGTCTACTAGTTTACCCTCAAAAGACGGCCTGAGATCTCTGTCCATACACTATAGGTGAGTTCATTATTAAAGAGACATGGCATGAAGCGCTTTGCGCTTCCCTTACGGTGCTACGCCGCGTTGACATGGCTTAAACCCGAGGCCTTACCCCGTACCGGAAACCTCATCGTAGTGTCATACTACTGTAGCATGAGGCAACCGCCACTTTGTAGTGCTAAACTACCCAGCATGAAGCCTTAGTCTCCCTTGCGGTGTTACGTTGCAATGACATGGCTTGCAAAGCCGAGGCTTTATCCCTAACCGGGTACCTCATTGTGGTGTCGTACCACTGTAACATGAGGAACTCCTCCTCTTTGTAGTGCTGACTACCCCTCTCTTTATTTTAACATACAGCATTAGGCTAACTGCCTATTTGCGGTGCTACGCCGCTGTGACTTGGCGAGCAAGGCCGAGGCATTACCCCATGCCTGGGAACCTCATGGTGGAGTCACCCCATAGTAGCATGGAGTTTTACTCCTTCTAGTGCTGTTCTACCGTGCTTCCTGTAAAGCACACCAGGCATTCACTCTGCCTGAGAACTCATTAAGACATTTAAGCTAACCTTCCCACAGGATCCATTTTTTGCAGAAAACAATAGTAGACAACAGTGGTTGTAGGTCCGTAACATCTCTATGCCCAATAGAACATGTACCCACCGTTCCTGATATTCTTCCGATTAGTGGTCCTCCCTTGAACCAAAAGCTAGATGCCTAGTAGATTTTTCTTTGAACTAATAGCATAAAACTTTATGGTAGGAATACAATAATACAATATCAGAATGCCTTCAAACCTATTTTACAAGCTTTGTCGTTAACCAGCTGGCGCTTGAGGCCCTTGGTGAACGGATCCGCCAGGTTCTTCTGACTCCGAACATCAATCACTGCAATAACACCTCTCTTGATAAGATCATGTACTGCCCTGTGCTTCAACCGCACAGTCCTCTTTTTTCTGTTGAAGAGGTCATTTGATGCCACCACCACAGTCGCCTGGTTGTCGCAGTATATCGAAATCGCCAGTATTTGTACCCCAACCCCTGGAAGATCATACATGAGCTCACAAAGCCATTCTGCTTCCTCGGCTGCGGTATCAAGTGCAAAGAACTCAGATTCCATGGATGACCGCGAGAGCATAGTCTGCTTCTTCGACTTCCACGATATAGCAGCTCCACCCATAGTGAAAATGAATCCACCTGTGGTCCTCTCGCTCTCCACCTCTGAGCACCAGCTGGCATCACTGAAGCCTTCCACTACCGGCGGATCTCTGCTGTAATATAGTGCATATGTCTGAGTCTTCTTGAGATATCTCATAACCCGTTTCACAGCTTCCCAGTGTTCAACACCTGGGTTGCTCGTAAAACGACTCAGCATTCCCATGGCGAAAGCTATGTCAGGCCTTGTAGCAGTAGTAGCATACATCAAACTCCCGATTACGCTTGCATACTCCAGCTGCCTGACGCTTTCCTCTGAATTAGGCTTCAGCTTCAGATCACACATGTACGGCGTATCGATCCCTGGAAGATCCCGATACTAATAATGAGTGATCATTTTCTCAATATAATGAGACTATGACAGCGCTACTCCAGTGTTTGTCCGGATGATATTGATTCCTAAGATCACATCAGCTTCCCCCAAGTCCTTCATACTGAACTTGCTCGAGATAAATTTCTTTGTCTCCGTAACACAACCCATATTTGTACCCAGGATAATCATATCGTCTATGTACAGACAAACGATCATACCTCTTTCATCAGCGAACTTTGTGTAAACACACTTGTCCGTCTCGCTGACCATGTAGCCATTTGACCTTATAACTTTACCAAATTTCTCATGCCACATCTTGGAAGCCTGTTTAAGACCGTACAAAGATTTTACCAACTTTCATACTTTGTCTTCAAGACCCTTGACGACAAATCCCTCTGGCTGTCGCATGTAAATCTCTTCGGTCAGCTCGCCATTTAGGAAAACCATTTTCACATCCATCTGATGTATTACCATCTTATGTATTGCTGCGAGAGCAATCAATATTCTGATGTTGGTCATCCGGGCTACTGGAGCATACGTATCAAAGTAGTCAATCATCTGCTTCTGAGAAAACCCCTTGGCTACCAACCTAGCCTTGAACTTTTTAATAGTTCTGTCTGCTTTCATCTTCTTCTTGAAGATCCATTTGCATCCGATGGGTTTCGCTCCTTCAGAAAGATCAACCAACACCCAAGTGTTAATTGAGGTGATGGAATCAATTTCATTGTAAATCGCCTCTTTCCAAAAAACTGCGTCTCTGGTCTTCATCGTCTTATCATCGGTAAGCGGATCTGCTTCCACATGATAGATGACAAAGTCACTTCCAAAGTCCTTCAGCCTCCTCACACGCTTAACTAACGACTCAACTTTTCTGGTTCAATCGTTGTTTCAACAATAACATCTTCTTGGACCACACCTTTATTGAAGACTTCAGTTTCCTGTGCACTCTCATTGTTCTCCGGTATATCTGCAAGAACAATATTCTTGTGCCTTGTAAATTTGTCTTCAAAATATTCT
This sequence comes from Iris pallida, assembly GCA_029216955.1. Lineage (NCBI taxonomy): Eukaryota > Viridiplantae > Streptophyta > Magnoliopsida > Asparagales > Iridaceae > Iris > Iris pallida. The sequence goes on along the minus strand of JANAVB010020158.1, from coordinate 39,135 downwards.
GTGTCGCGAGATTCAATGATATGATTTGACTCAATATCAAGAAATCTCCGAGCATCACTCTTCTCGGCATACCCCAAGAAGATCGTCTTAGTAGTCCTTGTCCCAAGCTTCTGAATTTTCAGATCTGGAAGCTTGACATATGCCAGACACCCCCACACTCAAATAACATTCATGTTAGGTCTGACCTTGAACCAGAGTTCATGAGGAGTAATGTCTAAAGTTGCATGAGGCACTCTATTTAAAATAAAAGTGGCCGTCAATGCAGCTTCTCCCCAGTAGCACTTAGGAAGACCCTCAGTCAATAGCATTGAGTTAATCATTTCTGTTAACATTCGGTTCTTCCTCTCTGTTACTCTGTTTGATTGAAAAGAGTACGGAGCCGTAGTCTCATTGACAATTCCATATTCTTTGCCGAACGATGTGAATTCATAAGACCTGTACTCCCCACCTCGATCACTTCTTATTCTTTTGAGTTGTTGTCCAGTTTGCCGCTCAGCTTCGGTCATAAACTCCTTAAACTTCTCGAATGCTTCATCTTTAGCCTTCAGCAAGTAGATGAACGCATACTTTGAGAAGTCATCAATGAAAGTTATGAAATACTTTATCCCGACCTTTGTAGAGAACTATTTGAAGTCACAGATATCGGAGTGTACCAACTCCAGAAGATCTGTACTTCGATAAACTCGAGGAAAGGGTTTTCTTGTGATCTTCGTTTGAGCACAAACTTCACATTTCTCTACCTTACCCCCACACTTGGAGATAAGTCCCAGACTAGACATTTTGTTTATAATGAACATGTCCTAGCCTAATATGCCACAACTCAAGAGTATAAGCAGAAGGAGTGATTGCATTAATTATATTGGACTGATTTATAAGCTGAATTTTGAACATTCCTTCGATATAAAAAGCTTTCCCGAAATATGTTCCCTTAATAGACATCACCATCTGGCCAGTATTGATGTCCATCCTGAGGCCTATATTACAGAGTAGGCCTCGAGAGATCAGGGCCTTGGCGATAACAGGTACATGCTTCACGCCTTGAAGCGTCAGAGACTTGCCAGAAGTCAACTTCAACACCACCGTCCCGATCTCGAGCACTTCAGCTTGTGTCTGGTTCGCCACCATAACCACTTCAGAAGTAGGTATGTAGGTGGTGAACCACTCCTTGCTGGAGCAAACATGGCAGGTGGCTCCAGTGTCTACCTACCAGTCAGAGTTAGTCCCTGCCGCATCAACCTGCACAATCATAGCAACAACATCAGTGATCGTAGATACCTTACTAGGCTCTCCTTGCTCTGATTGCTTGGTCTTTGCTTTGCATTCATTCTTGAAGTGGCCCTTCTTGCCACACTTGAAACAAGCCAAATGAGACTTTGGCTTCTTTTGCTTAAAAGAAGTTTCCTTGACTTTCAGATTGTCAGGGTCCTTCTTCTTGCTATGGGAAGCCGCCTGCTTTCCCCTTGGTTCCTTGGTATGAACCATATTGGCATTAGCCAATTGCTTGGACAGTGCGTCCACTTTCAGTTGAGCCTGCATCTGGTCCTCAATATAAATTTTCTGCAAGAGATCTTCAAGGCTGATCTCAAGCTTCTTCCTATGCATGTTTGCATAGAACTTGCTCCACCCAGCGGGAAGCTTCGGGACAATCCCTCCAATAACAAACTTGTCGGGGAGGGGCATCGCCTTGTCTTCCAGTTTCTGTCGCAGCTTCAGGAATTCCTTCACCTGCGGCAGCATGAACTTCTCGTCCTCAAAGAGCCATTTGTGTTATTTTTCAACCACAAATATCTTGCTCATGTTATTGTCTTCTTCGTACAGTTTCTTCAGAGATTCCCATATGTCTCTGACAATAGTCTTCTTACTGTAGGATTCTGCTAGGGAATCCTCCATAGCATTCAGGATAAGCAGCCTACAAATGCTATTCTCCCTTCTCTACTTGGCCTGAAGTTTAGTAGCCGCAGTAATTGCGGCAGCAGACCCAATATCTGGAAGAGTAGGTTCCTCTTCAAAAAGTACGTGATCAACGTCTCTGAGTTGAAGAGTGAGATAAACCTTCCTCTTCCAGACTTGATAATTCTCTCCATCAAACTTTTCTAACTTACAGAAGTCAGTATTGAGGAGTGAAGCATTAAAGTTTTCCATCATAGAAATATAGCTTTGAGATTGTTAGTGCCGGGGCACAATTTTTCGATAAAAAACTGAGAAGATGAAACAATTATAAAAATAACGTTCCAACGCAACACTTCAAGGAAGGTTGCGCAAGTTTAAAGAAGATCTAAAAAGATCTCGTCACAGCAGCATACGATATTACGAGAATCTAAGAAGATTTCATAATCTATAGCAGCGAAGAAGATGACAGGCGATTAATGGATGAATATCCTGCTGGGGTGAATGATCACCGTTGCTCAAAGCTATATTCACCCCACATGAATAGCTTCCAGGAACCAGTAAGTTCGTCGGAGAACTTTGGAACACTCCTGCTATTCTGACTCCTCGGATCGTACAAGGACTCCCGTGCAAAAGCAACGTTGTTGCAACACTTCTTTTCTCTCTCAAGACTTCTGTTTACTTGTGTTAAGAAATACTTGTAAACTTTCGTAACTCTCTGTATACGCCTCTGTTCTTGCCTGTGAGAGAGAAAAGACCTTTTATAGGCCCGAGTAGCAACTGCCCTGTTAGCACAACATTCAAGACGTGGTAAAAACCACTCCGAATGTGCAGTAACCGGTCAGATCATGCACAGGCACGATCTGAAGCAAATTGCGCACCTCGTACACCCCGCGAGACTTGTACACCATGCGCTGAATACATATTGAGCCACTTGCGCCACCGGCATGCCCTGCGTACCCTGTGCCACCCGGGCAACTAGGCGCATACCTGTGCGCGCAACTGGTTGCGCCACTGGGCGTGCACCTGGGCGCGCTTCCTGGGTCGTGCAACTTAGGCCGCGCTACCTGACAGCGCACCTGGTCGCGCAACCTGGCAGCACACCTGGCCACGCAACCTGGCCTGCACAACCTGGCCGCGCAACTTGGCAGCGCGTCGGGCCGTGCAAGTGGCTCGCGCAACGAGCGCAACTTAAACGCACTATGCACCTAGCGACGATGCTGACGTGCTAAGTGCAAAGAGAGCCAACAAAATGCCACATTACGCCTCATGAGCCCATGAGCCCGAGTCCGTGTCCGAGTCCGAGTCCGAGTCCGAGTCGCTAAGCCCCTACGGGGCTTAGCTCCAATGGAAATAAATTTTCCAAGAGCAAAAAACATGAATGCTTTTAATTATTTATTTACCTTTTTCTCATTTGAAAAATAACCCTACATGGCAAACCCATGTGCACCTCCACACCACATGTGCATCTCTAAAAGAGCATAGCTAATATACAGAGATATAACTGTTTTGGCCTAGCCAATGTAGGACTAAAGTTCCAATGTATAAAGGCCAAAACCCAACAAGGTCTGAACCGAGGATCGGGTGATAAGAGTGGCTCATTAGTGGTGCACATGGTTTCGTGGTCGGAGGGTCGATGGTTGAGTGGAGGCGAAGGCGGGTGAGTAGTAATGGGGATGGTCGTGGACGGAGGTGACGATGGCGGAGGGGCAATCAGGTGGTCAGATGGGGCTGTTGGAAAGATCGGGGCCGATCGATCAAACATGGAGGGCGGTGTGGTGGTGCTACCGTATCCTTCAGGGAAGAAGCCGAGTGATGGTGAGTTGGAATGCTACCGGAGAGGATCTATTTTAGGACGGAGCAGCGGAGTCCGGCTGTGAACTCCGGCGAGATCGCGGCGGCTGTCGGCCGGAGCAATAAAGAACAGAGTAGAGGGAATAATGCTAGTAGTGTGGGGAACTATGCTGTGTCAGAAATAAAATAATACTGTCCAATATTTATGATAAATTATTTAGTGTGCTCTACAAGACAGCTAGATGGCACTCATAGTAATTACGAACATATCTGGGAGCAAAGTATAAAATTTAGTTACGAACTCTGCTAACCAATTATCGAATAATAACCAACTAATTTAGTTATTTAACAACTAACTAAAAAGGATTTAGAAATAGTAAACTGTACGAACCCCCTTCTCTTTAGTAAAGGTAGATTAATACCCAATAGTAAATAGTCACTATCCTGGTAGTTAAAAGTAACAGCTTTAAACAAACAGAATAATAATTATAATTAATTAATAAAAATCAATTAAAGTTTAGTTAATTTAAGAAAATAATAATCATGATTATTTATTAATCAACAGCCAGTTCTAGTGCATAATAATTAAAAGAGAATTAATTACTAATAATCAAAAGTAGAATTTAATTTAATTTAAGCTAAACTTAATAATTAACAAAACAGAACATATTTAATAAGTACGATCAATTAAAGTAGAATTTATAACTGACATTACTAAAAGAGAATGAATTATTAAAAATTGGATTTATTACCTAAAACCAAGCAAAATTTATAGAAAATTCAGAGAAAATACAAAAATTCATAAAACAGTTTTTAGGGAGCTACAAATTTACCCCCTTACAAAAATTTCGTCCTCGAAATTTCAAACAGCACAATAAACACTACTAAGATTGACCAAATACGAAAACCTGGAAATAATTAAAAATTAGTTTAAACATAGGATCCGAATTAATACAACTGGTAAAATCACAATTTTCTAGAAATGATCAAAGTTATAAAAAAATATCTAGGCATGATAAATCCTAAACATAAGAAAAATCAAGATTTATGCATAGTATAAATGGTACCAAATTGACATAGTCATAAAATTATGACCTAAATCCAATAAAAATCATTTAGGCATAACTAGCACGGCTATGACTAAAATTCAAATCATTTAGACCCTATTTAGTAAAAATATAATCAAATTATTTAGGATGGATATAATCATAATTTTTAGGGTCATAAGTGCTTAAAATATGATAAATATAGAAATGGTAGGACTAAGAATAAAACAAGAAATTTTAAAATTTAGCTATAAAATATGGAAAAAAATGCATGCAATACACTAAAGTCAAACCATTAAAGAGATTGGACTAATAGATACTGAAGGAAAGGTCCTAATAAATTTCTAAGATAAATCAAGGGAAATTCTATAAATAATTTCCGCCAAGATTTCAAATAAGCTCAATATCAAGATTATTTTCGATAAGTTTGTCACTGGTGATAAGAGATCAACATGATATATAACACGAATTTAGTCTCAATAGTATCCGGAAACCATACATACCCGAAATCACTTTGCCAAGAGTTCATGTCCCGTCAGTGTAGTGTACATCTGACTGCAGTAAACCTTTGGCTCAATGACTTAAATAATAATAAATTACCGAATATTTCTATCAACTTTATCCATGTTATCGGGAAAACTGAAGAGATCAAAACATTATTCTTTTAGGACATAGCCTCAATAATATCCGAGAATCTATGAATACCTGTTCGACTTAGAGTTCATGCCTCGCCAGTGCGCAGCAGGCTGCAATGAATCCGCGGTCTCCATAATACAGATAAATAACTGCAGTGCGCATCTGCCACGTCATAGTAGGTCATCGAATACTCTCTCAACTTTATCCATAGGAATTTCAATGGAGTTTATGAAAATTCAAATGGGTTTTAAGAGTCCTAACCATGATGGAAAGTGAAATTATTTGTTCGAGTTTATTAGGTACCAAGAAACATACAGTAGGATAAGAAGGCTACATAAACAAATCTTGAATAAGCAACAATGACTCAAATTGCAACAAGAAATTTTTTAAGGAAAATCTAGGTGCTAAGAGAATCTAAGGAAAGATCAATTATTATACACTACAAAAATACTGTATTTTAGCGACTGATCTTACCGACGGAAGTAAATCCGTCGCTAAATAGCGACGAAATAGCGACCGCTTAGCAACTAATATCATATGTAAAATACAGTATTAATTTACGTTGCTAATTCTGTCAACAGTTCGTCGCTAGCCATATACCGATCGACTACTTAGCGACGGATATTTCTGTCGCTGTCCACGAGTAAAAGTGTAGCATTAACCCTTTGTTACTCATTCTCAAATTTTTACGAAAGTTTTCATTTTCCTCCAAACTTTCCTCCTCCCCAACGACTGCGGCGGTGGTGCGGGGACCCCATCTCGACGGCCGGTGGTGACCCTTCTCCCCCTCTACATCCCCCTCTCCACCCCAGTCCCCCTCTCCGCGCCCCCCTCTCCGCCCCCATCCTCTCCGCCCCCTCTCCTCGACCCCTCTCTCTGCCCCCTCTCTGCCCCCTCTAAAGCCCCCTTCTCCCCTCTCCGTCCCCTCCTCGACCCCTACTCCCCCCTCTCCAGCCCCCTCTAAAGCCCCCCTCCCCGGTGCTCCAGTCAAACCCCCTCTCTGCGTGACCCCCTCCTCCTTCATCTTCGGTAAACCCTAGCATATTTTTATTAATATTTTTATATTTAGGATTTTGGACACGGTTGAAGATACATATGTAAACATTAGCAAGGGTTTTGGAAACGGATACGGACACAATGGAGCTAGGGTTTTGGATTCATGGGAATAGCTAGGGTTTTGGATTTTCGTAAATTATTCGAAATTCATGAAATTGGAATCGGATATACAAATATTTTCGGACATTAAGATATCGAATCCGTTAATATTGGATTATGATATCTGATTATTAATCAAAATATTATTTAACTGTAGGATGGTGTTATAGGGTTGTCAATACTATAATATAAGGATACGGCCGATACCGATATGATACGGCCGATACTAATCCGATAAGGCCAATACCAATCCCATATGGACGATACCTATCGGATAGGACGATACCAATTCGATAAGGCCAATACCAATCCGATACGACCAATACCAAACCGATAGGCCGATACTAATCCGATACGGCCGAAACTAATAAGAACCAAACGTGAAGCAAAGCTTCATATTCAAAACATCTTCTTTCTTCATTGTCAGAATCTCGTGGCTTTCTCTACCAGAGCAAAATATAGAACCAAACGTGAAGCAGAGCTTCATACTCTCTCTCTCTCTAGATTCCCTCTCGATACTCATAGGAATGGTATGATACCAATTTCGGTATTACCTATTTTGATATCGATACTCATAGGAATGGTCTGATACCAATTTCGATATCGATACTCATAGGAATGGTTGATATTACCGATTTCGATATTAATACTCATAGAAATGGTCTGATACCGATTTCGATATCGATGCTCATTAGAATGGTCGATATTACCGATTTCAATATCGATACTCATAGGAATTGTCGATATTACAGACTTCGATATCGATACTGATAGGAATGGTGTGATACCGATTTTGATATTGATACTGTTAACCTTGGTTGTTAAAATTAGGTACTAAATTAATTTTTACTTGTATTTACCCAATATATGGTACGTGGTACAGAATTAGTTTGAACAACGAGTCGATTTTTAGTTGACCGTTCATGGATGTACAATCGGCGACATGAAAGCAAGATTGGTCTGACGGATGATTTCAAGGCGGGCGTCGAGGAATTTCTGAGATACGCCAGTAGCCAACCTTATTTCATGGACGAAAGGCTCATAAAGTGCCCTTGTGTCAATTGTCGTAATATACCATTCAGAGAGGTAGATCTCGTGAAAGAGCACCTCTACAAGAAGGGTTTCGTACCGAACTACAACGAGTGGACGGCTCAAGGAGAACCTTTGGTTCCGTAATATCAGTCCTGCTTCAATACGGAGGTGGGAGACCCCACTCTTGAAGACAACTTCCAATATCGGCATCGAAACTTCGCACGTGAGTTGGTATTTGATGCGGCTTGTGCCGGTCCAAGTTTTGATCCAGAGGATCCGAATCCTGTTGCAAAGGAGTTCTATGATATGTTCAACCATACCGATACTCCGTTATCCGGGTTGTAATTCTCATTTTGTCCTGTCTGCGGGGATGCGGTTGTTGAACCTCAAGTCTGATTTTAACTTACCGCGAGAATGCTACGATCGAATAATTTAGTTTGTTAGAGAGTTGCTGCCAAAAGGAGCGAAGAACTTGCCAGAAAACTTCTATAAGTCGAAGATGATGATACAGAAACTCGGATTAGGCTACGAAAAGATAGATTATTGCCGAAATGGCTACATGTTATACTGCAAGGAGAACAATGATAAAGACAAATGTATTTTCTGTCACGAGGACCAGTATAAGCCCATTCGGGGCAAAGGAAAATCAACTGCATGAGCAAGGTTGTGCCCCTACAAATACATGCAGTTTTTATCGATCACAAAAAGGCTACAAAGGATGTATATGTCCTCGAATACTGCAGAACACATGACATGGCATAGTAAAGAGCGGAAGATGGATGAAGAAGAATTATCTCATCCATCTGATGGAGAGGCATGGAAATATTTTGATCGATATCATCCTGGTTTTCCTGCAGAGCCTAGGAATGTTTGGCTGACTTTATGTTCTGATGGATTCACTCCTTTCGGACAGTAGGGGGCTCAGTACTCTTGTTGACCGGTAATTTTGACCCCTAACAATCTACCACCGTGGATGTGCATGAAGACTCCTTATATGTTCTTGACACTTATTATACCCGGTCCAAAAAATCTAAAGAAGAATATCGATATCTATTTGCAGCCATTGGTGGACGAGTTGAAATAATTGTGGCAGTTCGGTGTTCAGACGTATGATATATCGATGGAGTAGAACTTTCAGATGAGAGCGATGTTGATGTGGACCATCAATGATTTCTTAACATACAGAATATTATCTGGCTGGAGTACTCATGGTATTATGTCTTGTCCGATATGTATGAAAAAGAGTAAGGCATTCCCCCTTCAGAATGGAGAAAAATCTTGTTTTTTTATTACCATCGTCAGTTCCTTCCTATGTCCCATCCATGGAGAAGGAACAGGGACGCCTTTAGAGATGGTAAACAGGAACTAACTCCTCCCCCGTTGAGATTGACTAGAGATATCATTTGGGCAGAGGTAGAGGATTTGGCGACTGTAAAGGAAGATCCGAGATCAGGCCATCACTTAGAAAGATTCGGACATAGCCATAATTGGACGAAGCGAAGTATCTTTTGGGACTTACCTTATTGGAAGGATAATCTCATAAGACACAATCTTGATGTCATGCATATTAAGACAAATGTATTCGACAACATATTCAATACGATGATGGATATCAAGGAAAAAACTAAAGACAATCCCAAAGTAAGAAAGGATGAAAATTATTTACAGGCGTCCAGACTTGCATCTAACACGAAGATCCAATGGTAACTGGGTCAAGCCCTCAGCACTATTTATACTGAATAGGGATGATAAATTGATAATATGCAATTGGATTACAAAGTTGAGATTCTCTGACGGTTATGTATCGAATCTGGCAAGATGAGTCGATCTCAATGAACGCAAGCTGATAGGGATGAAGAGTCATGATTGCCACGTGTTCATGGAGCGTTTACTTCCTATCGCTCTAAGAGAGATGTTGCCTTCTCAAGTATGGGGTCCGCTGGCCGAATTATCTATATTCTTTAGAGATTTGTGTTCAAGTAAATTGACGGTGCAACATATGTTTAAACTTGAGGAGAAGATTGTGGTGACATTGTGCAAGTTAGAAAAGGTGTTTTCCTCCGACGTTTTTGATAGTATGGAACATTTGCCAATTCATCTTGCATACGAAGCACGTATCGGTGCTCCCGTCCATTATCGATAGATGTATCCATTTGAGAGGTATAAAATATTTAATTATCTAGTACTAATAATTATTTTATTCAAACAGTTCTAATATTGAATATATTATTTATAGATATCTACATCACCTGAAGAAGAATGTGGACAATAAGGCTCATGTAGAAGCTTCGATATGCGAAGCATATATTATTGAGGAGGTCTCAAACTTCTGCTCAATCTACTTCGATACTCATGTCAGAACAAACTGGAATAAAGCACCAAAAAATGATGAAGGTGAGGTCGATGAACTGAATCGTAGAATCTGTACTATCTTCAATGTTGGTGGCAAGCCTACTAGTGCTTCTAAGTTACGGTGGTTGAAGGACGATGAGTTTGAAGTCGCTCATCAGTATATCTGCCTAAATAGTGGTATAGAGGAGATGGAAGATATAGAAAAGTAAGAGACATAATTTTGCTACGTTATACTCCAATTTTGCGATATACTTGTAAAATTTTCTCTAACTTTTCTCATTTTTATCATAGTATTTTTAGAGCTGAGATAAAAATGGAGAGACCTAGCATTGATGATGATGATCTTGCTAGAGAGGTTGACATAAAATTTTTGTCGTGGTTCCATAACTATGTAAGGATTAGTATCATTTAACTATTCTAAATTCAATTGACCGACGAAAGAGCTTTATCCTAATGATGTTATGATACGTGATGTTTTAGGTTTTTCGTCCTAGCACAAAATTGACCGACGAAAGACTTCGAGCACTAGCTATCGGACCAAGCAAGAGGGCAAAATATTGGGATGGATATACCATCAATGGCTTCAAATTTAGAACCACTGATAAGCCTATCAACCACTCATTTGTTGATGAGGAGGCTAATTACACAAAGAATTTTGGAGTTTATGTAAGGGGTTCAGTCTACGACGTCGATCCAGAATTTGACTATTATGGTGTTCTAAGAGATATTGTAGAGCTGGATTACTCTTTTGATACCCAAATTGTGCTGTTTAAATGTGATTGGTTCGACACAACACCCAAGCAAGGATGGAGAATTGACAAACAGTTTGGATTTATTGATATAAAACATGGAAAAAGATATGTAGGTTTCGAACCATGTTGGCTAGTCAAACGGTCCAGGTGTACTACACGAGTTATCTTAGTCGACGATGCACTACTCGTGATTGGTGGCTGTATGCAAAACTAATACAAGAAATACATATAATATTGGAGATCAAGCATACCAGGAGGATGAGGTAGTCATGCCTCAACCAACATATATGAGTTTAGCCGGCGTTGACGACATTGAGGTTGACATTACTGTAGAGGATGATATAGTTAACGAAGAGTTTCACATAGAGGACTTACCTCATGTAGAGGAGTCTAAAATGGACGTATTGGATGAGGAGAAAGAATTTGAAGATGAAGGTGAAGGTGAAAGTGGAAGTGATAGTGAAAATGAAGAAGATTCGGATTACGAAGAAGATGAAGAAGATTAGTACATATTACCTATTAGATTTGCATTGATTATTTGTATCAACACACCTTTATTTAATTATATTAGATTTGCATTGATTATTTGTATCATCACATCATTTTTTATTTCTTTCAGATTTACATATGACGGGACGAGGCCGTACACGACGTCGAGGATCTGGGTCGACCCGCCCTCCTGCTCCTCCTAGTACTCCGACTGCAGATCGTAGAGGAGTTAGCGAGGACAATTTGGTTGATGAGGAGCATGGCTTATCTCCACCGTTCACTCGTTCTTCGGTCGACGGAGCTAGCCCTGATATTCCTTCAGCATCTATTCCTACCGGTGCTGGTGCCCCGTCTTCTACGCCGGAGACTACACCTGTCACTCCTACTACGGCAAACCAATATCCTGGCCTTTTGGTCAACCGTGGAGTGTACATACGTCGACCAGGATTTGCAGACCCTTCTACTCTACCAGAGCGGCCAACCAACATCACTCATCCCGAGTTATGGGCCGATGGAACGACGTAAGTATATATTTGTTAGTAGACACATTTATTCATACTCTATTTATTATCTAATCGTACATTATTTTGTTTATTCCAGGTTCTTTTCGATCCAGGCTTGTAGAGATTTAGGCGAGTTGATGCATCGTCAATTCCATGGTCCCTATCTGAACTTCGGGGATATCCCAGTTGATAGACGATACATTTGGCTCGAGATGCTTGAGGTATGTCTAAATAATATCGTCTTTGTTTACAACATTTCTTAAATATTTGCTCATTTGTTTTTATTTGTCCTTATTTGCAGAAGTTGTACTGGTGGCCGGTGCACAAAGATCAGGCGATCCGGAAGTGCTACAAGTCCGTCGCCAGCAAGAGGTTGAGGGATATGGTCAACAACCAGAAGGCGTTGGCTATACTAAATATTGCTCTTCGCAAGGTGTGGTTGAAGGAGGAATTCTGGGAGGAGATGAAGAAGAAGATGGACACTCCGGCCTATAAGGCTAAGTGTGAGAAGGCAAAGGATGCCCGTGCTAAGGGTGGTCACCACACGGGTGGATCCATCCTAATTTTAGAGCATTATCGATGGCTGGTGAGTATTCTTATTTGTTATTTCTTCAATTGTTTAAATTTAATATTGAGTTATAAATTAATGTTTAATTGTTACAGTGCGAGGAGGTCGCCAAGGGAGGCGGAGACCCGAACGCCGTGGACTTTCCTAAAGTTTTCGAGCGTACCCATAAGCGAAAGAAGGATGGGAAGCTCGTAGATGATCGGGCGACCAAAGCCTATGTAAGTTTTTCTAGTCCTATATCTAACTATATTTTGCTTTTGTCTTTACGTACTTAACTATATTTAGTTTACCTAAATAGTTAGTCCGAACTCTAATATGAATATTAACTCTAAATCATAACCCTAAGTAGCATTATAAATCAAAGAATAATTTAGGAGACGATGAGAACGTTGCCATAACAGTACTTAATAGTAACTAAAACATGAGTATTAACTCTAAATATATTCACCTATATAAATATAGGAGATGTATGAGACTTTAGAGAGTCGAATCGGTGAGGGAGGGACTGCCGAGGGATCTGGGACTAGTCAGCCACCGACGCCGGCAGTGAGGAACGACTTGTGGATACAAGCCGTCGGACGAGGGAAAAGGGGCAGCGTGTATGGTACCGGATCTTTGGCATCCCAGTCGTCCGTTTATTCCAGAGCTCCTTTATCTCCACCACCTCCACCTCCACCTCCACAGACCGACGATACTGTCGACGGCTACACTTTGTGACAGGTTACACAGATTTTGGTGGGCCTACAGGGTTAGGTGAGCTATATGAGCGGAGTTCTAAGCACAGCAGGTCTGATTCCTGCTGCCACTGCACCGGCTCCAGCTTCGACTTCAGTGCCTCCAGCAACGACTGCTTCTCCGACCACAGCACCTCTGACGACTACAACGCCTCTTGTCATGTCGCCGACTCTTCCAGACGTTCCTGTCCAGGACGTACAACGGATCGTTACTTTGGTCCTAGGGCAGTTATATACATGCGGACGGCCGGCTATGCCTCCGCCACCTCCTCCACCTCCTCCACCATCAGTTTGATTTTTGTTTATTTCTTTGTTGTATTTGATGATGAATTTGTATAAAATTTAGGGCTTTTGTATCTATTGGAGTTGTATATGTACTATATTGCGACTGCTGGACGAGTTTGTATTTATTGGAGTTGTTTGGATAGGTAATTGGAGCTCAATTTATTGTATATATTGGTGTTTTGGTTAATTTTTGTATATATTGGGGTTATATTTCATGTATATCATTTGACTGTAATGTATATTGGGGTTATATTGGTGTTTGTATCTATTCACAAGTTTGAGCAAAGCTGGAACAATTTAGTCTGGCAATAATAAGAAGCTTAGTGACCAACCAACGATGGAATAGCGTCGAAAATCTGCAAAATTTACAGGCTAGCGACTAACTACCGACGGCTTCGCGACGAATACCTGTAGGCTTCGCGACGGACTAGTGACAGAATTTGCCGTCGCTAAGGTTCTATCTGATACCAAAAGCGTATCAGACGAGTCAGCGACGAAAATTTTCGTCGCTGAGCTTCTGAAAAATTTGGTTTTTTTTGCTCACAAAAGTATGTCGGTAATCCGTCGCTAAGTTGTCGCCGTGTTTGCCGACAGTTTATATTCGTTGCTAATCCGTCGCTATAATTAGTTAGTATTTCCGTCGGTAAGCCGTCGCTATGGCAACGGCTTACCGACGAAAATGTCATAGTGACGTTATAGTTATCGACATCCTATTTCGGTCAGTAATCCGTCGGTAAATTACTTTAGCGACAAAAATATACTATTTAGCGATATCCGTCGCTAATTACCAATATTTTAGTAATGATAAATCAAATATTTATACTAGCAAAATATATATAGATAATAATCTCAGAAGCCTCAAGCACAGGAAAATCGATATTCTTGGTGTTGCTCGTCTTGAACCCCTTTGAAAAATAAAAAACTGGTTAGATATGGCGTAACTATAGGATAATAAGCAAACTTAATAAAACTATACCCATAACTATTTTTCCGCGATCCTATGCTGTGATGAGTTTTCCTTAGTTTCGATGGTCCCCCAATAGCACTTTATAGCCTAAGTGCCATTAGGACTGACCTACATAGGCTACCACCAAAAACATGTCACGACCCGCTCCCGAATAATCGGGTACGTGTCGGACATGTCCAGCCTTCGTTGATAGTCACAACGAAGTAAGCTGTACAGTCTAAGGAAAACACCAAGTCACAAGGTAATATAAAACACCACAACATCTATAAATGTCCCAGAAATGATCACCACAATCCACCAAGTCATTTTTATACAATATCATTCGGAGCCAAATCCGGTAAAAGAATAAATATGCAATGATAAAATCTCAATACAATATCCAGAAGTGAAATCTAAACAATATAAGAAATGAACTAGATCCTGCATCTCCAATGATGATATCCTGCTCAATATGGCCTCAAGCTCATCTGCAACGTATCCTGTCAGGAAAAGAGCAAAGTACAACCCGTTAAGAAAAAGTCTACAATGTAATATGAAATACACAAGGATAACAATATGGACTAAACTACAATATGAAACAATGGTACAAGAACTGAATATGAAACTATAGTACAAGAACGGGAACAATAAAAAAGACAATCAATATGAACAAGACAATCAATGTATATGTGAATTTGAAATATTAAACTAATGTATGACCGGCTGGACCACAATATCACAATATCACAATAAGGTTCAGCTTAATCATACGTAAGGTGTACGATTAGGCTATTCACAATACCCAGCTAGGGGTGTGGTCACACACTAGTCAATATTTTCCCCAATCTCCCGCAAGAAATAATGAGACACAATATGATGAACAAGGCACAATACAATTGTGTGAATCTCGTGTCCAATATGAGAACATAAAGTATGATAGAAATATAAAGTAAATGTTCAAGACGGTGTACTTACCTTTGTCCTTGTAATTCAATATCGAAGGGTCACAACCTAGAGTAGGGCAGAAATATTTTAGAATCTAATAAATGGCAGCTAACTAGCTAATTGTCTATTTATACTAAAATATTTTAGTAAAAGTAAATCTAATAAAATATCTTAAGTTATATTTTAACAAAATCATTATACAATGTTGCAAGTTAGAGTACTAGCAAAATGTTTATAACCGAAGTGACTATAAATAGATTTTATAAAATATCTAGAGTAATAATATATATATAATTTTAGCAGCATAATTCTTTTTTTTTAATACATATAATTGCTAGTGAAAGATGGAATACTAATATTTAGTAAACTATATATGTAACAAAAATAATACATGTAAAGCAACATTTACTAATTAGTTATATTTATGCTAGCAACATATTTATGAAATATTTTATAATTTCCTAAGATACTACAATAATAATGATAATAATAGAAATATGATCCCAGCCCAGAGTGAAAAACACAATTTATGTAAAGAAACAATCCTGGGCTTCAAACCCAACCAATGCTCCCAAAGTAATCGGTTTAACCTCACTGCCTTCTTTCAAGAGGGAGGAAGAATTAGTAGAAAAATTTGCAACGAAACCCAATTGGCAATGTTGGGCTGGCAGCCCAACCCGATAGCTAGGTTAGAAATTCCTCAGTTCTCTTATCCTCTTAGAGCGAGAACAATACCAGCCGCCATTAGCAAAGAAGGAAACGAAGAAGAACGAGGAGCAGGAGAGTGAGTGAAAGAGTGAGGAAAGGATCGAAAGAGAGGGGAGGAAGAGAAGAAATCTCACCGCTGTGGCGCTCGGAGACGACCAGGGAAGCTCAGTCAGGCGGCAAAAACTGCACATGGTGGCGCCGGTGGAGGCTCGCCGCGGTGCTGCTCTGCTGAATACGCGACGATCTTCGACGTCGGGTCACGACGGAGTCTCTGACAGTGGAGAGGCCGGACGGATCTCAACAACAACAGCGGATCTGGCTCGGACAAGCGAGCAGAGGATTTGGGGAGTGAGTTCGTGGGGTCTAACGGTTGTGGCGGGACTCTAGACGGTGGGAGCAGGAACGAGCCGCCGGCTCAGTCGGATGAGGTGGGGTCTGAACCGTCGGTGAGGATCGGGTGACGAGAGCGGCTTATTGGTGGTGCACATGGTGTCGTGGTCGGAGGGTCGATGGTTGAGTGGAGGCGGAGGTGGGTGAGTAGTGATGGGGATGGTCGTGGACGGAGGCGGTGATGGTGGAGGGGCGATCAGGATGGTCAGGTGGGGCTGTTGGGAAGATCGGAGCCGGTCGATTAGACAGGGAGGGCGGTGTGGTGGTGTCGCCGTGTCCTGCAGGGAAGTCGCCGAGTGATGGTGAGTTAGAATGCTACCGGAGAGGATCTGGTCTAGGACGGAGGAGCGGAGTCCGGCTGCGAACTCCGGCGAGATAGCGACCGCTATCGGCCGGAGCAATGAAGAACAGAGTGGAGGGAACAGTGCCAGTGGTGTGGGGAACTGTGTTGTGTCAAAAATAAAATAGGCTTAATTGCTACTTGATACCCTCAACTATTACGCTTTTTCAAGTTGATACCCTAAACTTTTTTTTGTAACAACTTGATACCCAGATAATTTTTTGGACAATAATGTCCTTACCCAAATTTTAAAACTACCACTCACCCCCCCCCCCCCTACTCCAGGCCACCCCCCCCCCCCCCCCCCCCCCCTCTCCCCTCCGCACCCCCCCTCCCCCGTCTCGCCTCGCCTGCACCATCCCCCTCCGCCGCCCTCGCCTGCACCCCCCCCCCCCTCTGGTAGCTCCGGCGCGGCTCTGATGGCGCGAGCGGCGCTGGGCTCCCACGCCGCCGCCGCGTTCTCCCTCGCCGTCGTCCGCTTCAACGGCTCCGGCGGCCCCGCGGCCTCCAGGAACCCCCGCGCCGGCTTCGTCCTCGCCACCCGCGCCGCCCTCCTCGGCCGGAGCTAGCAGGGGGGGGGGGGGGGGGGGGGGGAGGGGGGCCGGAGTGGGAGAGGGGATGGAGGGAGGGAAAGGATAAGGGCATTTTGGGGTTTTTTAAAATGTTAGGTATTAAGTTGAAAAAAAAAATAGTTGAGGTATCAATCTGTTACGAAAAAAAGTTTAGGGTATCAACTTGAAAAAGTGTGATAGTTGAGGGTAGCAATTAGCAATTAAGCCAATAAAATAATATTGTCCACTATTTATGATAAATTACTTTGTGTGCTCTACAAGACAGCTTGATGGCACTCCTAGTAATCACGAACAGATCTGGGTGCAAAGCATAAAATTTACTAACTAACTCTGCTAAGAAATTATCGAATTATAACCAACTAATTTAGTTATTTAACAACTAACTAGAAATAATTTAGAAGTAGTGAACGGCACTACCCCCCCCTTCTCTTTAGTTAAAAGTAACAGCTTTAAACAAATAGAATAATAAAAATTAAAATTAATTAATAAAAATCAATTAAAGTTTAGTTAATTTAAGAAAATAATAATCAGGATTATTTATTAATCAACAGCCAGTTCTAGTGCATAATAATTAAAATAGAATTAATTACTAATAATTAAAAATTAGAATTTAATTTAATTTAAGCTAAACTTAATAATTAACAAAATAGAACAAATTTAATACGCAGGATCAATTAGAGTAGAATTTATGACTGACATTACTAAAATAGAGTCAATTATTAAAAAAATGGATTTATTACTTAAAACCAAGCAAAATTTATAGAAAATTCAGAGAAAATATGAAAATTCTTAAAATGTTTTTTTTAGGGAGTTACACGTGTCAACAATTGGATACGAGTAGGTCGTATCATGATACGGTAGAAAAAGGAGCCATTTTGGTGGTTTTTCCTCCCACACTTGTGGCACACATATCAAATTCTTCATGGCACACAGTAGTGGCTATAAATTACTCCAGTTAGACTCTAATTTATGTTTTAGGTTTGCTCATTTGATTTGGGTAGATTCGGACAAGGTTCGGTATAAGTATCTTGGACATATCACACGAGTAACGTAGATCGGTGCGATACTAGGGTGATGCATACCAAGTATTTGGTATTAGGCATTCTATGAGTATCATGTGTCTAGGTATCCTATTTTATATATATATATATATATATATATATATATATATATATATATATATATATATATATTACCAGTACGTGCGGGCTCAGTTAAATCGATTGTCTCCCCGCACACGATTTTTAGCCGATCGTCATGTCGCTTCGGACTCTTCGTGCGTATCTTGTCCGCACTGGCTTTTTCATCATCGCCTCACACGTACGCCTCGCGCACTCCGCGTGCTCCAGAGCCTTACTGGACGGCCGACATCTTTTGACGCCGGCAAGTCAACGCCTCGCTTCACTCACGACGCCGAAGGCGCCCACGGCGTCTTCACGACGCCTACGACAGCCGATGCTACCCAGCCACCCGTTCTATGTGCACGATACTCTTACGATGTCTTTCCGACACCCATTCGGCGCTGCACGACGGGCCGCGTGGTCGGCCGTTGTTT
Source organism: Iris pallida (assembly GCA_029216955.1). Classification (NCBI taxonomy): domain Eukaryota; kingdom Viridiplantae; phylum Streptophyta; class Magnoliopsida; order Asparagales; family Iridaceae; genus Iris; species Iris pallida. The sequence goes on along the minus strand of JANAVB010020158.1, from coordinate 20,446 downwards.
ATACCCGTGGTAGAATGGTGCCGGTCCTCGACCGCCCGCGCGGCGCCCTAGTCGTTGAGTTTTCATGCACGGGACACCCCATTCTTATATATATATATATATATATATATATATATATATATATATATATATATATATATATATATATATATATATATTGTGTGATACCATATGGATATGTGTGTGTGCGTTTTCCTATAGTCTTGTGTGGGCAGACTTGATAAGGGTGTGTGTGTGTAGTCATATAGGTAGAGGCATAAAATGAGCATGTGTGTCAATAGGTGTCTTGTATGTGATAAAGTGTATGTGTGTATCAGTTATGAAGAGGGGGATTCCTACAATAGCTAGGGCGTGTGTGTTGTGTGTGTGCACCTCTAGGAGATAGATAGATAGATAGATAGATAGATAGATAGATAGATAGATAGATAGATAGATTGATAGTAGAGTATAAAGGTAGAATAGGGGAGGTCATGTGTGTACACCAGCAGCAGCAGTGTTGAACTGCCCTTGGCAGCAACATGCCTGCAGGGAGTGTGAGACCACAGCAGTAGTGTGCACACTTGTGTGTAACCCAACAACAGTAGCAGCAAAGAGAACATCAGCAACTGCTGCAGTGACAGTCACAAGCAAGTAGCAGCAACAACAGATATCTTACTACTGTTTTGCCTAAAATAGTTGCATGCAGATGGGTATTGGTGCATAGGTTTAAGTAAATGCGATGAGTAGGGAAATGCAGTAGTGAGCCTTAGCAGTGGCAGCAATGTGGGGAAGTGCAACAGTAGGCTTAGGCAAATAGGCAGAGGAAGCATGTGCAGCAGTGCAGCAACTGTATAGCAGTTAGAAAGCAGGACAACAACATATTTAGGCAGAAGCAGTAATGGTCTAAGGGGCGTCGGTACACTGCTTGGTAAGGAGAAATAGTTTAGAAGCTTAGGTAAGGCAGCAGTGTATTATTTGAGTTTGTTTTGTGTGAGTGTAACTGTGAGTGTGGTGTGGGTATTCATGTATCACTGAGTATATAGGTAAATGGTTAGACTAGGAGCATGGTAATGAAAGTAGGTAAATATTAGGTTGATGAAAACATATGTGTAGGTAATACTAAGTAATAGGAAATTAGTATTTGGCATTGATATGTGTTGGATATGTCTTGATAATAGGTATGGCACATAGCCATGGGTAATAGGTAGAACACATAGATAATAGGAGACACCTATGTAATGTAGGATAGGTAAAGGTTAAGGTATATGTAATGTATATAGGTAATGGGGTAAGATTAAGGTATTGCATAATTGAGCCTATGTATGCATATTATATGTAGATACCTAGGATTATTAGCTAGTATGACCCAATATTGCCTAGTATAGGCTAGGATACCTTGGTATAGCAAGGTATGGACCTAAAACTCTAGAAGTAACCTAGTTTGACCTAGTATAGCAAGGTATTGACCTAGTCGACCTAGTTTGACTTTGAAATGATTTAGAGACCTAGTATCAAGCTAGTATAGCATGTTTATGACTCCCAAACACCAATTGACATTGATATTCCATATTTAGGTCTTCGAGACACTGTTTCAGATACTATTGATACTTCACCTCGGATTTCAAGCGAGTACATTCTTTGATAGCTTCCATTATTTGATATTTGCTATGATCCATGTATTTAGTGATGTTATACTTGATTCCGGACACGATGGTTACACAAGTTAGTTATGGGTTTCGTCTTGACACATATACATTGCTTCTCACATTTTATTGTATACTTAGATCACCCTTCTCATATATTGACACAATATTATGATATTGTGGATAGCCAATCATACATTACCCTTATAATTAAGCCGTACTATTGTGATATCGTGGATAGCCAATCCTATTGGATTGAGCTATACTATTGTGGATAGCCAATCCAATTGGATTGAGTCGTACTATTGTGATATTGTGGATAGCCGATCATATATTATCCGTATGATTAAGCTGTACTATTATGCTATTGTGGATAGCCAATCATATTGGATTGAGTAGTACTATTATAGATAGCCAATCACAAGTTACCCGTATGATTGTGCCATACTATTGTAGACTTTGTTAATGATAGAACACTTATTAGAAATAATGATGTAAAGCACATAGATAGTTCAGTTCTTTCCTGCTTGTTTTATATTCATAACGATACTCTTTATTTGCTCCGCTTTCTTATTCTTATTGCATGATATGTCAGATAGTTATGATACAGTTCTATATCATCATCATGTATTACACTCACTTTTGCTATTTTATAGCATTTATCATATATTTGGAACTGCTGTTAGAGTTATGTACTTCGCTCTAATCCTGATTGGATAATATTTTTCAAAGGATCTTGAAGACTTCTGTCCTACCTATTATGGACCAGGTGTAGATTAGGGCTATCTGTAGGAGACCCAGGAGGAGCCAGAACAGTAGAGGAGACACTAGTAGAGACTCATCTAGATTAGCTATTAGTAGTAATGGATTTGTCTCCAACTTTCAACTTCGAGATGTTATTATTTCTGAGACTATGATTATGTTGAGATAGTTAGACTCTTAGACATTGGATGTGATTTGGATTATGTTTGCATCTAGGCTTCTCTTAGATTATCATATCATATATTTTATGTTATTATTATGCTGTTTATCTTTCTACTCTCCCTTGTTCGTTGTTGAATTTGATTCCATCTACTCTCCCTTGTTCGTTGTTGAATTTGATCCTTGGTGTTCATTTTTGACTTTAATTTTGTATCGGGATGAATTTTATGGACTAAATTAAGGTATATTCTGGTGACATTATTTGATGAGGACAGTGTGAAAGGTAATATCTATTTTGGTTATAGAGTCTAGAGTTTATTATAGCCAAACTAGTTAGCATGGCAAAGACATAGAGCCTAATTTAGGGTATATTTATCTTAGTTATTGAATTTAAAATTTCTCGGAGCCTTACCGGTTGGTGTGGTGAGAATTCTAAATAACATGATTATAGAGATATATACCTTAGTTATGGACTCTATCGTTTATTGTAGCTATGCTTACTGGCGTGGCGAGAATTCTGAATAACATGATTACAAACAGACATATACAGTTATCAGATTATAGCTTAATTTGATTCTTAATATATCATCTCTGTCATTCAACTCTGTTAACATTGAGTTCTATCCCATTACCTTATTAGCCCAGGATGTAGATTTCATAGTTCATTTAGTTCAGTTCTTATAGGGATCACCATCCTTAGTTCTGAGGTTCTTTGGATAGTGTAGTAGTTGGTGAATTGTGGGTTTGTGAGTGGTTCCTAGTAGGGTGTACATCCTATAGCGAGTACCCTTTTAGTGCTAATAGATAGAATCCTAGAAGTGTTAGTACATTACCCTGAGTAGTGTGTGCCAGTAAGTGTGCTCATGTCCTGGGATTATAGTGTATTATTAGTAATAGAAGTACTGACCCATTATAATTAGTACTTCTGCTTATTCTGCTAATTGCTATCTTTCATCCTATTTTAGTTGATTACGTTCTTTCTCAACTGCTGTCCTTCCTTGATATTATCTTATCTTGTGCCATATTGACTTTTTTTGTTTGTTTTATCTTCAGGATGGCACCCATGACTAGATCATATCATCTTGGACCCACGGCAGCTTCTGAGAGGTCTACTACTTCTCAACCTCATGTTCTGGCTGCAGGAGTTGCTCCGGTTACTACTCTCGTTCATGTAGGAGTTTCAGCTACTTTTGGGGGCGCTCCTCCACCTGTTCAGAGATCTGATCCAGAGGTTGTTGTGGGTGTTCCTCCTCCTCTGGTCTAGGGGACAGTTCCAGCAGCTTTGTGGATTTTTCTCCTCTACCGCTAGTACCGACTGATACGATACAGATGTTTACACTATTTAGAAAGATGTTGGAGGTCCAGAGGGCTCAGTCCGAGGCACATCAGAGGCAGGTTGATGTGATGCGATAGGGCATCGAGAGCGTCCACTAGCTCGCTTTGGCTGCAGTAGATAGGGGGGCTCCAGCTCAGCAGCAGGTTGCCCAGCTTAGGCCGAGTAATATCCAGGACTTCAAGAAGTTGGGACCTCGAGACTTCAAAGGGACAGAGGGCATCATTTATGCTGATGACTGGCTCAAGGATATCGAACTTCTTATAAGGGTGTCATGTCTGGTAGAGGACTTGAAGGTTGAGGCAATAGGGCTTCAGTTGCTGGACATCGCTCGTACCTGGTTCAGAAATGAGCCGCTTCTTGCTGATGAGGGACAGACTTAGAAGGTTTTCAGTAACCTTTACAAGAATAAGTTTTTCATTCCAACTGATAGATTGGATCTGGCTGAGTAGTTTCAAACCCTCCAGCATGAAGGTATATTAGTGGAGGAGTATGCCATAGAATTCGGCAGGCTGAGTCGGTATGCGGAGTACATGGTACAAGATCGGAAGATCAGGGCGAGTCACTTCTGAGAGGGTCTGAACAGGGAAGTGAATATCCTCGTTCCATCTCTTTATGAGACTTATGCGGAGATCCTTGAGGAGGCACGCACGGTTGAGCAGGAGTTGGGCTTGAAGCCCAAGTGGGACAATAATTTCTTCGTAGGGGTGGGTAGCAGCACGGGACAAATTAAGCGTCCCAATGTTCAGAAGGAGTTTCCTCAACTTCAATTGGAGTACCACCCACCAGCTAGAGTTTTCGTTCAGCAGGTTCAACAGCAACATCAAGGACAAACTCAGCGGACTCCCACTTATGCCTTTTGTAGGAAGTCTGGACATACTTGGAAGAACTGTAAGAAGAGGCTCAGAGTATGCTTGAACTATGGTATGGCTAGACATCAAGTGAGGGTTGACTGCTAAGCTTGTCCAGCCCTATATGCAACCCCAGACCGTAGGGGTCCAGCTAGGCCACATATGGCACCACAAATTGTCCCGCACCAGCATAGGAAGACACCCCAGAAGGGCGGGATTTTTGTAATGACGGTCGAGGGGGCCGATGCTACAGGTGATGGGTTAGTATGCTTAGTTTTGTTTTGTTCTGTTTTTTCCTTCCTTTTTCATCTATTGTTTGTGTGCTTCTTTAGTATCTTATATATTGTGCTATAGTTTGTTAGTGTAGTTCGTAGAAACCCTAATTGAGACTGTAATATCATGACAAGTAATACCATAACCATGTATGTTGATTTGCAATATAATTATATATTGTATGATTTTAGGTAGGATTTTTGGATAGGACTTTCTTGGACCTTGACTGATGGGGTTGACCATAGCAAAAAGTATGATGAATAGATTATGGTTGGCCCCGATAGAGGTGGGGGTGTTAAATTTCGAGGACGAAATTTTTCTAGGGGTAGGATTGCAACTACCTAATTTCGGGAGAGGAATATTTTTGTCATCTCAATAGTTGATGATAATTGTATTAGTGGTGATAAAATTTATTTTATATATATATTGGTTGTGTGCTTGATAATTAGAATGGACCATGTGATTAGTTGATTAGTGGACTAGCCTATTTGTTAGATTTATGTTAGTGGACCAATTAGACTAGACATGACATTAGAACCCAACAATTAGAATGACATGACACATGGACCAACACTTTGGATTAGGCCAATTAGACCCAATTAGTTATTCCATTTAATGAATTAGAGATTAGTTTAATTACCAAATTAGGAGTTAGAGGTTCCTATCCATTCATTAGCCTTCATGACAACTTGGAGGGCATCTTTCACATTTTGTAAATTGTATGGGAGCCCTACGGCCGACCACATAAGAGGGGGAGATATCTCTCTCTCTCTCTCTCTCTCTCTCTCTTCATTTTATTTTGTGCCATTTCATCCCAATTTAATGTTCTTCCCCAAATGATCCATCCCTCCACCAATTCCTCTAAATTCTACTGCAATTCTCTTCCAATTCTGTTTATTCTTATCACTTGGTGGAGCCTAAGAGCTTAGTAGCTAGGAGCACTAGAAGAGAATACTAATTATTAGGAGTTCAAGTCCAGATCGTGTCTATTTGGCTTTGCATTGGAAATCCATCTCCCAATAGATATACATCTCAATTTTTTCTCTAATTAGACTCTATTTGTGCAAATTAGCCCTTATTAATTCATCCATGGAGTCAGACTACAAATAGAAGAAAGAATTAGGCTCTAATGACAACCTCTATGTGAAAGTTATATTGAGATTTGTGCCAATTTTGGAGAAATTTCAAGATTGGTGCACCAAGTGTTTGTCATTTGGTAATATAGATCTTTTTAGACTAGATTTGGTTGCGTGTGTCTAGATCCGTGTCCACAATTGGATACGAATAGGCCATATTATGATACGGTAGGACACAGAGCTATTTATGGGGGTTAACCTCCGATACTTGTGGCACTCATACCCAATTCTTCATGGCCCATTGTAGTGGCTATAGATTACTCTAATTAGATGCTTTAGGTTTTCTCATGTGATTTGGGTAGGTTTGGACAAGGTACGGTATAGGTATATTTGGCGTATCACAAGAGTAACGTAGATCGGTGCGATACTAGGGTGATGGACACCAAGTGTTTGGTAGTAGGCATTCTATGAGTATCATATCTGTCTAGGTGTCCTATATATATATATATATATATATATATATATATATATATATATATATATATATATATATATGAGTGTATTGTGTGGCTGTATGTGTAGTGGTAGGCATTGGTACACATGTGTGATACCACATGGATATATTTGTGTATTCCTATAGTCTTGTGTGGGTAGTGATGGACACCAAGTGTTTGGTATTAGGCATTCTATGAGTATCATATGAGTCTAGGTGTCCTATTTATATATATTATATTATATTATATTATATTATATTATATTATATTATATTATATTATATTATATTATATTATATTATATTATATTATATATATATATATATAATTTTTATACATACTCAGTAATTTATATGAAATATATGTATATACATGATGATAAATTTATGTATAATTGTTAAGTTGTTTTTTTAAAATTCTATCAATATTATTTTGGTTTTTTTGAAATAATTATTAAATTATAAAATAGAAAATATATATATGTACTTAGTAAATACTTAAAAAAAGGTGAATATGAGTAGTCAATATTTTATCTGTGAATATTTTTCATTTAAACGATTTTAGCTGTTTTATTTTATAGAAATAGATAGGATAAAAAGTTTTTTTTTAGAAAAGAAACAAAAAAGATAATTTTTTTAAATAAGTGAATAGTACCCGCGGGTATTGTTCATTTCCTTAGAATGTGAAAACCCGATTGTGTTGGTTTAAAAAAATCCAAATCAAATCCCTAAATCTTTATCTCCAAATCCTAATCAAAATCCTTAAGTTTTAAATGAAAAAGAGAATGCCAACAAATATGTTCCAAAAATTCCAACAAATAGTTTTCAAGAATTAAGAAAACCTCTAATACGGAGTCCGTCCCGACAAACAGAGCAACTTGGTCGCACATTTAGGGCATCGAATGGTGCGTACAGACTTTGCAGACGTATGGACTTCTATGGAATTCAAATTCGTTGTATGTGCGCGACGAATTCGATCCATGTCCGTCGAAGAACGTTGTATTGATCATTTTCTAAATTTCTCAATTACTTTGTGTATGCTCGTCACATCGCGACGAAACTTGTGCCGTTGGACTTATATCATTTTTTGGTCCTGTGAGCCAAGTTTAGACCAATAATGAGATAGTTAATCGGATCGCCATTTTACGGGCCTCACGATCCGATCCAACGGACGATTTTGTACACGATTCGAGTCCAAAAATGGACATACCATTGAGTTTGTATCATTAAACTAAACTTGTAGACATATAGTTTGTTGACTTTATAGACCATAGGGTTTGGCATACTTTTCGGTACAAAGTGGGTCCAACGACAGATACTGTTTTGATCCAAAATTACCGTTTACTCTTGTGTCCAGAATTGGACTTATGGGTGGTC
>JANAVB010020158.1:0-7500 GCA_029216955.1 Iris pallida | reverse complement strand
GCGCAGAAAATCGAATTAGGATATCTGGCCCCTTGGAGAACGGCTATAGTGGCTTCAACTAAGTCTGTTTTTAGTGTGTCCCAGCAAGCTCTGAAGAAAACCCCGTTGAAACCATCCGGCCCCGGAGCACTGTGCTCATTAATGGACCAGACAGCTGCTCTGACCTCCTCCTCCGAAGTGGTAGTCAGCAGGGTCTCGTTCTCGTGGTCGCTAATGAGGGACGGGATAACAGACAATAGCACCTCGTCTTTGACGACCCGCTCTTTAGTGAAGAGGTTAGAGTAGAAGTTCACAGCCGCAGCCTGAATACCGGCCTGGTCGTCCACCAGATTGCCGTTGTCGTCTAGAATCCGGTGTAATTTTAATTTGTTCCTGCGGCCTTTGACACATGCATGAAAGAACCTGGTATTCCGGTCTCTATCGGTATCCCAGGTCGATCTGGCTTTCTGGCTCCAAAATTCGGTCTCCACTCTCAGCCTGGATTTAAGAAGCGCTCTAGCGAGGTTGAGCGATGCGCGGCCTCCAGGGATTTTTTAATGGCAAACGAAGTCTCTGTGCAGGTGACGTTATCCTCCGCCTCCTTGATAGCCTGGAAGATGTCTCCGATGGCCTCTTTACTCCATGACGAAAGAGCCTTACGAGTGGCTTTAAGTTTAGCCGCCATCCGGGCCAGAGGGTCAAGATCCGAGGCAGAATTCCAAGCGAAAGCAACGACGTTCTGGAATTGGGGGTGATGACACCAAAAGTCGAGGAAGCAAAATGCTTTATTGTTGCTGATCTGGACAAGAAGAGGGGACTAATCCGATTCAGTAGAGTTCAGATGAGAGAGGTTAGTGATCAGGCCCATGTCAGACCAGCATTCATTGATCATCGTCCGATCTAAACGGGAGTACTATCGCCGATGGCCCTCCTGCATGTTGCACCAAGTGAACGCACTGCCGTGGAAGGGGATGGGGGTGAGGTTCCCATGAAAGGTGAAGTTGTTGAAGTCATCCATCGCAGGCTGGGGTAGAGGGCGACCGCCGGACTTCTCCTCTCTGTAAGACACCGTGTTGTAATCTCCGATGCAAAACTACGGTAGTCCTTAGAATTGAGTGGTAGCCTCCAGAAGGTCTCCCCAGAGCAATCCACACTCGGGGATGTCACAGCTGCCATGGACGGCAGAGAGGACGAAACGGGACTTAAGGGCTGGGTGTTCAACCCAACAGGAGAGAGCCTGAGGCGAGTCTTGAATGATGCCAAATTGGAAATCTTGCGCGAGTAATATCCAGATGTCATTACATCCTGCGATGGCATGAGGGAATCCTAGCTTGAGTTGAGTGGCTTTGATTCTTCTTTGAGGGATTTTTGGTTCGATAATGATTAAGAGGTCTATGCGATTAGTTTTCTTGAGGCTGCGAATTCTGTTCATCGTCGGTTTGTTGTCGAGCCCTCTCATATTCCAGGAGATGATGTTAAGCATTGGATGTGGAAATGGGAGGGGGTGACTGAGTTTCGTGGCGAACCTAGTTGTCATTGCCGTCATCTGATTTTGTTTGTTTTTGTTCTTCTTGGAAGAGGTTTTTTTGGTGGGTGTGATAGTGGGCCCGTTGCTTCCGGTATCTTTATTGGTCCGACCTTGTTCGCTGCTACCATCGACATCTGTGAAGGTGATAGCTGAGTCGTTATCATATTCTTCCAGAGCGCATAATGGGTTGCCACGGTCCAGAAAGCCTGCTTCCTTGGCTTGCCAAAATATGTCGGTTAAAATGGGGTTGAAATTGGTTTGAGGGTCATTTGAGTGAGTGGGAGGATATCGAGGGGGCTCTGAATCTGCCGAGGGGATAGTCGGCTCGGATGAGGGACGTTTGGGATCAGTGTCGGGGGACTGGGGTTCCTTGAACTGCTCTGAGCGGCTCACCGACAAGTCCTCTCCAGGCTGTTGAGAGCGGTAGGTGGTTAGTTGGATGGAGTGAGAGTCTACGGGAGGGTGTGGTATGGTGATCTCAGGTGAGTTAGGGGGTTGGGTGATGAGAGCGATATCAATGCTTGTGTGGTGTACGAGACCACTGGTCTTAGGGGAATCTTGCTGGCCGAGGGTGGAAAAAGGAGGCTCGGTGGAGTCATTGGGGGCATCGTCGAAAGTGGTGCCTGAGAGGAGTTCGAACGAATTATGGAGGGAGAAGACGGATGGAGTGAAAGGGACGATAGCGGATCTGGTCGTGGCGGTCGTATGGGGGGTAGGGGCGTGTCGGACCGTCAATTTGAGGGGGAGGGTCGGGATTTGAGTTATGAGTGATAACGGCAGGATCTCTTTGAGCAGTCGACGCACGTGGGATACGCGGGCTAGGCTTCTTTAGTTCAGGGTGAGCACGTAAGCAATGCTGCATTAGGTGGCCACTCATCTGACAGTGTTTGCAAAAGATGATGTTGTTGTCATAAACCAGCTGTTGGAAATGAGTTTGATCTCCGAGTTCGATCTCTATGAGTTTGGGGGGGTCATTCACGAGGTCTAACTCCACGCACATCTTCGCGTAATTACACTTGGAGAGGTTGCGGGTTTCTTCAGCGATGGCTACCAGGGTCCTAAAGAAGCTGGCAATCCGTTTTAGGGCAGCTGCGGGAAAGCAGACCAGGGGGAGGTTGGGTAGGGTGATCCTTGTAGATATGATTGTTTAGTCAATTTTTGGGTTGAATTTGGGGGACAATTTAACCACTTTAGCAATTTTTATGCTAATTCTGGCAGTGCCCTTGGCCCGGACTATAGCATAGTCTGATTCGGTTGAGAGGTATAAAAGCATATACTTGGGGTCGAGCGGAGCGACCCGGTAGGCTGCGGAGAGGCCCCACTTAGCGACGGCTTCCGTGGCTATGGTGATTTTCGGGCATCCGGATCTGAATTTAAGCACAAACGTCTTAGTGAAGGAGGAGGATAGGGAAGAGATTTTTGACGCAGCGAAGGGGAACCGGATGGGATCGCCGTCAGATGGTGGCAGAAAATCTATGTCCGGAAGTTGGATCTCCAACGCCGGCAATGGTAATTTCCTCCCTCGATCTGGCCGTAAGGCCTCGACGTAAGAGGGAGCACGGCGGGGGGGGGGGGGGGGGGGGAGGGCTGTCGCACAGGAGATGATCGGGTGAGAGGAGTCGCCGGGTGGGACCTCAGAGCTTGGATAGTTGGGAGGGGGGAAAGATGATGGCCGGCAGGGTGCGACTCCTTGTCTCCCAAGGGAGGGGGGAGTAAGGGGCATCGCTGGGTGCGCTGTGGGGGCATTGGGGTGCGCATTGGCGAAAGCTGGGAATGCCTCTTGGTGGACCGCGCGAGCGCGGGCCGGGGAGTGATGACCCACCGAGAGAACCTCGGTGCTAACCAAGGGTTGCGCTTGGATGGGGTCGGCATGGAGCGCCAGGAAGAGGTCAGTTGGTTGCGCCAGGAGAGGGGCGACAAGTTGCGCCAGGGAAGCTCCCGGGGGGTTACCAGCGGGATGTGCCAAGGGGTGGCCCACCACGTGGGGCCCCCTACCACCACGGCAGCTGAGACAAAAGAGCGGGACGAGGATGGCACAGGTGCAGTATCCTGCACAGAGGTGTGGGATGGGGAGACTTTAGCCAAAACGGGGATGGCGTCGATATGGGTTTCCAGCATACTAGAGTGCGCTCGACAGTCCATAGTCGCCAGCTTGGTGAGAATTGAACGTTTGCCGGCCCCACCCACATGGGTGATGGGCTGTCCAGGGACAGCAGAATGGACAGCCCTTCGAAGGTCACCAGGACCAGTCAGCACGTAAAAAGTATCTTGCACCAAGGGGCGCTCGCTATCTGTGGCTTGCGCTAAGAAGCGCAGCGGAGCGACGTGGTCCACAAGGGCCTCGGCAGGACCGAGGGGATCAGATAGGATAAACCCACGTGGTCTACGCTAGAGCATCAGGTCACCTGGACCAGAGGTGGTCAATACAGAGGTCATGGGTGCCTCGGGCCCCGTGCCAGTTTCTAGGCTCAGTTGAGCAGACACAGTTGGCAACTTGCACCAATGAGCGAAGGGACTGGGCCCAACCCACGTGGACGACAAGCTGTCTGGGGACAGCTGAAAGGACAGGTCCTCGAGGGCCACGCCCAGGAGGGGGACTCTACCGCTTGCGCCAATGAGAAGGCACAGTTGGCAACTTGCGCCAATGAGCAAGGGGACTGGGCCCCACCCACGTGGGCGACGAGTTGTCTGGGGATAGCTGAAAGGACAGGCCTTCGAAGGCCACGCCCGGGCGGTAGGTAAGTTGTGCCAGCTGTAGGGAGGGATGGAGGCTGGGGAGCCTCGAAGCCAGCGCCCGGCTCAAGACCAGTCCCTCCTCCTGAGAGGCGGGGCCCGGTGGCAGGAAAAGGCGCGTCCGATGGGCCAACAACGTCGGCCGCGACGACGGAGAGGGTGTCCAGAATGCGCGGGAACCGCGGCCGGAGGAGGCGAAGGACGAGTGGAGGGTGGCTGAGAGCGAGCCCACCACCGGCCGCTAAGAGCAAGTTGCTCTTCCGACCAATCTAGGAAGGCGGGACGCCGAGGATGGATAGGGAGTACGCGAGGGGGGACGGGGCAGCCGTGGGGGCCTTATCCTGAGAAGATATGGGTGACGACGACGCCTGTGCCGCCAGCGGGAAGAGGACGGAGAGAGACTACGTCGGGCATAGGAGGAGGGGGCCGGCCTCCGACAGCCGCCGGCCGGCGCTGAGACGTCGACGAGGACGGAGGAAGTGGGCATGCAGGCGACAGGGGGAGAGGGTCCGGGGGGAGAAGGGAGGAAGGGGGGATGGCATAGTGCGGTTTATATTATACTAGCATATGTGCACGTGACTTGCACGTATTTTAACTTTTTTTTAATTAACTTAGAAATACTCTTTAGAAAGGTCAAAGGGTAGTTTTCGTAATTACTAAGTTGTCCTTATTAAAATTAATGAACCATTTTTATTTAGTATAGACATGTAAGGTTATTTTCGGAATTCAAAAGTTTCACCATCAAGTTTTCCTATTATATAGTAGAATAGATAGACATGTAAGGTTATTTTCGGAATTCAAAAGTTTCACCATCAAGTTTTTCTATTATATAGAATATATAATATATATATATATATATATAATATATATATATATATATATATATATATATATATATATATATATAATATAAATATATATATTATATATTTATATATAATATTTTTGATATTATGAATATTTCAGTTTAAGAGTTATTCTCAGATTTGATATGTTAATTATGTATATAGCTTGTAGTTAGTTTCTAGGTTATGTGCATATGCTTGTGTATATATATTAAAAATATATATATATATATATATATATATATATATATATATATATTATATATATAAAATATATATATATACATATATTATATATATATATGGACTTGGACTACCCTTAACCAGCTATTCAACATTGAGCAGGGCGGTGGACGCTTCCACGATCTCCTGACTCCCTGGGGTTCTTCCTTCTACGCCACCCTACTTGGGTCATTTGGAAGAATCGCAACAAGGCGAGATACGAAGGTCACAAATATTCGGCTGACCAGCTCTTACGGGAAGTTGCCCACCAATGCCGTAAGCGGAGCACCGTGTGTTCCCACAGTCCGAGAGCATTGGTCAGTTCACCCCCTTAGCCTCTAGCGGTTGTGTCGCTTTCCCCCTCCTCCTTTTGGTATACCTGTATAGGCTTCGGCATTTTGCGCCTTGTATACGGATTTTTCTACGGTTTTGAGCCGCCTTTAATAATAGAAGGGGTTTTTCAAAAAAATGTGCATAATATATATATATATATATATATTATATATAAGAATGCTAGGATCCCGCTCGGGCGATCGATGGGCTCTGCGCCCCAGCTAGGGCTGGCCGTCGCTCGCTGCCTGCGTCATCGCCACGGCCACTCCCCGGCCGGCGGTCCCCCGCCCAGCCTCCCTCCTCCTTCCCCATGGCTCAGTCACCCCCGACCTCCTAGCCTTCCTAGGTCTCCCCCTGACACCGCTCCTCGCTCCTCCCACCCCGTGCTTCCCCCCTCACTGCCTGTCTGTCCTCACCGTCCCACCACTCATCACCCCTCTCCCTCCACCCGGTCCCAGCCTTCAACTTCGATCCACCCATCTGATCCCTCCACTTCGTCCTACCCAGTCTTCTCCACCCCCGGCGGGTCCTCCGGCCGGTCCGGCACCTCCCTCCCGTTAACGCTGGATCAGGACAAGCCTCCTCCCTTCTCGAAATCGGTACCGCCCATCCACCCTCCTTTTCCTAGTTTTTCAAATTCACCTGGAAATCCTCGCATTGGTGGCCACATGCCCTCATCGTTTCCCGTCCCTTTCTTGGAGGTCGTGTGACCCAGATTGGATGGCACACCCGGCCACGTGCCTCTGCCACAGCGCAGTGCACGTCTCGGCTCGGGCGCAGTCAAACCTCATACAGGCACAGCCCATTTTGCTGGACCTCTTCGTGGCCCGGGCGCAGTCAAACCTCATGCAGGCGCAGTCCATTTTGCTGGCCCACACGAGCCTCTTGGCTCGGGTGTTCATGCTCTCTTAGGCACAGTAAAACCGAAGGCAGGCACAGTCCAACTTGATGGACCTCTTCGTGGCCCACGCGAGCCTCTTGGCTCGGGTGTTAAAGTCTCTTGGGCGCGGTCAAACCTCCTTCAGGTGCTGTCCGACTCGATGGTCCTCTGCCACAGTCTGCCTGCTTTGTGCCTATTGGTGTGGGAGTAGCTATTCCTAAGGGCGACACTTTGGGCGTAATGGGAGTGGGGCCCGGCCCACTCTCCGGGTGTGTCTAGTATGGATGCAACCTATTCCTTCATTCCCCCTTTTGGACCCGACGCACTTGGGACTGGGGTATTCACCTCTCTCCCTTGTGCCACCTGTGGGCGCATACCATAGCGTGGGCGCAACCCTCTCCCTCCCCTCACATCCTCTTCCATCCTCCTCGTCTTCGTCGGATGACGTGGTCCTACTCTCCGACGCGGCCGGGCTTCTGTGCCCGTCTAGTAGCGCCTCCGGTCGGCCGACTTATCTAGGCTTGGCGCATCCCGGTCCTATAATTGCCTCCCACCCGTCGCCCGACTGGGCTCTACCCCTCTCCACTCTCCGACACAGGTTCACCCGGTTTCTCCTTGGAGCCAGCCACTGCACACCCTCCCCCAACCTCCTAGTCCTACCCAAGAGGATCCCAACCCCCTAATGGAAG
The DNA here is from genome assembly GCA_029216955.1 of Iris pallida. Classification (NCBI taxonomy): domain Eukaryota; kingdom Viridiplantae; phylum Streptophyta; class Magnoliopsida; order Asparagales; family Iridaceae; genus Iris; species Iris pallida. The sequence goes on along the minus strand of JANAVB010020158.1, from coordinate 291 downwards.
CAATCCAGCCCCAACCTTACAAGGGCGCAGCCCAAGTTCAGGCGCTTGCGTATCCTGGGGTCCCGAAGGTCGAGCTCACTCTCTGAGCGCACCTCCTCCACCAGGGGTAACCTCTGCATCTGCTGGCGCAACCCAACTTCCGGCTCAACCATCTTATCGCCCGACACCCCCTTTGCCGACATCCTTCGTCCGGACAGGACTCCCAAGCAGGGACTCATGTTCCCGGACGTCCCTCTTCCTGAAGTCGAGTATCCGTCAGCATCTCCCATGCCGACGGTGCCCTTCACTGAC
>JANAVB010020157.1:0-29013 GCA_029216955.1 Iris pallida | reverse complement strand
CTCACAAAGGATTACATTATTCCATACATTATGCCTTTATAGCCACCAAGTAGTCTTCGGCCGAACATCTCCATGTCGCAAGTCCGAACGCCTAAGCGGTAGCTCTTCTTAAAATGCTAAGGTCTTTATGCCTCGGCGCGTCCAAGCCAAGCCCCGTCCCGAGCCGATCATAATGAACCTGCACACGAACTAGTGGGGGATTAGTACTTTCGTCCTCACTTCGCACTGATCAAGACCGCTCGCACCCAAACCATACACTAAATATATTTAGTGATACATGCATCTTAATTTGTGATCTTTCTATTTAGCCTTAGGATCAGTTTCATGGCAATGTCAACATAGCGACTTATTATCATTGTGTCCAATATCGTGTTCCTGCAACAGATACAGTTAGACATAACATAAACATAAGCATAGTGATCGTGCTCATCTCTGTCCCATTTTGCCTAGCCTGCACTGGTTAGAACTTAACATAAGCAATCATATGATTCACGAAACCAACCAATCTTAAACTTAACATATGCCTAAGGGTAGCAGGCCCTACGCCTGCACCCAACTCTTATCTCAGCCTACCGGCCCTATCTATATAAAGGTCACGGTGTTTCACACCGTAATGGACTTGGCATCTTATGTGTAAGCCTATGATCACTTCGGTACGGTTGCGAGCCCAATATCCGAATGATCCCAAACTTACTGATATCATAGCTTATCACAGCACTAGCCGGTCGTAAACCGCCCGAATGATGTGCACCATAAATACCATACATAATTCCCTCCTAGGCTGAACGGTCCCGGTGCCCCGGCGTAACCGTCCGAGGGAAGCCGCACCCGTGCACGGGCCATCCGAGTCCATTGACCATGCAATACGTACCATAGCATACAAGTCATATCGTTCCAACCAATCTCGTGTTCCATAAACATATTCCTGCTCCATAAACATATTCGCGTCTCATAAACATAATCCACCATCCCTATCTCAAGCTCCGTCGGCGTTATGCCCCAACACATCCATATTGATGCACGACGCCCAATAGCTTAGTCATCTCGTACTCATATTCAACGCGTACCATTCGTAAGTCATTCTCATAGTCTAGTTCTATAGTTACTTAGTTATTCCTTAGCTTCCGTGTACGAGGGCACGCTCAGCGCCATAATCAATGTTCTACGCCTAGTGTTCAATGTTCTCGGAGCCGTGCACGTGGTGCACATCTCGATATGTCTTTCAATGTTCTACCACCATCGCCCTACCGCGACCCGTATACTTGATGCACGTCGCTTCAATTGTTCAATGTTCTATCTTAGTGTTCGACACATACTTGGACCTTTCGTCGTCGAGCACGCTCGCTAACTAGATAACATCTTACGCATACAATGATATCTCTTATTAGATGTAAAGGAATATGGAGAGAGAGTCAAGAACCCGCCACCTTAAGTCGATACGCCTTACCCTTTCGCCGAGTTGAAGTGGCTCGCTTCCATAACTTGGTCGCATAGCTAACTCTCGAACTTAGCCATTCCTTTGAACTACTCGGTTGATTTGGCCTATCGCCCATGCCACGATCCGTAATCCAGCATAAAGGCATAGCCTGCACACCAGATCAGCTAACATCAGCACTTGCTCAATGGGACTTATCATTTGCATCGATTCGATTCATAGATTCCAATCGACTCAAAGCTTACCTTTGGCCAACGTAACTCTCGTATCGATTTACATCGATAGCTTATCGGGTCAACGCAACTCTTCGAGTCAACGACTCATTATAATGCACCGTGCGGAGCGGGGTATTACATAATATACCACTCAAAACAAGGTTTGTCCTCGAACCGAAACCAACACTTAATCCAAGTGTCTCGCTAGATTGTTTCACGATCTCGTGCTACTATCGTTGGAATCATACAACTTAGTTTGGATCATACACATATTTTAGGCGTCCCACCAATATATATATTTCAGCCAAGCTTAGTTGTAGGATATCGGGACAACTAACAAGCTCCATTTAAATCCTCAAGCACCAATCAGTCCGTACTCGACTTAGTCATATCTTATCGCCTATTCTCAAATACTTCTCGTATGCAGTATCCCATAACATGCGATCGTCTTCCAAACATCTCTGCACATAACTTAACTCAAAACTATAGTTCGATCTCATAAGTTTCTCGCTTGCCACCTAACACTCACACTGCATCAAGTCATTGCGCATCCGATCGCAACAATTCTTCGCAACGCCTATTCGTCCAAAACCGTTTCCTATCTCTCACATAACTCAAGTCTTTCATCTAGTTGTTTATATCATTTGGCCTTAATGACATGGACTAAGTCTACATGTCTGAATTTCCTTTGCCTACCATTTGTACTAAGTCTCGCACACAACATCCAAATACAAATCACATTCTCTAGCTCTATCCATACATTGCGTCTGGGGCTACCCCCGCTAGGTAACTTGTCCAGACATCGTGCTTAATCTCTTCCCACATAAGAGTTCAACTTGAGTCTACGATGCTCAAAGGCAAAAATCTTTTCGATCTAAGGTCTCTTACGATACACCTATCTCCGATTCTCAGTCGAATAGGAATTCCTTACTCAATCTTTGAATCAGTCCCGACTAGTTCGTTTCATAATATCGATCGTGTGCACAACACACCTAGCCTAACCGTTACTCAAACCAATCTACGACACAACTCTTAGGGTCGTTCTACTATCCGTCGCTCTCGCGTATTACAGAATTCTTGCAATCGCCTTACCGCATCCCTATGCTAGGTACGTTCCTCAACATCTATTCGATCATCGACCAACCAAATCTATTTGCATACTTATTCGATCGGTCATAATTTTCCTTTTCTGACCATATCGTTCTAGTCGAAGGCTACTCGCTAACTTACGAAACACGATGCTCACTCGCTTAGACTTATCCTCAACATGCACTATATCATTCCTCTTCTTCGATAAAATTTCCTTACACGACTTCTTTGGGGTCATCCTATGGGACTTCAACATTCATTTGATTTGGCGGTCAAGTCTTCTAGGGTCATCTGCCCCAATACTATGCTCGATAATTGAAGATCATCAACGAGGGACAGTTACAACGAACCATGCTATATCCTATCGCGAAGCTAAATCAATTCCCGACAATTCCTATGGGACTTTACCCAATCCGACATATCAATCCATAATTTATCTACTCTCCCCCCCCCTCTCCCGCGCAACTGATGCACCGTTACTACTCGAATCACTCATGTATTACCGTCGACTATCTTTGCTAGTCGCATGACATCTACCTCGCCTCAAATTCGAGTTTACCTATTCGTGATCATAGTCCGACACATTCCATACTCATCAAAACCATCCTCGAATAACTTTCGCATCAAACCACAAGTCAAATCCGATTTTGCCACGCCTTGCAAGTTCGATCATCCCCGCTGGATGAATCACCATACCAGCGCTCAAGCGGAATGATCATCCTAATTCGACGTGATGCATGTGTGATACTAGAGTTGCACTCGCATACGACAAGAATATCAACATTGTGGTTATCCTCGAAGCAATCAAGATCCTCTCATTTGCATCCAAGTAATATCCATCCACTCTCAAATTCTCCGAAGCATGCCTATCATTGTCATCCAAATCGACATCAACTTAACTTGTATCTTATTCATCCAACAATAATGCTCAACATAATTTTTATTCATTCGATCAGAGTATCCCCGAGTTATTGCATATCGTCTTTGATACGCCTCAATACCAACGTCGACATGCATAACTTGAACATCTTCCTTTCTCATAAGCTCAAATTTGTTAAAATCACTGCCGTTATCCAAACTCGAATACGAATCAAGTCTCACATACCAAAATCTATTCCGTTGTAACTAACCACCATAATCGCGACACAATTTCCAACTCACGTATCCATTCTCATATATCTGACTAGCACTTCCCGATCGTGCTACCGACTCATCGCACTAACTTGAATTCGTTCGAACGATTCCTTCGTACTTACTCAACACGTTTCCTGAATAAGTCTTCGGACCAACTCAACGTAATTTTGACCGGCCCAATTATTTCCTCAACGCAACATTCCTTCGTTATGCTCAGCCTATCGTTCGACTTACACTTAACGAATCCTCGTCCGACGTATCTTCCATAGGTACGACTTCGCACATAATTGTTCGACTAAATTCATCGAAGCATACTTGTATCGACTTCTCTCAATTCATTTACACTAGAGTCTTTGTCACGCCCCGACCCGGAATCACCCAAATCATCGTCCTCGTAGGGGGCGTGATGCCGCATGAGCCTGGAGTTGCGGTCGTGCAAGGCAATATGACAAGTTCTCAAATGGTTATCTTTTGAGTTGAACATTAACAACGAAAGAAAAATAGAGTATACGAAATGATTCTCTTTATTAGGATTCGAAATCAGATTACAAAGGCTTTAAATAGCCCAACAGAATTTGCCAGATTGGCTATAACACTCAAGTTCTCTCTTGCCCACAAAGGATTTCACCGTTCCATACATCATGCCTTCTATATCTCGGCCATATCAATGTTGTTGCATATCCGAACGTCAATGCGATTGCACGCTTCAATACGCTTCGGCATTCCAAGCCTCAACGCGTTCAAGCGAAGCTCCGCCGCGAGCAGACCAATCCTTGAACCTGCTAGAAAACTAGTAGGGGATTAGTACTTTCGTTCTCGATGTACTGATCAAAAACCCACTTAACAAATCGACATTTAGTATTGTATTGATTCATGCAAGCATAAAATTTAGTTCTCTTTCTATGTTCTCCTTAGGATGAGTTCATGGCATATTCGAAGACTGTAAAGCATGGCAAGCATGTTATTCAATTTGCGTAAGTAAACAGGCAAGCAATCTCGTATTTGATTCATGGCACAACTTAGCAATATCGACGCACTCGCCCTTGCACCAACGCAAGGTGAATACGCCTATCCGTTTTTTCCTGTCATGTTATGAGTTCCCTCTATTCGGATCCATCCTTGCAGGATATACGTATACCTTGCACTTTCAAACCCATCGCCCTTAACTATATGAAGGTCACTAGCTTTCCAGGCTAGAATGGACTTATATTTACCGAATCGAAACATAAGATGATGTTAACTCTGTGCGGTTACTAACCAACATCAGAGGCCATCGAAATAATCAAAGCAAGTGGCTTATCACATTCACCAGAAGGTCGTTACCCATCTAAATAAAGTACACCAACAATACTGTAAACGAATCCCTCCTAGGCCGAACGGTCCCAGCGCCCTGGCGTGCCGCGTTCGAGGGAATACCCATGCATGGGCTTTTATATCTTTAAGTCCATTTGACAATGCAACGAATCTTATCTTTCATACAACCAAGCAAGTTCGCTTATCTCTATTTCAATTGGCACAACGCCCGAATGTTCTCATCGAACGCCCGAAGGCCACGAACATTTCGAAGGGCACCATGCCGCATTATCATCTCGTATTTCTTCTGTTAACTTTCTATGTTCTTACGTTTCATACTTCGTTTCAATGTTCAATGGTAATATGCCTCAACTCAATGTTCGTCAACCGAACGACCCGAAGGTCCCGAACACCTTTCGAGGTTTTATGTCATATCTGACAGTTCTGCCACATTCATGCCACAACTGTATTCTTTCGTAACGAAGCCATCTTTTATGATCTTGTGCACGTAAGCACGTTTCGACCGTATTTCCATGTTCTATGCCTTAGTGTTCAATGCGTTTTGTTTATGTTCCATCCTTCTGACTCGTGCAACTGAGGCATGCCTCGATAAAGTATTCAATGTTCTATCGTTCGTGCACTGAGGCACTCGCACCGATATAGTCTTTCAATGTTCTAGCATGCTAACTCGTACATGGGGTACAGAATGACTTATGTACTGGTGCACTCGTCGATACAGTTATCCCGTGTTCTTATGGCTTGCGTACCGAGGCGCTCGCCTTTGCGATATCCAATGTTCCATAGCGACTCGTACGTTCGCTGTACGATTCATTTCAATTGTTCTATCTAGTGTTCGACACGCACTACGTTTATCTCTCTATCGAGCCATGCCCGTGGCGTTGATAGGTTAACTCAGCATTCAATGATATGTATTTTACTTAAGCATGATGGAGTAGAAAAGAGAGTTAATGTCCCCCCACCTTGAATCGATATGCCTTATCGTTTTGCCGAGCCGTTGCGGCTCGATTTTATAACTTCGTTGCACGGGCAACTCTCCTGACTTAGCCATTCGAGCACTTCATGCTTATTGAATTATACGTCTATTTTGGCTTACCGTGCCAATGCCTCAGTCCGTCGCAAGGCAATATTTTGCTTTCGTGGCCCCCTTACTGAATAAGGCAAAAGATCGACCTCTAGTACATGAAACCAACTAAAATCAATACTTGTATCGATTCGGACTTGCGCCTTGGTCGATTCAATTTCTTAGAATCTTCGAGCCGTCTCAATGCACTTATCCTTCGAGGCAACGCAGCACTTCGTATCGATTCACTCAATGCATTCTTTAGGACAAGGCAACTCTTCGCATCGACTTAGTTCGATGCATTGCTCGGGACAACTTAACACTTTGTATCGATTCACATCGATACGTAATCGGGTCAACGCAACTCTTCGAGTCAACGACTCAGCATAATGCACCATGGGGAGCGGGGATTACATAATATACCACTCAAAATAAGGTTCTTCCTCGAACCGAAACCAATACTAAATTTCCAAGGGTTTCATTAGATCGTTCCACGATCTCGTCTCACTATCGTTTGGGTCGTACAACTTAGTTTGGAATCATACACATATTTTAGGCGTCCCACCAATATATGCATTTCAGCCAAGCTCAGTTGTAAGATATCGGAACAACGCAAACACGTAACATCTTATTCTCAATAACTTGCCATCTCGTACTCTCGATCGGACTTGGGCTCTAGCATAAGTTCTCGTAATTCTATTGCATATGCATATTGATACATACGCGAACCGCCAACAAAAGTCAAGGCACACGATGCGATTCAAAAATCGTATTTCTCACTTTGTATGTTTCATCGGGACTACCAATTCTACGCGTCGCGTCAAGCCGTTGCGCATCCGATCACAACGAGTCTCCGCAACGCCTTGCGTTCGGCGTCACTGTCCAACGATTTTTGATATTTCACTTCGTATCATATCTCGACATGATTCTCTTTTATTGACTTGCAAAAGCATCAACATTCAGGACTACGTCCGCTAGGTGACTTACCTAGCCATCGTGCTCAAATCCTTCCGACGCAAGTTTAAATTGACATTGCACAAAGGCCACAATCTATCCGACATAAAAGTTTACATCAAGGCGATGGTGCTCAAGACAACGATCGCCTTGACACGAAGGTCTTTCCGATACGCCTTACGTTCGATTCCTAACGAATAGGAATTCACTAGCCAAATTTCCAACTTATCCTTCTCGCAACATTAAACATAATTTCGATTCACGCAAGCTCAATTGCAAGGTGAATCAATTCTAACTACACAACTCGTAAGTCACTCTCTTATCATTCTCTCTCGTGCATAGCATAATTCTCGCAATCGCCTATCCGAATCACCAACGCCATTGGTGAATTTCTAGTTCGATCGTCGACCAACATAGCCATTCAAGCATTCATCCGACGAATACACAAATCTAACTATATCATTCTAAATCGAAATTTGTTCCAATAAATTCTCGATCGCCTAGACTTATCGTCAACATGCATCACACTGTATTTGTTATCGACGCAATCTCATATACGATATCGCATGGGTCATCTTACGGTCTGCACATTCAATTTGATTTGGCGGTCAAGTCTTCTAGGGTCAGCTGCCCCGAAGCTACGCTCGATAATTGTGGATCATCACCGAAGGACAGTTTACTACGAACCATACTATATCTTATTCGGAGCCAAATCACGTTCCGACGATTTCTATGCGACTACTCAAATCCGTACATAACTATTTCTATCGGCGCAGCTGATGCACAACTATCCTCCGAGTAAAGTCATGCACGGCCGTCGATGATTCCGCAATTTACGAAATATCTACTCGTATCGAGTTTGAGTCTATCTTATTTTGCGGTCGACACACGAGATGCCATACGCATCGAACAATCGTCGATGACTTATAGTCTCGTCCTGATCGATCACAAAATTTACGATCAACCAAGTTCGTTCCTTCTCGCATCATTATCTACAAAATTTGATAGCACGAGGCACACTCTATTTTGTATTCTCACATCGTGTTTACGTTTCCTTACGTATCGATCTCGATACGTCGTATCAATTTCGATAGCATAAGGGTCGACTTTTAATCCGTTTCAACGTCAACTTAACTCGCATCGCATACATCCAAGTTCGCAACGAACTTTTCCATACGCATCAACTCATTCTCCGATTTGCCGCATCCCTCTATACTTTGATCGCGTAACTGAGTTACCGATTATCCAACATCGAACCCTCAAGTCATTCGATCTCGCCCTCTATGTTTCGCGTATTTTTAGTCATACTCAAATGAGTTTTGCCGTAATGTAACCAACTATTTCTTAGGTACGATTACTCGCGTCAACCAACTTTCTTATCGATGGTGAGATCCGATTACATTTTGTCTCGCCTAATATTTCTTATCAAGATCGTAAGTCATGCGATTCAATTTCACTTTGCATCGGCTAACATTTTTATCGAAATTGCAAGTCGTGCGATTCTATTATAATTTGTATCGCCCAATATTTTTATCGAGCACGCAAGTCATGCGGTTCGATTACAACATTTCGAGTTTCTTATCCCGTCGATCCGATTGTTGCCTCAAAGCATAACCATTTTGCTAGTTCCCGTCATTCGACCGACACATAAATTTTCAATCGACGTATCATTCAATGCTACAAGTCCCGCCTTACCGTTCTAACCGATCATCGAAGAACACTTGCATCAACATGCCGTCGTACAAATTCTCATTCGAGACTCGGTGCTATCTCGTCCGTTGCGGACAAACCTTCCGCAATTCTCACAATACGTCGATGCAATTCATCGCACAAGTGGTATTACATATACCACTCGGAATCGAGCCATTCATTGTATCGGTGGTATGCCAAATACCACCCAGAAATTAAGTCACTTCCGTCGCAACGTACTCTTTACGAACCAACGATCTCTTCCGACTCACGATTTCTGCAGTGATCATGCTTGATCACAACCGTAACTCTGATTAAATCAAATCCGAAACAACTCGGCCAATGCATTCATTTGCCAACACAAGCTCGGTGCGCAACCGAACCGATTTTGTTTCTCGATTTATAACTTTTATTTTCTTTCGTTGTATCTCGTGCAACAATTTATTCTCAATATCCGTCGCACTTCGTGCAACGATTTCACTTTTGATATGTGTTGCACCACGTGCAACAATTTACTTTTAATACGCATTGCACATCGTGCAACGATTTATTTTTGACATCTGTTGCACCTCGTGCAACATTTTGTTTCCGATATTCAAAGTCAATGCTCAAATTCGTTCAACACATTCGATATTGACTTATCGCTTTTCATCGTAACGCACATTCGATATTGACTTATAGATTTTACTCGCAACGCACATTAGAAATCGATATGTGAATCCGTTCGACACATTCAATATCAACTTTTATTTTCTTTTCAACGCATCATTTACAATCAACGCGTGGCAATTGCTGCAGCAATATTCCACGACTTTTATTGTGTCGATGCAATCAACATTTTTTGTATCGTTCGTTGCAACCAACGAATATCTCAAATTACAATTCACGATGTATTGCATCCGCAGCAACATATCCTTGAATTCACATCTCGCAACTTGTTGCACTTGCAGCAACAAACCTTCCGCAACTTTTCTAGCAACACCATATAATTTCCAAAACAACACGCGGCAAAATTACATGATTTGTATTAGAATTATTGTATGGAACATCCAGTGCGGCATCGAGTAGAGTCAAGAGTGATTTCGATTGGTGGTGGGCAACTTTTTCGAATTGTAATGAAGCAAGCGTCCAGAGGAAATTGAGCCTAGAGCTCTGATACCAATTTGTCACGCCCCGACCCGGAATCACCCGAATCATCGTCCTCGCAGGGGGCGTGATGCCGCACGAGCCTAGAGTTGCGCTCGTACAAGGCAAGATGACAAGTTCTCAAATGGTTATCTTTTGAGTTGAACATTAACAACGAAAGGAAAACAGAGTATACGAAACGATTCTATTTATTGGTATTCGAAATCAGATTACAAAGGCTTTCAATAGCCTAACGGAATTTGCCAGATTGGCTACAACACTCAAGTTCTCTCTTGCCCACAAAGGATTTTACCGTTCCATACATTATGCCTTCTATATCTCGGCCGCATCAATCCAGTTGCATATCCGAGCGTCAATGCGATCATACACTTCAATACGCTTCGACATTCCAAGCCTCAACGCGTTCAAGCGAAGCTCCGCCGCGAGCAGACCAATCCCTGAACCTGCTAGCAAACTAGTGGGGGATTAGTACTTTCGTCCTCGCTGTACTGATCAAAAACTCACTTAACAAACCGACATTTAGTATTGTATTGATTCATACAAACATACAATTTAGTTCTCTTTCTATGTTCTCCTTAGGATGAGTTCATGGCATATTCGAAGACTGTAAAGCATGGCAAGCATGTTATTCAATTCACATAAGTAAATAGGCAAGCAATCTCGTGTTTGATTTGTGGCGCAACTTAGCAATATCGACGCACTCGCCCTTATACCGATGCAAGGTGAATACGCCTATCCGTTTTTCCCTGTCATGTTATAAGTGCCCTCTATTCGGATCCATCCATGCAGGATATACGTATACCTTGTACTTCCAAACCCATCGCCCTTAACTATATGAAGGTCACTAGCTTTTTGGGCTAGAATGGACTTATATTTATCGAATCAAAACATAAGACGATGTTAACTCTGTGTGGTTGCTAACCAACATCAGAGGCCATCGAAATAATCGTAGCAAGTGGCTTATCACATTCACCAGAAGGTCGTTACCCATCTAAATGAAGTGCACCAACAATACTGTAAACGAATCCCTACTAGGCCGAACGGTCCCAGCGCCCTGGCGCGCCGCGTTCGAGGGAATACCCATGCACGGGCTTTTATATCTTTAAGTCCATTTGACCATGCAACGAATCTTATCTTTCATACAACCAAGCAAGTTCGCTTATCTCTATTTCAATTGGCACAACGCCCGAATGTTCTCATCGAACGCCCGAAGGCCACGAACATTTCGAAGGGCACCATGCCGCATTATCATCTCGTATTTCTTTCGTTAACTTTCTATGTTCTTACGTTTCATACTTCGTTTCAATGTTCAATGGCAATATGCCTCAACTCAATGTTCGTCAACCGAACGACCCGAAGGTCCGAACACCTTTCGAGGCATTATGTCATATCCGACAGTTCCGCCACATTTATGCCACAACTGTATTCTTTCATAACGAAGCCATCTTTTATGATCTTGTGCACGTAGGCACGTTTCGACCGTATTTCCATGTTCTACACCTTAGTGTTCAATACGTTTTGTTTATGTTCCATCCTTCTGACTCGTGCAACTGAGGCACGCCTCGATAAGCTATTCAATGTTCTATCGCTCATGCACTGAGGCACTCGTACCGATATGGTCTTTCAATGTTCTAGCATGCTAACTCGTGCGCGGGGCACGGAATGACTTATGCACTGGTGCACTCGTCGATACAGTTATCCCGTGTTCTTATGGCTTGCGCACCGAGGCGCTCGCCTTTGCGATATCCAATATTCCATAGCGACTCATACGTTTGCCGTACAATTCATTTCAATTGTTCTATCTAGTGTTCGACACGTACTACGTTTATCTCTCTATCGAGCCACGCCCGTGGCGTTGATAGGTTAACTCAGCATTCAATGATATATATTTTACTTAAGCATGACGGAGTAGAAAAGAGAGTTAATGTCCCCCACCTTGAATCGATATGCCTTGTCGTTTTGCTGAGCCATTGTGGCTCGATTTCATAACTTTGTTGCACGGGCAACTCTCCTGACTTAGCCATTCGAGCACTTCGTGCTTATTGAATTATACGTCTGTTTTGGCTTACCGTGCCAATGCCTCTGTCCGTCGCAAGGCAACATTTTGCTTTCGTGGACCCCTTACTGAATAAGGCAAAAGATCGACCTCTAACATTTCAGCGTAAATGTATAGCCTGCATATGAAACCAACTAAAATCAATACTTGCATGGATTCGGACTTGCGCCTTGGTCGATTCGATTTCTTAGAATCTTCGAGCCGTCTCAACGCACTTATCCTTTGAGGCAACGCGGCGCTTCGTATCGATTCACTCGATGCATTCTTTGGGACAAGGCAACTCTTCGCATCGACTTAGTTCGATGCATTGCTCGGGACAACTTAACACTTTGTATCGATTCGCATCGATACGTAATCGGGTCAACACAACTCTTCGAGTCAACGACTCAGCATAATGCACCGTGCGGAGCGGGGCATTACAGTCTCGGTACTACTTCGTCCGTTGAGGATAAACATATCGTAACAACATAATCGTCTCGACGAAATCTATCGCAAGTCCCCAAACGGCTTAACATAGCTATCGTTAAGTGGTATTCCATATACCACTCAGGATCGAGCCTATCGTTATCGATACAATACTTCCCTACACTTGCTCGCACAAGTGGTATTGCATATACCACTCGAAATCGAGTCATTACTCGATTTTACACTCCGCATAGGTCCGACATCTATCTTCTAATCAACTATCCCGTATGGCGATCTTTCCGATCCCAGCTCTAGCGTTCTTCTTACTCAAGTTGGCACAACACTGGACCAACATGCCCTATCGTTCGCTCAAGTTTGACATACATTCAGTCTAACCTTACCTTGGCAATCACATCGATTACACCCACAACATTCGGCTAACATATACGTTCGCCTACTTCGAAACTCGATTCAATGTGGCCAACTTACAAGTTCGCCTACTCAACTCGACTCGTTATTATCGTATCCACGATTTTCCAATCTCACTCATTACAACTCGTACAACAATTCATTCTCGATACTTAAGATCATTGATCAATCTCGTACAATATATCGCTATCCATCCGCATAGCCATACAACACGTATCATACCATATCGACTCATTATACCGATGCAACGAAGGATTCACGACTTGCTGCACTCCGTGCAACCGATAACACATAACCATTCGTATAGCCACATAACACGCATCACCTCATATATTGACTCATTGTACTTCGTGCAACCGATAACACGTATCTCTTCGAACTTCGTGCGACCGACAACACGTAACTCCTCGCACTTCGTGCGATCAACAATACGTATATTATTGCACTTCATGCAACCAACATCACCATATTCGTTGTACTTCGTGCAATCAACAACTCACAACTTTCTTGCACTTCGGAAAACCATAATCTCATAACCCGTTGCACTTCGTGCAACCAACACTCTCCGATAGAACCCAGAGATAGCGTGATTGTCATGACATACTTGTGGCAGACATAGTCACTTACTATAGACTTATTGTATGAAACATCTAATGTAGCGTCGAGCAGATCCATGAGCCATGCGATTGCGGAAACAACTTAGAGTCAACTGAATTCGATAGCGAAGCAACTGAGGGTCAAAGAGATTCATTCATGGTCTAGAGGATGGAATCGCTCTGATACCAACTTGTCATGCCCCGATCCGAGAAATCGCTCGTCCTCGCTAGATTTTACCCGAATCATCGTCCTTGTTGGGGCATGATGCCGCATGAGCCTGGAGTTGCGCTCGTGTAAGGCAAGATAATGGTTCACATAGTGATTATCTCAAAGCCGTAACATAAACAGCGGAAGGAAACAAAGAATACAATAAGAATCTCTTTTATTCATAATGAACTGAAGGTTACAAGGCTCTGAATAGCCCAACTATATATACCAATTGGCTACAACGCTCATGATCTCTCTAGCTCACAAAGGATTACATTGTTCCATACATTATGCCTCTTTATAGCCACCAAATAGTCTTCAGTCGAACATCTCCATGTCACAAGTTCGAACGCCTATGCGGTAGCTCTTCTTAAAATGCTAAGGACTTCATGCCTCGGCGCGTCCAAGCCAAGTCCCGTCCTGAGCAGATCATAATCTGAACCTGCACACAAACTAGTGGGGCATTAGTGCTTTCGTCCTCGCTTCGCACTGATCAAGACCCGCTCGCACCCAAACCAAACACTAAATATATTTAGTGAAACATGCATCTTAATTTGTGATCTTTCTATTTAGCCTTAGGATCAATTTTATGGCAATGTCAACATAGCGACTTATTATCATTATGTCCAATATCGTATTCCTGCAGCAGATACAGTTAGACATAACATAAACATAAGCATAGTGATTGTGCTCATCTCTGTCACATTTTGCCTAGCCTGCACTGGTTAGAACTTAACATAAGCAATCATATAATTCACGAAACCAACCAATCATAAAGTTAACATATGCTTAAGGGTAGCAGGCCCTACGCCTGTACCCAACTCTCATCTCATTCCACCGGCCCTATCTATATGAAGGTCATGGTGTTTCGTACCGTAATGGACTTGGCATCTCTTATGTGTAAGCCTATGATCACTTCGGTACGGGTTACGAGCCCAATATCCGAAGGATCCCAAACTTACTGATATCATAGCTTATCACAGTACTGGCTGGTCGCAAACCACCCGAATAATGTGCACCATAAATACCATACATAATTCTTTCCTAGGCCGAACGGTCCCGGTGCCCCGACGTAACCGTCCGAGGGAAGCCGTACCCGTGCACGGGCCATCCGAGTCCATTGACCATGCAATACGTACCATAGCATACAAGTCATATCGTTCCAACCAATCTCGTGATCCATAAACATAATCTCGCTCCATAAACATATTCGTGTCTCATAAACATAATCCACCATCCCTATCTCAAGCTCCGTCGGCGTTATGCCCCAACACATCCATATTGATGCACGACGCCCAACGGCTTAGTCATCTCGTACTCATATTCAACGTGTACCATTCATAAGTCATTCTTATAGCCTAGTTCTATAGTTACTTAGTTATTCCTTAGCTTCCGTGCACGAGGGCACGCTCAGCGCCATAATCAATGTTCTACGCCTAGTGTTCAATATTCTTGGAGCCGTGCACGTGTTGCACATCTCGATATTGTCTTTTAATGTTCTACCACCATCGCCCTACCACGACCCGTACACTTGATGCACGTCGCTTCAATTGTTCAATGTTCTATCTTAGTGTTCGACACATACTTGGACCTTTTGTCGTCGAGCAACGCACGCTAACTCGATAACATCTTACACATACAATGATATATCTTATTAGACGTGAAGGAATAGGGAGAGAGAGTCAAGAACCCACCCACCTTAAGTCGATACGCCTTGTCCTTTCGCCGAGTTGAAGCGGCTCGCTTTCATAACTTGGTCGCATAGCTAACTCTCGGACTTAGCCATTCCTTTGAACTACTCGGTTGATTTGGCCTATCGCATCCATGCCACGATCCGTAATCCAGTATAAAGGCATAGCCTGTACACCAGATCAGCTAACATCAGCACTTGCTCAATGGGACTTATCCTTTGCATCGATTCGATTCATAGATTCCAATCGACTCAAAGCTTACCTTTGGCTAACGTAACTCTCGTATCGATTTGCATCGATACGTCATCGGGTCAACGCAACTCTTCGAGTCAACGACTCATTATAATGCACCGTACGAAGCGGGGCATTACACGGCGCATCCGCCTAGGCCCGGCTGTTGGCTTCCTAATGTTTTGATTGTGCATGTTGACTGGGCTGATTTTGAAAAGACAGATTCATTCCATAAATGTACATTCATTGCATGGACTTCGGAATGTCTGCCACTTGGCGTATGGGTCTGATTTGTCCAAGCTATAAATAGCAGCAAGGAGAGGGTTTTGTTCCCCATTTTTTCCCGTTTACTCAGTGTAGAGATGTGCCTCTTTGCCCGAGTATGTTCTGTCAACGAGATACTTCCGAAAGTGAAGATGTGTCGAGTTGTCTTCGTACGCACTCGTGAAGCTGACTGTTACATCCAAAAGTCGGGATCGCGGGGTCCCGATGCAGGCCGAAGGTGCCTGTTGCATCCAAAGATCGGGACATTCGCGTCCCGTCTTCGTTATGCTGGAAGAGCCCCAGATCGGAATTGTGGTGCTTTCATCTTCCTTGGGCTTTGGAGAGCTCTTCCTCCTGCTAGAGTGGGGTTGATCGCCCGCTCGCGTTATGTTTCAAAGGACTGCTTCCTTTAGCCGAAGCACTTGATCGGGTCGAAGTAGAGGAGACTTCATGATGCGCCTGACTGAGACGCCGAAGAGATGTGTCTAGCTGAGACGCGCCTGGATGAATCGTAGCTTTAGGCTTTTTTTTTATTTCTTCTTCGTAAAAAGAGTCTTCTATGTAAAAAGAGTCTTCTATGTAAAAAGAGTCCTTAGTCATGTAATAGACTTTTATGAAATAAAAAGTCCATTTATGCTGCTACTCTTTTACTGTTTTATGATATTTTTGGCGCATGTTTATTTTAGGGCGCATAGTAGATGCGCCAGAGATTCCATGCTTCTACACGCGCGAGGCATTTGGTTGACTTGTTGGATAGGATCAGAGTGTTGGTACGTGGCTCGTCGGTGGAGCTATGCCCATTGGAAGATAAGTGTGATCGGAGTAGGAAGGTCGTTATGTAAGGCAATTAGAACTGTCCTCATTCCTCCTTATTCATGCATGCTTAATAAATAGAATAATATGACGCTATGAATATGTCCCTAATGTCTCTTACCTTGAATGTTGAATAATTGTGATGTGATACTTTAGTTGCTAAATCGATAGAGATGCATATGCTGAAAATCGTTGAAATGAATAAGACATGAATTTTGAATTGCTGAACGAATCACACTCGAACTGCTAATGTAACATGATGTCTGAGAATGAATTAATAATGTCCCTTATACTTAATGCTGATAAAATGAACGAATCACTTGAATAATGAGATGCTGCGTGAATGATACATGAGAAATAAATTTAATATGCTATTGTCCCTATGAAATAAATGAAATACTACAGGTCCCTTCAAAATGAATGAATGCTGTTGTTCCTCCTTAGAAGGAACGTAATAAGAAATGTTACAATGAAGTAATGAATGAGAAATGATGAGGCTTGGGATCGTCGAGATCACCAAGTGAAATGACAAAAATATTGGAAATGATGAGTCGTTGAAAACGACATGGATGAGTTGAATGATGCACTGTTGCCTTTACTTATTCCAATATTTCACCATGTGTTTTAGTCGGATACGCATTCGCATGGGCAGCGACAACTTGTATACAAGGGGGTAACTACTTCCTCGGACGGTACCCCGGGACGTTGGAGGACCGGTCCGACCATGGGAGAAGTGTAAACGTACTTTAAGGGTATGTGGTATTGGGACATTCCATTCGGGCTCGCAACCTGGTGGAATGGCGCATCGATTACCTTTCGAAGTCCTATATGGTAACGTCTGAAAATGGTATACTAACACCAATGATCATGTTGTAAGGATGCACGCTAGTGAATGTTTTGTGCAGGCAGAGTAAGTGCAACAGTTAACCTGTATTTGATGCAGGTACGAGGGAGTTGACTATTGGTAAGAAATCACTTAAATGTGATATACTCAATATATGTGTTGGTTTAACTTGCCTGCTTAACGTGCCAAGTAAATGATGCTATGTGTAGTCTTTCAATATGAAAACCTGCTCAACATGTTAAATTCAGTATGCTAGAAAGATGCCTTGATATAAACATTACCCAATCATAACATATATGCTAAGTGATGCTTGAAGTGAGAATTTTCATAACATGTTTAAGATGTTAATGTTAACAATGGCTCAATGATGTCTTTGCATGATAACACCAAGAATGCTTCTATGATACGTCCACATGAATGTTGCTAAGAATATGTTTACATGCTTCACTATGATTATCGCCCATGAACTGTAAACTGATGCTAGGTCCCAAGTAGAAAGATCATTCTAATAAATGCTTGCTATGGTTACTTAAATGTTGGCTTAGGCGAGTGGGTTGGATTCTGCTCGCCAGTACATAGATGATGTGATGACCCACGTTTTGTGGACAGGTGCTCGTGCTTGGAATGTTCTGCACACGATGATTGACTTGATTGGTCCCGCGGCATCGAAGATTTATTGGGCATACAGAAGCTCTCCTTGTACAAGATGATGTCTTTTATTTATAAAGGGCATAATGTATGGAACAGTGTAATCAATTGTACCAATGAGTTGTAAGCCAAGTCGGTATATTGAGTTGTAATCCAATGTATCTAAGTATCTTTTTTTTAAATGTATCCAAGTATCAAATGTAAGCTTTGTAGCATCGTTCTGTTAGCTTTCAATGTAAAGTGAGATTGATTGTAAGCATTGTACTTTAATACAAGTCTTGTACTCTTCTTCAATTATCAATAAAGAGAATAAAGTTCTATATGTTTCTGTGTGACTTCAAGTTATCCTTTTATCTCTGCTGCTATAAAGAAGTAATGTATTTCTATTCAATAAAAAGATTATCCTCATTAACTTTAATTTATCTGCTTCTGCCACTGCGATGTGTTCCTATTTGAAGATTATCAATTATGTACCATCTTTGCCTTATACAAGTGCAATACCATACTTGTACGGCATCACACCCAAGCAAGGACGATCGATTCCAAGAGATAAAATATATGAATAAATGACTCTATGAATCAGGACGTGACAGTCCGAGTCTGAGTCGCTACTTAGCCCCAATGAAAATTAATTTTCCAAGAGCAAAAACCATGAATACTTTTCTTAGAGCCTTATCCTTACCTCCTAGTAAAATTACCCACGTAGTTCCCTCCTTAGGGTTACCACCCCATGTGCATATCCCAACTACACATACAAGTATATACGTTGAGATAACTTATGGTACTTTTCCAATGTGGGATTAAACTTTGCTAGGCATGTTGAGAGCAAGCTCTCTTCATGTCAAGGAGCAAGATCACCAACAATCTCCCACATATCTCAACATATATATGTGTCTAGGGTTGAGCGTTCCCCACAGTAACTGTCCATTTTACATTAGGATAGATGTCGCTGATGACTTGAATCTTCCCGCATGGGTTAAATAACAATGTGATACAAGAATGAACTATGCCTTGAATTCTGTACCACAATTATAATTCTTCTAACTCACAAAGTGTAGTTACATGTACTTTTGGCTGCATATTAAAGGCCTTGTGCCAGCCTGATTTTAGTGTATAATTTTGGACGTCTACAAGTTTACCCTCAATAGACGGCCTGATATCTCTTTTCATACACTATAGGTAAGTTCTTTCTTAAAGATATATGGCATGAAGCCTTGCGCTTCCTTGCGGTGCTACGCCGCTATGACATGGCCTAAAGTCGAGGCATTACCACTATCTGGGAACCTCATCGTAGTGTCATACTACTGCAGCATGAGGTCACAGCCTCTTTGTAGTGCCATTCTACCCAGCATGAAGCCTAAGGCTTCCTTGCGGTGTTACGCCGCAACGACATAGCTTGCAAGGCCGAGGATTCACCCCTACTCGGGTACCTTATCGTGGTGTTGTGCCACTATAACATGGGATCACCCTTCCCTTTGTAGTGTTGTCTACAACTCTTTAATTTATCATACAGCATTAGGCTACCTGTCTATTTGCGGTGCTACACCGCTATGACTTGGCTTGCAAAGCCGAGGCATTACCCCTACATGGAAACCTCATGGTGGAGTCATCCTACAGTAGCATGGAGTTTTACTCCTTGTAGTGCTGTGCTACCGTGCTTCCTGTAAAGCACACCAGGCATTCACTCTGCCTGAGAACTTATTAAGGCATTTAAGCCAACCTCAACACAGGATCCATTTTTTGCAGAAAACACATAGTAGACAATAGTGGTTATGGGTTCGTAACCCTTCCATGATCCCAAGAACAAGTATTACCTGATAGTTTTCCAGTCAGTAGTAGATTTCTCTTTGAACTAATAACATAAAATTTTATGGTAGGATTACAAAAATATACTATCAGAATACATTCAAGCCCATCTTCCCTGCTGTGTCTTCAACCAGCTGACGCTTGAGGCCCTTCATGAACGGATCTGCCAGGTTTCCTGACTCCGAACATCGATTACTGTAATGACACCTCTCTTGATGAGATCGTTCACTGCCCTGTGCTTTAACCACACAGTTCACTTCTTTCCGTTGAAGAGATCATTTGATGCCACCGCTGCAGTCGCCTGGTTGTCGTAGTATATCGGAATTATCGGTATCTGTGCTCCAACCGCTGGAAGGTCATACATGAGCTCCCGAAGCCATTCTGCTTCATCTGTTGCGGTATCAAGTACAAAGAACTCAGATTCCATAGAAGACCGCGAGAGCATAGTCTGCTTCTTCGACTTCCACGATATAGCAGCTCCACCCATTGTGAAAATGAATCCACCAGTGGACCTCTCGCTCTCCAACTTTGAGCACCAGCTGGCATCACTGAAGCCTTCTACTACCGGCGGCTCTTCGCTGAAGTACAGTGCATATGTCTGAGTCTTTTTGAGATATCTCATAACACGCTTCACAGCTTTCCAGTGCTCAACGCCTGGATTGCTCGTGAATCGACTCTGCATTCCCATAGCGAAAGCTATGTCAGGCCTAATGGCAGTAGTAGCGTACATCAAACTCCCGATGATGCTAGCATACTCCAATTGCCTGACGCTTTCTTTCGAGTTTGGCTCCAGCTTCTGATCACTTCGGTACGACGTATCAATTATGGGAAGATTATGATACCCGTATCGAGTGAGCATCTTCTCAATGTAATGAGATTGTGACAGTGCCAATCCAGTGTCCGTCCGGATGATCTTGAGTCCTAAGATAACATCAGCATCCCCCAAGTCCTTCATATTGAACTTTGTCGAGAGGAACTTCTTTGTATCAGTGACACAGCTTATATCCGTACCTAGGATTAGCATGTCATCCACATACAGGCAAACGATGACTCCTCTTCCGTCAGCAAATTTAGTAT
Organism: Iris pallida; assembly: GCA_029216955.1. Classification (NCBI taxonomy): domain Eukaryota; kingdom Viridiplantae; phylum Streptophyta; class Magnoliopsida; order Asparagales; family Iridaceae; genus Iris; species Iris pallida. The sequence continues at coordinate 7,909 of JANAVB010020157.1, read as the reverse complement.
AGACACACTTGTCTGTTTCGCTGACCCTGTAGCCGTTTGACCTTAGAACTTTGTCAAACTTCTTATGCCACATTTTGGGAGCTTGCTTTAAGCCGTATAGAGATTTTACCAACTTGCAGACTTTGTCTTCTAGGCCTCTGACGACAAATCCTTCTGGCTGTTGTATATGAATCTCCTCGGTCAGCTCGCCATTCAGAAATGCTGTTTTCACATCCATCTGATGTATCACCAGTTTGTGTATTGCCGCAAGGACAATCAATAATCTGATGGTTGTCATCCGTGCTACTGGAGCATATGTGTCAAAGTAGTCGATCCTCTACTTTTGAGAAAACCCCTTGGCCACTAGCATGGCCTTGAACTTGTCAATGGTTCCATCAGCTTTCATCTTCTTCTTGAAGATCCACTTGCATTCGATGGATTTTGCTCCTTCGGGTAAATCAACTAACACCCATGTGTTATTGGAGGTAATTGAGTCAATTTTATTGTCTATTGTCTCCTTCCAGAAGATAGCATCTCTGGTCTTCATCGCCTCATCATAGGTAAGCGGATCTGCTTCCACGTGATAGGTAACGAAGTCATCTCCGAAGCTCTTCGACCTCTTTGCTCGCTTCGTCGATGGCTCAGCGAGTTCTGTTCAATTGTTGTTTCTCCACCAACAACTTCATCTTGGACTACTGTCTTATATGAGATCTCAGTCTCATATGCACCTACATCATTCTCCAGAATGTCTGGGAGAACAATGTTTTTGTGTCTTGCAAACTTGTCTTCAAAATATTCAGCATCGCGAGATTCGATGATATGATTGACTCAATATCAAGAAATCTTCGAGCATCACTCTTCTCGACATACCCCAAGAAGATCGCCTTCGTAGTCCTTGTCCCCAGCTTCTGAATCTTCAGATCTAAGAGCTTCACATAAGCCAGACACTCCCACACTCGAATGACATTCAAGTTAGGTCTGACTTTGAACCAGAGTTCATGAGGAGTTATGTCAGAAGTTGCATAAGACACTCTATTCAGAATAAAAGTGGCCGTTAATGCAGCTTCTCCCCAATAGTATTTTAGAAGACCTGCAGTTAGCAGCATTGAGTTCATCATTTCTGTCAACGTTCGGTTCTTCCGCTCTGCTACTCCGTTAGATTGAGGAGAATACGGAGCAGTAGTCTCGCAGATGATTCCATGTTCTTTGCAAAACGATGCGACTTCATGAGACCGATATTTTCCGTCTCGATCACTTCTCAACCTCTTGAGTTGTTGTCCAGTTTGTCGTTCAGCTTCGGCCCTGAACTCCTTGAACTTCTCGAACGCTTCGTCTTTGGATTTGATCAAGTAGACGAATGCTTATTTAGAAAAGTCATCGATGAAGGTTATGAAATACTTCATCCCGACTTTAGTAGAGAATTGTTTGAAGTCACAATATCGGAGTGAACCAACTCCAGAAGATCTATGCTTCGATCGACCCGATGCAAGGGTTTTCTAGTGATCTTTGTCTGAGCACATACTTCACATTTCTCTAACTTACCTCTACATTTGGAGATAAGTCCTAGACTAGATATTTTGTTGATTCTTTTACAATGAACATGTCCTAGCCTATTATGCCACAACTCAAGAGAATAATCAGAAAGAGCGATTGCATTGATTTTATTAGACTGGTTTACAAGCTGGATTTTAAACATCCCTTCGGTTTGATAAGCCTTTCCGAAGTATGTTCCCTTCTTGGATATCACCATCTGACCAGCATTAATGTCCATCCTCAAGCCTGCATTGCTAAACAGACTCCTAGAGATCAGGTTTTTGGCAATCACCGGAACATGCTTTACTCCTTGGAGCGTTAGAGTGTTTCCGGAAGTGAGTTTCAGCTCCACAGTTTCGATCCTCCGAACTTTAGCTTGGGCCTGGTTCACCATGACAACCTTCTCAGAAATTGGCTGGACGTGACGAACCATTCCTACCCAGAACAGACATAACATGTCGCACCGGTGTCTATCCACCAGTCAGAGTCAGGCCCCACAGTTATGACCTGAGCGATCATAGCAACAAGGTTAGAAACCAAAGAAACCTTACTAGGCTCACCTTTCTCTGATTGTTTAGGCTTGGATCTGCATTCACTCTTGTAGTGGCATTTCTTGCCACAATTGAAGCAAGTCACATAGGACTTGGACTTCTGTTGCTTGAATGAAGGACCCTTCACTTTCAGATTAGTGGAATCCTTCTTTTTGTGATGAGAAGCCACCTGCTTCCCCTTGGGCTCTCTCGTCTGTACCAGATTGGCCTTGGCCAACTGTTTGGACAGAGTGTCCATCTTCTGTTGAGAACGCATCTCGTCCTCAACATGGATCTCTTGAAGGAGATCTTCCAAGCTAATATCCAGCTTCTTTCGATGTATTCTTGCATAGAATGTACTCCGTCCAGCGAAAAGTTTAGAGACAATCCCTCCAACAACAAACTTGTCAACGAGGGGCATTTTTTCGTCTTCTAGCTTCTGGCGCAGCTTCAAGAACTCTTTTACCTGAGACAGCATAGCCTTCTCGTCTTCGAAGAGCCACTTATGGTACTTCTCGATAATGAAGATTTTCGATCTACTGTCGTCGTCTTCATACAACTTTTCTAAGGACTCCCAGATGTCCCTGGCAGAAGTATTCTTGGAGGTATGACTCTGCCAGGGAGTCCTCCATTGTATTCAGAATCAACAGCCTACAAAGACTATTGTCCCTCTCTATTTCGTCAGTTTGACTTGTGCAGCAGCAATGGCATCTACTGTACCACCTTCTGGAGTCGTCGGTCCTTTTGGAATCGTTGGTTCAGTCTTAATCATCACATGATCGACGTCCACTAGTTGAAGATTGAGGGTAATTTTTCTCTTCCAGATTTAAAAGTGTTCTCCGTCGAACTTCTCCAGTTTGTTAAAGCTGGTATCGAGGAGAGAGGCACGAGAGTTTTCCATTGTGCTGATCTAGCTTTGAGAGTGTTAAACCGGAGCACAATTTTTTAATAGAAAACTGAATGAAACAGTTGTAAGAACAATTCCAACGCAACGCTTCAAGGAAGGTGCGTAACAGAGATCCTAGGAGGATTTGGAATACGAAAATCTAAGAAGATTTCGTAAACGTAGCAAACGATAGAAGTGCTTCTAAACAGAAGGTATTAATCGGAATGCTAAAGGCAGCAGTGAAGGTGACAGGCAATAGATGGAAGGTGGTGGCCTGCTGGGGTGTCAAAAATACCAGTGCTCAAAGCTAGATCCGTCCACACGGTCAGCTTTCAGGAACCAGCAAGTTTGAGTGAACTCTGGAATGCTCTAAAAAATGCTCTAAGATGGACTGCTCGAAACGACAAGGACAGAACTTCAGTTGCACGAGGAAGAACAAGGTGCGCAGCAGCTCTCTCTTCTCTCTTTTTGAATTTCTGAAGTCTAAGAAGTGTCACGAGAGAGAAGAGAGACTCTGAATATATAGCCACTGCTGTAACTGTCCAGATCCGAGATATGTGCCACGTTAAATCAATCCACAAATCCAGGATCAGTTACGAATCAGTGAGAACGTGGACAGCCACGAACTGCGCGAGTTGCGCCATTTGAACGAGTTGCGCACCGCCATCAGCGCAACCTGCGCACCCGCACCCGCGCAACCCAGCGCAGGCGCGCAACGTGGGTCGTGCTAAGTGCAAAGTGCGCCAACAAAACGCCACATTACGCCTCATGAGCCCGAGTCCGAGTCGCTAAACCCCTACGGGGCTTAGCCCCAATGGAAATTAATTTCCCAAGAACAAAAAGCATTAATGCTTTTCTTGGAGCCTTATCCTTACCTCCTAGTAAAATCACCAACATAGTTTCCTCCTTAGGGTCACCACCCCATGTGCATATTCCAACTACACATACAAGTATATATGTTGAGATAACTCATGGTATATAGAAAAATATATATATATAGACTTTGTATATATTGGAAAATTTTACTTCTTTTGGTCACTTATCTGCATGTTTTATTGCTTTCAGGTATGCCTTTACGTAAGCCTTTATAGTTTTATACACATTGAGCTGTAGCTCTGAAAGATGGTTCACTTCTTTTCACTTCTCATATTTCATTGCAAACCATGATTTCTGATTGTCAAATTATTGTTTTATATAGGTACTACAAGAAAACAATGCCAAGAAAGTGGAACTCAAGTACTAGAATTAATGAGGTATTATTTCAGAATAATGCTTTTTTCTACAGAGCTATGTCACGGACTTAGTGTTTTGCTAGCACCTCGTCCCGTGCGACGCACTATCTTCCTCCTCGAAGAGTCGTGCAAGCCTTCCGAACCCGCTTAGCTAGCTCGCTAAGGCGATATTGAGAACAATGTGGAGCAAGAGAGAGAGAGTGGAAGATTAAAACTTCACTATACTAGAAAAGGCTACAACTTTGGGTGGTAGGAACAAATGAAAGCCTCCCCCTTTTATAAGTGCTCATAGAGCAATACAAGGAAAGTCCTGGAAGGAATATTCCAAGGATTATTACTTTCTACCATAACTGGAATGGCATATTCCAGGTTTATTCCCTAGCAACATAAAAGAAAACTTCAAGGGCCTTCCAGAAGCTTCTTGGGCCTCCTAGAACGATCTTGGACCTTCCGGAGAGATCCACAATCTTCTAGAGCCTTCCGCCATCTTCTAAAATGTTCTGGAAGCTTCCCGCATAACCTTGGCCCGTGCAAAGTCATGCAAATCCGTTTCGGTGGGGCGCAAACTTTTACGTGACATTCTCCCCTACCTGTTTCGTCGACGCCCTCGTCGACGGGTGCAGCAAGTCTCGTGCGGTGCTTCCCTTTGTCCATCTTCTTTTCAAGATCGGAAGCAAACTGGTTCGCCGCACCAACTCTGACCTCGGTCCGTGCCCTCCTCGGCACATGATGAATCTCGTGCGGATTGTCGAGTCGTTGGTTCCCCTCGTCTCGTGGCTGCATGGTTTTGCTCACCTTCGTGCATGCGAACCCCCTTACAAGTCTGTCGACCCGAATGTCTCTCACGAGCCTTGAGCAACTCCTTGCGCGAGTTACTCCGCCTCGTCGCTTCTGCCTCCGTGCAGCTTGCGACATGCTTCTCTGCCCTCGAGTCCAGCCTGGTAGCACGGTCCACCTCCCTTCGCGGAAGTGGTTCCTCGGGACGCCCCTTTGCAACACCCTTGGCCTCGCACGAAAGGCCTTTCTCCTCGAAGCCTTCCTTCTTCTCGAGCACCGCTAGGTATGCCGTCTCCCTTTTGCCACCTCTCTTGAGCTGAACAGCGGAGATAGCTTTCCCCTTCGAAGACTTACCTCGTGCACCTTTCACCATGCACGATGAGCCTTCTTCCATGAAGCCGACAACTCCCAAATGTGGCATCGGAATCGCCTTAGCGGCGATAAGGAAATCCATGCCCAATATCATCTTGAAGTCATCCAGCGCCGTAACGGTGAAATTGGCAACACCCAACCAATTTCCCACCGCTATGCGGACCCCCTTGGCTACCCCTTGCACGGGGCGTGCCTCCGTATTGACGGCCTTCATCATGCCCGAATCTTCCTCCAAGGCTAGACCCAAGCGACGGACCTCCGCGCCCGTGATGAAGTTATGAGTGGCGCCCGTGTCAACCAACGCCTGTGTGTTCATGCCATTGATCCTCGTATCAACGTACATGAGCTCCCTGTTCGGAGCCTTCGACACAGCAGATTTGGTCTTCACGGCGTTGAGTAAGCGCAACGCTCCCATGTGCGCTCCCACTTCGCACTCTTCGTCCTCCACCTCCTCGCTTTGGACGACATTTACACGCATGTTCCTACTCGGACAATCCCGAGCAAAGTGCTTCTCTCCGCATATGTAGCACGAAACAGCTCGCTCGGGTTGGGCCTTCTCGTGCTTCTTTCGCTCGGACGGACCCTCCTTAGGAGAGCTCTCCTGCTCTCCTCCACCATTCTCCTTGGTGGACTTTGGCTTGGCCTCGGCATCGTTGTCGTCCCACATGTACTCGACGAGCCGCTCAGCTGCTGCCACAGCGGTGTTCAAGTCTTGCACCCTTTGTCGTTGCAATTCTCGAGCTGCCCAAGGTTTGAGTCCATCGAGGAAGTAGAACAAACGATCCTCCTCGCCCATGCTAGATATCGCGAGCATCAAGCGTGTAAACTCTGCGACGTACTCCTTGATCGTTCCGGTATGCTTCAGTTGCCGCAAGCTTCGCCTCGCTGCAAACTCCACATTCTCTGGATAGAACTGGGACTTGATCTCCTTCTTGAGATCCTCCCAAGTCTCTATCGAACATAAACCCTTCTCGGCTTCCGTGCACCTTCGATGCCACCACATCATCGCATCGTCTATGAAGTAGAGTGGAGCAATATCCATCTTCTCGGCGTCATCGTTGATGTGCAACGCCTTGAAGTATCGCTCCACGTTCCACAAGAAGTTCTCAACTTCTTTAGCATCACGCACCCCGCTGAAGGATTTTGGCTCAGGGATCTTCCTTCGCCTTGGTGCCTTCCTACTCGAAGGTCCACCGATCGCAACGGCCTTCTCCAAGATGGCAACTTTGGTCTTGAGTTCTCCGCAACTCTCGACCACGGTCTTCAGCTCCTCGTAGCCTTGGACCTTCTTACGCAAGTTCTCAATCTCCGCGCGATGCCCCTTGAGCTCCTCCTCAAGTGCGGATCGGACCTTTGGAATTGCTCCCTAAAGATTGCCATGGACGAAGCGACGTCATTTTCCATCCCATCGAAGTAATCTTCTAGTCTCGTGTTGCTTTGCTCCACGGAGCCCATGCGTATCTCCATGTTCCTCGAACCCGTCTCCAAGACCTCGACACGTTCGGCAAGACCGGCAAGGCTACGCTCCACCGCAGACTCCTTGCTCTTGCCCCTCTTGTGCATCTTGGCGTGTCCCTCCTTAGGCGATGCGGGTCCCTCCTGGACGTTCTGGATGTCGACATGGCACCAACCGACCTTCGCTCTGATACCACTTGTCACGGACTTAGTATTTGCTAGCACCTCGTCCCGTGTGGCGCACTATCTTCCTCCTCGAAGAGTCGTGCAAGCCTTCCCGAACCCGCTTAGCTAGATCGCTAAGGTGATATTGAGAACAATGTGGAGCAAAAGAGAGAGAGAGAGTGGAAGATTAAAACTTCACTATACTAGAAAAGGCTACAACTTTGGGTGGTGAGGAACAAATGAAAGCCTCCCCCTTTTATAAGTGCTCATAGAGCAATACAAGGAAAGTCCTGGAAGGAATATTCCAAGGATTATTACTTTCTACCATAACTGGAATGGCATATTCCAGGTTTATTCCCTAGCAACATAAAAGGAAACTTCAAGGGCCTTCCAGAAGCTTCTTGGGCCTCCTAGAACGATCTTGGGCCTTCCGGAGAGATCCACAATCTTCTAGAGCCTTCGCCATCTTCTAGAATGTTCTGGAAGCTTCCGCATAACCTTGACCCGTGCAAAGTCATGCAAATCCGTCTCGGTGGGGCGCAAACTTTTGTACGTGACAGCTAGCTAACTTATCTTTGTTTATGAAAATTTCTTGTTTAAGCAGGTTTTCATTTTTCCCTGCAATTATTTAAAGGATCCATCCCTTCAGTAATTCTAGCACTGGTTGTCCAACATAGCCATAGATAATGGAAAGCTCAGGCATCCTCATCTCTGATTCAGTTTTGTAGTCACTCATAATTTTTTTCTTAGTATATTTATCTATTTTCGCTGTTGTGTACATATTTTGAGAACTTTTAGCTCCTAGTCCTAGATAATAGGGAAGTTGATGAAGTTCCGGATCAATCTCTTTTTGAGGACATAGCAGGCTAGTACTTGTATTTTATGCAGTATATCTTAATTACTGGTGATCTTAATAATTTCCTTTTGCAAGATATTGATAATTTGTTATTCCTGTTTTTCGTCCCACTATCAGATTGCTC
>JANAVB010020156.1:75000-105030 GCA_029216955.1 Iris pallida | reverse complement strand
TGACTATTTTATACTCCCCCAAGCCCCAATCAATACACAAGGATCCAGATAGGTTATGTTACCACATGATTTTCACATGAAGCCCATAGATGGGTATACATGAAGTATTCACGAGGCTCAGAGAACTGAGTGCACATAAATTCCACACGAAGGCCCACGAAGGGTGCACATGAAGTATAGGTTATACATAGATTCATGGGAAACACGACCGATCATGATAGCACATGAGAGTACACAAGCAAGACGAACGAGCATGAAGCACTGATAAACATGGATAACAAGAGAGCGAGGAATACACGATGTACATGAAACATGGCACATGTATCCGATGCTCCCGAGGGGGATAACATCTCAAGCAAGGATCCATATAGTACCAATCCGTGATAATGTCGTGACAGCATCAATAAGGTAAACTAGAGCAGAATATAATTCTAAGCAATTATGAAATGATCAGAGAATGTACTCGCCTGGTATCTGAATAGCTGTGAAAATGTACTGTCCGAGATGAGGTACCTGACTCCTAGTTAGAGCAACACAAGTCACAACAAGTCCAGAATGGTAATAAGATGCACTACTATGAGTTCTACATGAATCTAGGTCGATCTAGACCAAAGTCAACTCTTGGTCAACTTCAGTCAACTATACCAGTCAACTAGGTCAACTATGGTCAAGATAGTCTAGACTCAACTATCTAGGTCTAACAAGTCTAATCAGCCAATCCTAGCAGCACACATCACATCACAAGCTTTACAAGTCTAAGACACACAAATCATGTGTATAATATCATATATACATAGGCTATATATAGGAATCTATATGAGCCAATACAACCTATATTGGTAAAAACATTGCTCCTACACTTTATACATATATATAGAAAAGGGGCACATTCACATTATAAACTTCTAATATTACAATGTTATAGTTATACACATTAGGAAACATCACACTACATTTATATAGACTTAACATATATACAAGTTGATTTATTATGCACATATATATATAGATGTAGAGAGGGGAGGGAAGAGTGTGGGTGTGCAAACATGTGAGGGTGTCAAAGCATATGTGTGTGTACTAGATTAGATGGTGTGTGATAAGAAATATTGGTGTGTGTAGAGTGTAAAACAGGAAAACTTGTTTGACAGGGAACTAAGGGGTGTCCTATGGTGTCATGTGTATGTGTGTGAGTGTATGAAGTGAGGCTTGCACATGTGTGACAGGTGGTGGGGTGATAAGGACTAGTTTAGGATAGCCATGAGTTGGTTAAGGGCCTGTTGGACAGTCATGTAGGGGGGATTTTAGGACAGGTATTAAGACAGCAATGTAGGTAGGTGAGTGAACAAATGTGGTATCCTAAAGAGGAAGACAATGAAGGGGACTGGTTTGGGGACTGCCAACAAGGCTAAGGGGCTGAAATGTATGCTGTCCTATGGACTGGTTTGGGTGGTACTAAGGACTGAAATGGGGGGCAAATGGGCAGGTTTAGGGGCTTGTGTAGGACAGATATGGGAACTTCTATGGACAGGTATAAGCCATGGTAAGGTTAAGGTTTCAGTTTAGGCAAGGGTAGTGTCAAGTGATAGCTAACAGTATAGATAAATAGGGAAACATTGATTAGGAACCTGTGTATAAAATCTCAGGAATTGAATTCCAGTGTCCAGTGTGTCAGTCTCAGATTTGTGAATGTGTGGGATATTAGAGTGAACCAGTGTGTCAAGGGGGGGGATGTGAGGAAAACCTGGAATCAGTCCCAGGTTTTCAGAGTGTTTGTGTGTGCATTGAGTATGTGTAGCCATGTGTGTGTTTAGGTTTGGCTTGAGAGTGTGAGGGTTAAATAGTGCACAGGAAAAGGAAATCACTCTCAAGTATTGAACTCAGGTGTTTGTGTAAAACAGGAATATAACAGTGGCATGGAACAGGGAACCATATCAGTTAAAGGAACTATTGCCATTGAAAAAAAGAAGGGAAATCAGTTTAACAAGAATAAACATCATCAATCTCTTGATATCAATACTTCATTCTCAGATATCAAATTAGAAACCAACCCCATTGTCTAATATTTCAGCAAAATAGAAGAACAATCTCAGTTTTATGCCTCAAACACATTCTTAGTTTTAGAACTCAAAACCATATCACTACAACCCAAATTTGCTCATACTCTTAGATAATACATAGGAGTACATGTTAGGCTTGAATTACATGCAAATAGCAGTGATTAATGGGTTAAAATGATGCTAACACTCAGATTTCAAAATTGAAAAACAGGATATATTAGGACATGATTTTAGCATTAACATAACTAATCAAAATGAAACCTCAGGAATGATTTCAAAATCTGTGAAGGCACATAAATCTCAGATATCACATGAAGAAATTTAAACATCAACCAACAGTTAAACCATTTTAGCAGTCCTCAAAAATTGAAATCCTAGATTTGAATCACACCACCAATTCAAACCCAAAACATGTCAAAATCGACACACATCTAGCTAACATATAGGTGAGCCCATACATGGCCCTAAACCACCCTACTCTACAGTTTAGAAAGGTTAAATTGATGACCAAAAACGAATTTAAAAACTGGGATAAACATAAAACAGAACTGAATATAGGTATCAGAAATTTGTAGGGAATTTGAGAAACAACAATGCAATTTAAATTAAAACAATAAATTTAAGGTTGGTAATGCATAAACACAATGTGTGCGTATTTTGTGGTGTGTTTGTGTCCACCAAAATGGACACAAACGTGTCCAAGTCAAACATATCACAGACACAAATCTGTGCACAGAACAGTATCGTGCACGCGTGGCACACATGTCAAACGCACGATACAGGCCACGTGGGGACACGTGGCCGTGTACACGTGTACACCTAGGGTTTAGCTACGTGTCCAAGTGACTGAAACGTGTCCAAGTAGTGTCGTGTCATAGCTACACGTGCGTATCAGATGCGTGTTTCTGTGCGCACAGTCTCAGTGTATGACCAGTGCGCGTGTCCGCACGCGCCCGACACGCCACCAAGTGACACGAGACTTGGGAGTGTCGTGTCAGACACTGCCCCAAGCTCCACGTCCAATGGCACGTGCCCAAGTGTCCAGTATGAGTCGCACGACCCTGCGGGTAGCAGGACAGTGCGCCCAGGCGCGCGCGACCGTGTCCGCGAGTCCATTTCGACTCGAACACGACTCAAATCCAACTCAGTCAAGCACAGTTGCGTAAGCGACAACAAAATAAGAATTTTCATTCAAACACAATTCAAAAACAGTGAAGAAAATCCTATTGAGGCATTAGGTCTAACACTTGCGACCATGGTCTAATACGTGTCCGATATGGACACGTACTGGACACGAACCCTAGCAATGCCTATACCAACAGAGAGAGGGAACCTAGGGCTTCCTAACCATGCAAGGAAAGCGAGATTTGGTGGAGGGAATGGAAAGTTAGCTAGGTGTGTTCCTTCATAAGGAAAAGCCCCAAAAATGAGATCTCCTCAAGCTAGCCAATGGCTCCAAATTGTATCAATCCCGAGAATAGCCTCCACCAACAGTAGGGGGACACTAGTTAGGTTACAATGGAAGAAGTTTCAATGAAAATGGATTAATATTGAATAAACTATGAAGGATTTTCAATAGAGAGCAAACCTTTCCTTAGAAAAAATGGAGGGATGAATAAAGAGGAGGCACAAACTTTGAGAGGGATTTTATAGCAAGGAGGGGGAGTCCTTAGGCTGGTCATAATGTTAGGGTTAGGGTTTTGGGATTCAATCTAAGGGCTCTCATCCCATCTAGCATATTCAATGGTCAAAATCAAGGTCCCCCTTTAATCAAGTTGCAACCTAGTCATTCTAACTAGTCATGACTAACCATGACCAACTCAATTTCTAACTTAGTCTAACCATGACTAACTAGGACTAACCTAGGTTAGGTCAATTCTAGGTTGGGACTACTAACAATCACATGGCAATTAATTAAAATATTAAATCACACCATTTAATATTATATATTAATTCCAAATAATTATAATAATTTCAAATAAATTCAAGATAACCAATATCCTCAAGCTAAATGTAATAAACAAACTCTACCCACATGGTTAGGCTCTAGGGCAGGCAGTTCACTACGGCTTCACTAGCTGCACACCAAATCACAAGTCATGATTTAAATAGTTTTAAAATTATTAAAAATCACCAAAAATCATATTATTAAATTTAAAAACCATAATTAAATAATTTAAATACAAAATTCAAAATTACCCTTATTTCAGAAACTGGGTGTTACAATCCTACCCACCTTATAAAAATTTCGTCCTCGAAATTAAGATGGTAGCAGTCTCTCTAAGTCAACACCCTACAATCAAAATCTCAAACATACCGTCAGATAATCATATACGTCTGTCCAAATCATGATACTCAGAATCTTCGTCATGCTAGTGAGCAAGGCTACGATAATCACAGAGTCCTCGACTAAGGCACATACCTCTAGAATCATGGTATTTAAAATTTTTGCGTTGCCGCATGCTTGGCAGCGAAAACCTTAAATTCCCACACCCGAGAAATATGTCCTAAATCTGACTATATGTCCTCACTATGCCAGCTAACACTACTTATCGAAGATTCTAGATTCCATAACTGGGTGACCTAGCCCATATGATTCATCTCAGAAGGAAATCAACATAACACAAGGACAACAGGACAAAATTGATAAATCAACAAGGAACAGAAGGAATCAAAATTTCAAGGCAGTTATAAGAGGCAATTGCAGAATTTGAGTCAAAAGAACGGAACCTGCAACTAGATCTCTACTGGCCTGAACATCCTCGACTGTCCTGACGAAAGCTCGCCCTCGCTGGCCTCCTCTGGCCTGCTGCTGATGCTGCATATACCTCTGCTGCTGAGTCGGTAACGGTAATCCCGTCTGCTGGTCTACCGGAGCCCTAGCTCCTGCTTCCTGAACTGTCTGTCCTGATGACTCGGGACACTCTCTCAGACGATGATCGGATCCTCCGCAAAGCAAACATCTGCCCAACCTCTTCCGACATTTGCCCCAACCATGCCCTGGTCTCTTACAGAAGGGACAAATAATAACTAGCTGCTGCTCCGAGGCCTGCTGCTGAATCTGTGGCTGCTGTGTCTGCTGAAAGGGTACACGGTCCTGAAACTGCCGCTGCTGAAGGTAGACCCTCGGCTGCTGGTACTGCTGCTGAAACTGCAGAGGTAGCATCTGCTGCAGATACTGCTGCTGACACTGCAATTGGGCACCTGCTGCTGAATCTGTAGGTAGGGCCTCTTGGCTGGGCCCGCACTACCACTGGCTCCCTGAGTATCTAGCCTCCTCTTCTCCTTCAGTCCAAGATCGTCCTCCACCGTCATGGCTCCTACTAGAATCTGCTCGAAAGTGGCGTCGCGGTCGCTCTTGGTATATGACTTGATTTCCCTGATCAAACCCCTGCGGAACTTCCTCGCCTTCCCGACCTCGGTAAGATCCTCGATGAATCTGCTCAAACGACTGAACTCTCCAACATACTCCTCAATGGTCTGGTTCCCCTGAACCAAACTCTCGAACTGCGCCTCCAGAGCACGGAGAGCTGTATCAGGAAAGAATTTTTCCTTGAATAGTTTCTTGAATGATGCCCAAGTCTGACCGGCTGTACCAACCCTCGGGTCCGTCTGGTACCAGGTACGGGCCAAGTCCTGCATCTGACTGGCGGCTGCCTCGATCTGTAATCCTGCTGGTATCTGTGCCAATCGGAATATCTCCTCAATGTGCTCTATCCAATCGTCAGCGTATATGATGCCCTCTGTACCCTTGAAGTCTCGGGGTCCCATCTTCTTGAAGGAATGGATGTCTGGAGTCCTCGGCTGATACGGCTGCATCGGACCTCCCTGTGGCTGAGCAGCCACTAGCTCTACTGTCGTCCTGAGTAACTGATGAGTATCCTGCATGCTCTGTCGGATATCAGCAGACTGGCTCTGCTGTATCTGTCGTTGAGACTCCAAGAACTGCTGAAAAAGGGCAAACATCTGAGCCGCATCCACTGTCCCTGAAGGTAACTACTGCTGGAACATATCTGGGATGACGGGAGAAGACCTCCGGACAGGTGGAGGTGCACTCCCAAAAGCTACAGAAGCTCCTATATGAGCAAAAATAGGGGGCTGTGGCCCAGCATCCACAGTCGGGTGAGGGGTGGTAGGCCTCTCACCAGCGTCTGCCGAGCCAGAGCGATGCGATCGTGTCTCAATCACCATCTTGGAGACAGATCAAACAAGGAATCAATACTGAGATAGAAACGATAGTTCAAGGGAGGACAGTTATTCAATGAAGTAAATTTTCAACAGGAATTTAGATGACAGGAACCCAGTTAGAGTTTTTTTCCTAATGTGATTGAGTACCTCAAAATAATTCTATTCCTACTGCAGGCTGTAGTGGTACTCTAGTTCGAATACCACTACACAAACTCGACCTGCATGGGACCACTAAAAACGTGTCACGACTCGCACCCCCGTGAGGGTACGAGTACGTAACAGCGTCCAGCCTACGCCGCAGTGTCGGCGGTAGAACGCTGTTCTAGGTCATGAACTATAACTAGCTAACATGTAATACTCTCCAGAAGGAGTCCAACACAGAGGTATAACTCAATCACAAACTAAGGTAGAATGTAGCACGAATGGAAATAGATAAGAAACTCCTCAACTGAGGCACAACAGAAGAATACAAATCTCAACATCTATCAGTCTCAAAATGTCTAAGAATATACAACTCTGAAAATAAGACAACAGCTAAACATGAAGAGAATAAACTGAGCTATCTACACTAAGCAAGGGTGCCATCCTCAGTAGCTGCCTGAACCTTCCCAGGGGTCCAGGTCGCGAGTGTCATCTAGGCAAGCTCCAAAGTAAGGGGTGCAGGGTTCCTCATCATCATCTGTAAAATTTTCAACAGGTCCAGTCAGGACGGGAGCGAGCACAATACATCTCACGCAGATCATAACAGGTTAGAAAAATATAAACATGCAAGAGAGTACGATACATGAAACTGAAAGAAATACATGATGTAAACAGGAAGAGAACTGTAATAGAAATCTACTATAAGTAGAGAGCTACCAGTGACTAGTGATTTAGAGTACAAAATCGACATGTGAACGGCTTGATTTGCACATGGCTATACTAAAGAGGTGTACATGGCTATTCTACTTTGGAATTGTTCACATGACTATTTATACTCCCCCAAGCCCCCAATCAATACACAAAGATCCAGACAGGTTATGTTACGTACATGATTTTCACATGAAGCCCATAGATGGGTATACATGAAGTATTCACGAGGCTCAGAGAACTGAGTGCACATGAATTCCACACGAAGGCCCACGAAGGGTGCACATGAAGTATAGGTTATACATGAGATTCATGGGAAACACGACCGATCATGATAGCACATGAGAGTACACAAGCAAGCACGAACGAGCATGAAGCACATGATAAACATGGATAACAAGAGAGCGAGGAATACACGATGTACATGAAACACATGGCACAATGTATCCGATGCTCCCGAGGGGGATAACATCTCAAGCAAGGATCCATATAGTACCAATCCGTGATAATGTCGTGACAGCATCAAATAAGGTAAACTAGAGCAGGAATATAATTCTAAGCAAGTTATGAAATAATCAGAGAATGTACTCGCCTGGTATCTGAATAGCTGTGAAAATGTACTGTCCGAGATGAGGTACCTGACTCCTAGTTAGAGCAACACAAGTCACAACAAGTCCAGAATGGTAATAAGATGCACTACTATGAGTTCTACATGAATCTAGGTCGATCTAGACCAAAGTCAACTCTTGGTCAACTTCAGTCAACTATACCAGTCAACTAGGTCAACTATGGTCAAGATAGTCTAGACTCAACTATCTAGGTCTAACAAGTCTAATCAGCCTATCCTAGCAGCACACATCACATCACAAGCTTTACAAGTCTAAGACACACAAATCACATGTGTATAATATCATATATATATAGGCTATTATAGGAATCTATATGAGCCAATACAACCTATATTGGTAAAACATTGCTCCTACACCTTATATACATTATATAGAAAAGGGGCACATTCACATTATAAACTTCTAATATTACAATGTTATAGTTAT
Organism: Iris pallida; assembly: GCA_029216955.1. Lineage (NCBI taxonomy): Eukaryota > Viridiplantae > Streptophyta > Magnoliopsida > Asparagales > Iridaceae > Iris > Iris pallida. The sequence goes on along the minus strand of JANAVB010020156.1, from coordinate 96,881 downwards.
ACACATTAGGAAACATCACACTACATTTATAGACTTAACATATATATACAAGTTGATTTATTATGCACATATATATATAGATGTAGAGAGGGGAGGGAAGAGTGTGGGTTGCAAACATGTGAGGGTGTCAAAGCATATGTGTGTGTGTACTAGATTAGATGGTGTGTGATAAGAAATATTGGTGTGTGTAGAGTGTAAAACAGGAAAACTTGTTTGACAGGGAACTAAGGGTGTCCTATGGTGTCATATGTATGTGTGTGAGTGTATGAAGTGAGGCTTGCACATGTGTGACAGGTGGTGGGGTGATAAGGACTAGTTTAGGATAGCCATGAGTTGGTTAAGGGCCTGTTGGACAGTCATGTAGGGGGATTTTGGGACAGGTATTAAGACAGCAATGTAGGTAGGTGAGTGAACAAATGTGGTATCCTAAAGAGGAAGACAATGAAGGGGACTGGTTTGGGGACTGCCAACAAGGCTAAGGGGCTGAAATGTATGCTGTCCTATGGACTGGTTTAGGGTGGTACTAAGGACTGAAATGGGGGCAAATGGACAGGTTTAGGGGCTTGTGTAGGACAGATATGGGAACTTGTATGGACAGGTATAAGCCATGGTAAGGTTAAGGTTTCAGTTTAGGCAAGGGTAGTGTCAAGTGATAGCTAACAGTATAGATAAAATAGGAAAACATTGATTAGGAACCTGTGTACAAAATCTCAGGAATTGAATTCCAGTGTCCAGTGTGTCAGTCTCAGATTTGTGAATGTGGGGATATTAGAGTGAACCAGTGTGTCAAGGGGGGGATGTGAGGAAAACCTGGAATCAGTCCCAGGTTTTCAGAGTGTTGTGTGTGTGCATTGAGTATGTGTAGCCATGTGTGTTTAGGTTAGGCTTGAGAGTGTGAGGGTTAAATAGTGCACAGGAAAAGGAAATCACTCTCAAGTATTGAACTCAGGTGTTGTGTAAAACAGGAATATAACAGTGGCATGGAACAGGGAACCATATCAGTTAAAGGAACTATTGCCATTGAAAAAAAGAAGGGAAATCAGTTTAACAAGAATAAACACTCATCAATCTCTTGATATCAACACTTCATTCTCAGATATCAAATTAGAAACCAACCCCATTGTCTAATATTTCAGCAAAATAGAAGAACAATCTCAGTTTTATGCCTCAAACACATTCTCAGTTTAGAACTCAAAACCATATCACTACAACCCAAATTTGCTCATACACTTAGATAATACATAGGAGTACATGTTAGGCTTGAATTACATGCAAATAGCGGTGATTAATGGGTTAAAATGATGCTAACACTCAGATTTCAAAATCTGAAAAACAGGATATATTAGGACATGATTTTAGCATTAACATAACTAATCAAAATGAAACCTCAGGAATGATTTCAAAATCTGTGAAGGCACATAAATCTCAGATATCACATGAAGAAATTTAAACATCAACCAACAGTTAAACCATTTTAGCAGTCCTCAAAAATTGAAATCCTAGATTTGAATCACACAACACCAATTCAAACCCAAAACATGTCAAAATCGACACACATCTAGCTAACATATAGGTGAGCCCATACATGGCCCTAAACCACCCTACTCTACAGTTGAGAAAGGTTAAATTGATGACCAAAAATGAATTTAAAAACCTGGGATCAACATAAAACAGAACTGAATATAGGTATCAGAAATTTGTAGGGAATTTGAGAAACAACAATACAATTTAAATTAAAACAATAAATTTAGGGTTGGAAATGCATAAACACAATGTGTGCGTATTTTGTGGTGTGTTTGTGTCCACCAAAATGGACACAAACGTGTCCAAGTCAAACATATATCACAGACACAAATCTGTGCACAGAACAGTATCGTGCACGCGTACACACATGTCAAACGCACGATACAGGCCACGTGGGGACACGTGGCCGTGTACACGTGTACACCTAGGGTTTAGGTACGTGTCCAAGTGACTGAAACGTGTCCATAGTGTCGTGTCATAGCTACACGTGCGTATCAGATGCGTGTTTCCTGTGCGCACAGTCTCAGTGTTGACCAGTGCGCATGTCCGCACGCGCCCGACACACCACCAAGTGACACGAGACTTAGGAGTGTCGTGTTAGACACTGCCCCAAGCTCCACGTCCAATGGCACGTGCCCAAGTGTCCAGTATGAGTCGCACGACCCTGCGGGTAGTAGGACAGTGCGCCCAGGCGCGCGCGACCGTGTCCGCGAGTCCATTTCGACTCGGACACGACTCAAATCCAACTCAGTCAAGCACAGTCGCGTAAGCGACAGTAAAATAAGAATTTTCATTCAAACACAATTCAAAAACAGTGAAGAAAATCCTATTAAGGCATTAGGTCGAACACTTGCGACCATGGTCTGATACGTGTCCGATATGGACACGAACCCTAGCAATGCCTATACCAACAGAGAGAGGGAACCTAGGGCTTCCTAACCATGCAAGGAAATCGAGATTTGGTGGAGGGAATGAAAAGTTACCTAGGTGTTTCCTTCATAAGAAAAAGCCCCAAAAATGAGATCTCCTCAAGCTAGCCAATGGCTCCAAATTGTATCAATCCTGAGAATAGCCTCCACCAACAGTAGGGGGACACTAATTAGGTTACAATGGAAGAAGTTTCAATGAAAATGGATTAATATTGAATAACTATGAAGGATTTTCAATAGAGAGCAAACCTTTCCTTAGAAAAAATAGAGGGATGAATAAAGAGGCACAAACTTTGAGAGAGATTTTATAGCAAGGAGGGGGAGTCCCTAGGCTGGTCATAATGTTAGGGTTAGGGTTTTGGGATTCAATCTAAGGGCTCTCATCCCATCTAGCATATTCAATGGTCAAAATCAAGGTCCCCCTTTAATCAAGTTGCAACCTAGTCATTCTAACTAGTCATGACTAACCATGACCAACTCAATTTCTAACTTAGTCTAACCATGACTAACTAGGACTAACCTAGGTTAGGTCAATTCTAGGTTGGGGCTACTAACAATCACATGGCAATTAATTAATAATATTAAATCACACCATTTAATATAGTATATATTAATTCCAAATAATTATAATAATTTCAAATAAATTTAAGATAACCAATATCCTCAAGCTAAATGTAATAAACAATCTCTACCCACATGGTTAGGCTCTAGGGCAGGCATTCACTACGGCTTCACTAGCTGCACACCAAATCACAAGTCATGATTTAAATAGTTTTAAAATTATTAAAAATCACCAAAATCATATTATTAAATTTAAAAACCATAATTAATAATTTAAATACAAAATTCAAAAATTACCCTCATTTCAGAAATTGGGTGTTACATTCTCATACTTCCAAATGGGACCGGAGGATTCTCAGTGTATTATGATGCTTCAGGCAGAGGCTTAGGATGTGTGCTGATACAGCATGGAAAGGTAATAGCTTATGCATTATGACAACTTTGTGATCATGAGAGAAATTACTCAACCCATGACTTGGAGCTGGCAGCAGTAGTGTTTGCACTTAAGCTGTGGAGGCACTATTTGTATAGAGATAGGGTGGAGATTTTCACCGACCACAAGAGCCTGAAGTTATTTTTACCCAGAAGGATCTTAACATGCGTCAGAGAAGATGGCTAGAGCTACTTGTGGATTATGATGTTAACCTGCAGTATCACCCAAGGAAGGCCAACGTCGTTGCAGATGCGTTGAGCAGGAGAGCCGGAGTTTATTTCCAACAGCGCAACCAGAGCTGTTAGCAGATCTTCAAAAGATGGGCATAAAATTTTTCCTTCCTATCAGTGTGGCATTGATGGCCACTATGCGAGTTCAATCCACTATAGTCGAGAGGATTCGGATGGCGCAGTCAACGGATTCCAAGCTTCAACGACTCAGAGCAGAGTGTGAGGCTGGATGAAGACCAGAGTTATGCATCCATGAAGACGGTACACTTCGACATAAGAGGCGTCTTTGTGTACCCAGTGGAGATATCAGACAGGAGATCATGACAGAGGCTTACAGTTCTCAGTATTCCATCCATCCGGGCGGTACAAAGATGTACCGTGATATTCGTCAGCACTTTTGGTGGAATGGCATGAAGAGGGAGATAGCCCAGTTTGTCTCTCGATGTTTGGTTTTCCAACAAGTTAAGGCTGAACATCAGAGGCCAGCTGGACTTCTTCAGCCCTTGCCAATTTCAGAATGGAAGTGGAAGCATATAACCATAGATTTTGTGACTGGATTACCTAGATCCCTAGCTGGTCGAGATGCTGTTTGGGTTATAGTTGACCGGCTCACGAAGGTGGCTCACTTCCTCCCGTTTAGAGTCGGCCAGTCGACGGTTCAGCTAGCAGAGATGTATCTCAGGCGGATCGTCGGATTGTACGGTCTTCCAGTTAGTATCACCTCGGACCGAGATTCCAGATTTATACCGTACTTTTGGCGTAGCCTGCAGGAGAGTTTGGGGACTCGCCTCCAGTTTAGCTCAGCTTATCATCTGCAGACAGATGGTCAGTCAGAACGCACAATCCATACTCTTGAAGATATATTAAGATCTTGTACACTCGAATTCGGTGGTTCGTGGGAAGATCACCTGCACTTGGTGGAGTTCTCGTACAACAGTTTCCAGTCCAACATCCGGATGGCACCGTTCGAGGCACTATACGGTAGGAAGTACAGATCCCCGTTAGCCTGGGATGATGTTGGAGAGAGGCAGATGCTCGGTCCGAAAATGATTGCCCAGACAGCTGAAGTGGTCAGAAGAGTCAGGGATTATCTTCGAGTTGCCCAAGATCGCCAGCGTCATTGGGCCGATTCTCATCGGCGTCCTCTTGAGTTTTTTGTCGGCAACCATGTATTCCTGAGGATTTTGCCTAACCGTAGCGTTATTCGTTTCGGCGTACGGGAAAAGCTTAGTTCTAGGTATATGGGATCGTTCGATATTCTAGAGCGAGTAGAGATGTGTCCTATCCTCTCGCTCTTCAACCGTCGCTATGTGAGAAGCATGACGTATTTCATGTATCCCAACTACGACGGTATATTCCGGACCCGAGCCATATCCTGGATCATTCAGAATTGGTTGTTGGTACCAAATTTTCGTATGAGGAGAGGCCCATGTCTATATTAGACCGAAAAGAGAAGATACTCAAGAACAAGACTGTTAGTTTAGTCCATATTGCTTGGGGTCATCACTCTTTGGGGGAGTCAACGTGGGAGCACGAGGATGACATCCGAACGCGATACCCTGACTTGTTTGACTCATAAGGTATAATATCTTTCTTATGCCTCATGCCTTCATTTTCGTGCTTGCATGAATAATTACTTGACTGCTTGATTAGTATAGCTTGCCTGTGATTAGTATAGTTTGTCCTTGTACCTCTAGCCTCTTGATTAAATTTTGAGGACAAAATTCTTTTGAGGTGGGTAGAGTTGTAATGCCTATAGTTCGTATTACGTATTTTTGGAATACGTGTACGTATCTTGACTCGTATTGCATGTTTTCTGGCTTGGTTCGGCTTGGGTTGCTTATTGGTTCATCATGAACCAAGGGGAGAACCCTTACCTACCACCACCATCTTCATTTATGTCCAACTCTTTCTCTCTCTCTTCATTACTCTTCTTCTCCACCATTACTTTTCACCTACCAGAAAGAGAGCTTAGGCAAGTGCAGCTTGCTTCATGGAGGAAATCAGTTTTATTGTTCCATCCTCTTCCTCACAAGATCCTAACACACTTTAATACTTGGCATTTTCAATTTCTATGGTTTAAATTGTGTAGATCTAAGTTTATTTCATTTTTAGATTTTCTTCGATTTGATCTATTTAACATTGTTATTTCTAAGTTTTGATGGTTCCACGTTGTAGAGAATTTTGTTCTGCCACATTTTGACCTATGGAAGTCTGAATTCTGACTTCGGATGAAGGATTTATGATCTTTGAAGCCATGGGCTTCATGGCACTTCTTCTCGGACCAGTAGGAGAAGAAGTACAGTCTCTCAGCCGCATGGAGTACTTGACCGCATAAATATTCATGCGGTAAGACTTTTTCAGCCGTATGGCGCATTAATCTCTAGCCGTATAAGGCCTTGCCAATTCTCGGTCGCATGAGACCCGTCCCTTGCTCAGCCGTATAAGGTTGCCATCCCGCTGCCGCATGAGCCCCTCTTTTCCCCAGCCGCATAAGGCTTTGGCAATTCGTAGCCGCATAAGACCCGCCTCTGGCCCAGCCGCATAAGACTCCACTTGAACTTAGCCGCATGGATCTGCCTTTGATTCAGCCGCATGAGATGGCCTTGGCCCTTAGCCGCATGAAGTTGATTCATGATAGCCGCATAAGACTTCATGATTCCCAGCCGCATGGCACTTTGTCTCCCGCAGCCGCATGAAGCCTCAGCATAATCCAGCCGCATGAAGTCAGTTATCTTTGGCCGCATAAGATCTGACCCCCTCTTAGCCGCATAAGGCCTGGACAATCTCAGCTGCATGAGATCCTTCCTCTCAGCCGCATGAGATCCGATCTCTTGGCCGCATGAGCTCTATTACCCTTGGCCGCATGAGCTCAATCCTCTTAGCTGCCTGGCTCCTTCCACAGTCTTGTCCTCTTTATTATATTATATATTCTTATTATTAATTAAAATGTCATTTATACTTAATGACAAGTAAACTCTATTATGTTCCATGAATACGATAGTGGCATGCCGTGGCGCGCTCTTAACAAGTAAACTGACATAAATATTACGACGTACTGTTACGACAGCCAGCCTGACATGACAAGTACGAATGACCTGGACACCGTGGATGATTGTGTTGTACAAATAACCAGAACTGTCTTGCATCATGTCTAGGATGGGATCCCTGAGTACCACGGTCAGGGATACCTACTGCAACTAAGGCTAATAAACTAGAATAATTCAGTAGTCATGAAGATTCCCAGCTACAGACAATCCCGTTATCTGGGCGCACTAAGTGGACTTGTAGCCTACCGACGAGTAGGGCACATTTGCAGCACACAGTCATGTGGTGCACCCTTCATAAATGGACATTCGACCTGGATAACCTGGATGGTCTGCAGGCTTGTGGCTGTTGGGATAATCTCATTGCATCTTGCTAGTAACTAGGCCTGTGATAACCCTAGTTAGTTAAAGTATCAAGCCGTATTCTTTGCTTGGCCGTGATTAATTGAATGGAGTCTAGCCCAGCTTAGTCTTGTCCTGATCCTGTATAAGATTGTGACATGACATGATTTTCATGCTTGCTCTAACAATAACGACAAGGGGTCCAGTTCTGTTCAGCGAAGGGTTACAACCCCGATCCTTGTTTGGTTTAAGGGTTGTAACCTGGCTCCCGGAGCAGTTCTGTCCTCTCTTCGTTTATTGTCTTATTCCTCCACATGCCATGCTTGTCATGTTTTACTTTACTTCAATATCATGATTATTTATACTGGCCTTAACAATAAAGATCAGGGGTCCAGTTCTATTCAGACGAAGGGTTACAACCCCAGTCCTTGTTTAGTTTAAGGGTTGTAACCTGGCTTCCGGAGCAGTTTTGTGTCCTCTCTTCGTTTATTGTATTATTTTACCTTATATCGAGCTCATCCTGTTTTACCTTACCAACAAGTAGTTGAGACGGATTTCTATTCAGGTGAAGGATTATAACCCCGGTCCTTGTTTGGTTTAAGGGTTGTGACCTGGCTACTTGAATGGTCTCCTCGTACTCAGTTTACTGTTGTTATCTCTATTATTATCAGTTTCTTATTTATTATCTTTAATATTCATTGTGATATGCTAGTTTTAGTTCCTACGTGAAGCCTCCTTTGTGGCACTTGCTTTTTCTGGGGTCTGATCCAGCTGGTTTTGTATGGCCAGATATCTGAGCAGCACCGAGGATCTACCTGTCTTCCAGCCAGATGGTGACCACCAGGCGTAACCCTGGCAACGAGTGGGTTTCTTTTGTCCTTCTACGTTATTGTAAAATTATTCTTTTGAGACATTTTGCCGACAAGCACGTATTAGATCATACTGTACCTTTATTTACTGTCTGCCTAAGGGCTGTAAAATGATTGACAAATCCTAGGGTTGATCATGTATGACTAAACTCTTGCTAGTCCTGACATTTTGTAATGACTAGCTTCCTGATCAGCTGAATATGTAATGTTTGGGACGCCTTACTATTGTATATTTGGTGATCTTGTATCTTGTGACATTTATTTACTTACTATGATTGAGACACTAGGCTTGTTCATGACCATAGAGACTGTTGGCTTGTAGTTAAACACTCATGTATCTAGACAGCCGTGACAGTATAGCGAGGTGGTTGCACTTCAATACGTAGCTGGCTATGTCTGCCCCCGCTCTCCAGTATTCTGGTTCTGGGGCGTGACAGCTTAGCTCCAAATGGAATTAATCCAAGAGAATGACAAAAGCATTAATGCTTAATCCTTGGAGCCTTATTCTTACCTCCTAGTAAATCACCCACATGGTTCTCTCCTTAGGGTCACCACCCCATGTGCATCTCTCAACAACACAACCAAGTATATTTGTTGAGATAACTCATGGTGCATTTTCGATGTGGGACTAAACTTTTATAAGGCATGTTGAGAGCAAGCTCTCTCCATGTAAAGAAGCACCAACAGATATTTATATTTTTTTGGCCAAAATTATTATTTATAATTTATAAAAAAAATTCAGTAACCAAATAAAATAAAATACCATATAGTATCATGTTAAAATATAAAAAAAATGTTCTTCTGCTCATTCCTAAATATTTGTATGCGATACAACCAATTTCTTCTGCTCATTACTATAAATATTTCTTCCAACTAATGAAAAATCCTAACAAAATTCCAATTTAATTTTCCAACTCTCCACCACCAAATTCATAAATAGCACATATACAAACAAGATCAGCCGATCAGAATAAGCAACAACATATCCACACACAAAAAATCTCCTGCTACAACATATCCAAAAAAATCTCCTGCTTAATTCCAACCTTCCAACTCTATCTTTTAATAATAACACTCCAAGAAAGCCCTTACACTTCAATCCACCAAAAAAAACCAACTTTCTCAACTTCTCACTATCAACATCACAAAAACAACACATTTCCAAAAGCTAGCCACTCACATCAAACAAAATACAATTCAACAGAAACCCACCTCCCAAAATCAAAATCTAACTTCAACTCAAGCCTTCCCACCGAATTCTCAATAAAATAAATTGAGCAGAAACCCAACTTCCAATCACAAATTTTCAAGCTACCACTTCACAAGCCATCACCTTCCCACCAAAAATACGAAATTGAGCAAAAAAAGAGAGAAGAATGATTAGTGTACTGACCACATGATGTTGACGCAGAGGTAGACGCTGAGCTGAAGGAAGAGTTTGTATATCTGGCCGAGGTCGGCCGCGTTGCCGCAGGAGTATGTTGGAAATATAATTTAGAGAGTTATAAGTTTTAATTGAAGAGAAGAAACACCCTATGTTATGTCATGTTCATATGCATGACAAGTTTCATTTCGGTTTCCTCATTTTCTATTTAACTTATACCTTTAATAAACATGTAACTTATGCAAATACATGCTATATAAGAGCATTATCTTGTATCCATTTTCATCAAGCAAAATCATAAACTTATTCCACTTCAATATTTTGAGTATCATCTTCTAGTGTTTTAGAAACAAGAGAACACATTCCTCTTGTGCTTTCACATCTCCTGAAGAAGTTTATCTCCATCAGGGAAGATATAATATATATTATATATATATTATATATATATATATATATATATAATATATATATATATACCTTTTTGTTCTCTTTATGCATACATAATATAATGGTAATGGTAGTACAATATCTTTATATAGCTTCCCATAGAACTATGTGATGTAGCTCCCCTTCCCGAAATTTTGAAATATTTTTATTATTATTTATTTTATTTAAATGGTGATATTTTTAGATTTTATAAATAATTAATTATTGGCTTATTGAATTTCGGTATTATTATTATTATTTTATTATCAAGGTTAGTATTAATAATTTTATTATTATTCTTGGTGATATTGTATTTGTCAAATGAACGTGATATATATATGTATATATTCGTTTTATTATTAATAGGCCCTATAATAGAATATATTGGGATTTTTATTTAAAATCTTATGGAGGGTATTATAAGTATATATAGAAATATGGATAAATAATATATATATATATATATATATATATATATATATATATATATATATATATATATATATATATATATATATTTATTCATATACTTACATAATATATATATGTATAAGTATATGAATAAATATATATATATAATATATAATAATAATATATATATATATATATGTATAAGTATATGAATAATAATATATATATATATATATATATTATATAATATATATATATATATATATATATAGAGAGGGAAGCAACATCACTTGTATAAAGAATTGAAGCAGTAGCTTCCCCAACCCGAGCTTAAGCTCAGGGCCCCAAACCGCATAAGGTTTTCTCAGCAAGCTTAGAGCCAGCTCACCAAGGCCGGTCCCGAGCCCAAACCAGCTATCGGGCCTAGGCGAACCCTTCCCCACAACAAACAGTAACCAACCAAGGAAACCCGAGAGCTCCCGAGCCTTTGAAACCATCCTCAGCCGACATATAAATATACATCCGTATATATCAAATGAGAACGTCGAAACCCTAGATGATGCTCGATACCCACGCCGCAACCCCGCACGCCACCCTCTCCGACCTGGCGCACCGTCCGCCGCCGCCACGGCGACCAGAGTCGGCCTGAGCGCCGCCTGGAACCAACCGCGCGCGCGGGTTGGCAGCAGAGCGCGAGAACACAGCCACCAAACACCCAACTTCGTGCGAAGTTTTCTCCCTCCTCGGTCGACAAAACGTCGGACTGTTTGCTCAGGTACTCACAACCTAACCGACTTCAATTTTCTCTAATTAGTTTTAGGTTACGCGAACCATATTGTCCATAATCGACGTGAAGTTGACGAAAAAATCTGTCCAAAACAGAACAGGAACCCGTCCCAAAGACCCAACTTGGAAGATGTTTATGATCTGTATAATAGGGTTTTCAGAAAACTAATCAAAGGCAATTACAGACAACATATAGGGCTCCACGACCCAATTTGCGGAAGTCGAATTCATCGACCACGCGCCGAGAAATCGGATCCCGAACTTTGACGAAAACCGTTTCAAAAACTAAAATTTCTTCTACACGACGTGCGTCCCGTCATTCCGGGCGACGTGGTCGTGAACCGAAAGGATCGAAAGCTGCGTAACAGCTTCGTGGTCGTGTGGGCTTTGACGGAATTCAAATTGGTCGCGTGTGCGCGACGAATTTGATGCGTATCCGTCGAAATTCCCCGTATCGTACATTTTGCAATTTCTCGATTACTTTGTGCACGTTCGTTGGATCGAGACGAAACTTGCGCCGACAGGGCCGTATCATTTTTTCGTCCTGTATGCCAAGTTTGGTCCAATTCTGAGACAGTTGAATCCGACGTCATTTTGCGGGCCCTACGGTCCCACTCAACGGGCGATTTTGTGCACAACCCGTCAAAATCCAACTTTGGACATACGGTTGGGTTCGTATCGAAAAACTGGATCCGTAAACATATAGTTTGATGACTTTAGAGACCGTTGCCTCTGGCACGCTTTTCGGGGCAAAGCGGGTCCAACGGCGGACACCGTTTTGGCCCAAAATTACCGTTTTGCCCCTATGTCCAGAATTGGACTTAAGGACAATCAATCCTAGCTAATTGGACTATTCTGAGATCATTGGTTTTGTCTATTTCAGCATCCGGGGACTGTTGTACGGGTTTTGACTATTGGGGCATATTGAGTGATTTGGATCATCGTTTCACCAGCACAGGACCACAGGTGAGTACAGTTTATTGTCTGCATTTTGATATTGATTTTTACTATATTTCATTGGTTGGTCATTGGTTATGTAATTATTTTCTATTATAAATGGTTGAGTCGGGAATGAGAAGTACCAAGGATGTGTGATCTGACCTTAGACCGTGTAGACCGTGTTACATTTATTTCTTGTAGACCGTGTTACATTTATTTCTTGTAGACCGTGTAGACCGTATTGTATTTATTTCTTGTAGACATGTAGACAGTAATTTTTTATTGTAAAGTAGACCGTGTAGACAATATATTTATTGTATTTAAACTGTGTAGTTCGTGATTGTTATTCTGTAGACAGTGTTTCTTTATTGCAATATTTTCTGTAGACCGTGTAACTGTAGACTGTGTAACTGTAGACCGTGTAACTGTAGACCGTGTAACTTTAGACCGTATAGACCGTGTCGCATAATTGTCCCGAGATCGATCACATATCAAAGGTACTTCTAACAGTGGGGAAAGTATAGGTGTCTATTTATTTACTATTGATTTTCTGTCTTTTCTTACGGCTTTACTGTTTATTTTCAAAACTCATGATTGATGTCTAACCTTTGTTTTATCATTTTCTTTATTGAAATTACATTCAGTGGATTGTGCTCGTTCCATTCCTGACCGGAAACCAACATTTTCAGGTAGCCGTGGATTCACTTAGCTTGGGAGTGACGGGATTACTTGCAGACAAAAGCCTAAGAGACTAGTTAGATAGTTGAGTTTTAGTCATTTTATTTTGTACAAGTTTATGTTTTCTGCAAAAGTAATACTTGTGCTCTTTGTAAATTAAATTAATTTGTGAATGAGTATGATTTGTGATTTTGATCTTCATGGCCGTGACAGCGTTCTACCGCCGACACTGCGGCGTAGGCTGGCTTGGACACGGCTCGTATCCGTTTAAAAAAAAAATGGGTCGGTCGTGACATGTGACTACACCATTATAACCGTATCTGTGCATGTTTTGTGATATGTATACCACTTATATATATTTCCCTTCACTATATATATATATATAATATATATATATATATATATATATATATGTATATATATATATATATATATATATATATATATATATGCTGTATGTATACCTAGGACTAGTTGGTATAATTTCTATACTTGTGTAACTATAGTTTCAAATGTAATATAAACAGATGTATTTCTCTATGTATGTATACTTTTATATATATTTCCTTTATATATATATATTTATAATCCCTTTTACAAGTAATGGCTATATATATATTCCTATTAATATCTAAAACTTGTGAATAGGCATGCTCTATGTATACTCTTGTATATATACATGATTTCAAATATAAACTTGTGTAAGTAAATTCCTTATATATATATATATATATATATATATATAATATTATATATATTATATATATATATATATAGAGCATGCCTATTCACAAGTTTTAGATATATAATAGGAATATATATAGCCATTACTTGTAAAAGGGATTATATAAATATATATATATATATAAAGGGAATATATATAAAAGTATACATACATAGAGAAATACATCTGTTTATATATACGTTTGAAACTATAGTTACACAAGCATAGAAATTATACCAACTAGTCCTTGGTATACATACAGCATATATATATATATATATTATATATATATTATAATATATATTATATAATATATATATATATATGAAGGGAATATATATAAGTGGTATACATATCACAAAACATGTTCACAGATACGGTTATAATGGTGTAGTCACATAGTTCTATGGGAAGCCTATATAAGGATATTGTACATACCATTACCATTAGATTTATGTATGCAAAAGAACAAAAAGGTATATATATATATATTTATATTATATATATATATATATATATATATATATTATTATATATATATCTATATATATATATATATATATATATATTATTATATATATATCTATATATCTTGAGTAAGTACATGAGACTTCATGTGACGTACACACTTGTAATCTATTTGCATTTTGTCACAGTTTATCACCATCGTATATACATTTCATGTATGTGTATATGAGTTAATGCGGTATACGTATGCAACATTGTGTGTGATTAGAAAAGTAAATCATGGATGTTCATTTAGCATATCGTAAGCCTTGGTTGTGTATTTGTAGGTGCTCAGGACGATACGATCTTGATTGTGGAGCCCGGATCTTTGCTTGTGCCTCCCGGAGTTTCAGGCAAGCATACCTTGCCTTGTATTACAGGTTTATTTGATTCACATTTATGTATTGTGCACTTGGTAGTGTGGGCGTAGTTGTGTGTCCGAGTGATGCCTCGGATACAGTCGATGACGGCGTTGTCATCGAGTTTTATGCACTTGACTTGTCCTAGTGACATCCCTAAGTTGGGGAATCATAGTCATGATTCCCATGACCTTGAAACATGTTAGATATGGTACTGAGTGAGTTCATACCATGGCATGGGCTTGCATCTGGCTAGCTACCTGTGCAAAGGGTTCGTGCTCTAGTACATAGAATGGTTAGGTTTGTTTAGTTATTGTGACCTTGTATTGAGAGTCGGAATGTTCAAGTGGCGGATACGACTTGTATATTTATGTGGGGTAGGAAAGACAATTAGTAGGCATAGGGAGACGGTTACATTCTGTAAGGGATTGCTCAGTGTTACCCGGTGGGGCCTCGGCTCGTGATCCGCGTCGCCCCGTGCTTCGACGCCAAATCCTTATTTATCTACCCATACGTTCCAGAGTGTTTCAAAGTGCATTCACTTAGCTAGTTAGTTCACCCTTTACAGTTATTCAGTATTTACTTTATGGCATGTTTTCTCTGTATTACTAGTCCCCTGAGGACCTGGTTGCTTTCCAGATTTAGACGAGCACTTGCAGTTGACTGGGTGCGAACCGGAACTTAAGGCAGGACTTGCTGCAGAAGACCGAGGTGTTTCCTGAGGAGTTCCCCTGACTCAGGGTATGGTGTTGTTTAGGTTATGAGCATCATTATCTAGTTAGTCGGTGCTCATGACTAGTTATCTTTCTGCTTTCAGTATTTTCATTCAGTGTTGTACTCCGTGGGCTTGTACCCACCAGACTATTCAGTTGTATTTATTTCAGACTCCATGTTATTTCCATTTTATATTTCAGCATTACTTTCTTTGTTCCTGTGGATGAGATCTAGATGTTACCACTTGCCTATGTAGTATAGTAATTTTTACAGCATAGTACGCCTAAGTGAGTCCATTAAATTGGACAGCTCACTCTAGGTCGTACTAGCTGGCCAGGTTATGTCCAAATCCCGTATATTTTGGGGCGGGACATGACATGGTTTTAGTGGTGGCCCACAGGTCTCGTTTATCGTTTCGGTTACGTTACTGTGCCGACTCGAGCCTGCAATTAGGATTAGCAGTGTTAGGATCTCATCCACTTGTGATTATCGCCTTTGAACCTCAACTCGTATTCTATTGCTGATTTTCTTGTATCCTGCTTCCTTCAGTCCCTTTTGTAATATAATTTTGTCTATTTTAGAGAGATGAATTTGCGTAGTGGACGCACGACTTATGGCGTTGCCTCAGCATCTGACGCCGAGCCCATTGACGACAGGACTCCAGCTCCATCGGCAGACCAGATTTTGGGACATGTCACAACCTTTCGTCGACTCCACCAATTCATGGAACCTGCTCCTCAGCCTGCACCAACTCACCAGGATGGTCAGGCTTCACCGGCACTGATCCAGCAGGAGATTCATTTGCCTCCTCTGTCTTCTTTTCTACCTCAGATGCCGTACGTGCCACTTGCTCCCCAGTTGGCTCAGCAGGAGATGTTCAGTTCTTTCAGACGATGATGCAAGCACAGTGGCAACAGATCGAAGCTTTGAGACAGAGCATGATGGCGGTCCTAGAGAGGATACCTGCACCAACTCACCAAGGGAACGTGGCTGTAGACGAGTATGATGCAGAGTTCAGCCGCACTCAGGCAAGGAACTCGTATGCAGAGACGTTAGAAGAAGCCATAGTCCAGGAGGACATCAGCCATGATCCATTGATTCAGAGGTACCCGCTACCACTGACGCACTAGCTGGAGGACAACATGGAGGACCGATCAGGCATTCAAGAGAGCACATTCAGCAGAGAACTGTTTCGTGCCAAGCAAAGGAGTTCAAGACTTGTTATTTTACGGCAAGATGGGGCACATTCAGAAGGAGTGCAGAAAGAGGTTACGGTTGTGCTTGAAGTGTGGATCGAAGAAACGTCATGTTATGAGATGTCCATGGCATCGGGGCATGAATCAACAGTTAGTCTCGACACCAGTTCTGGCGGAAAGGGGTATGTTTTACATTGACAATTTAATTATTATTCATGTGCTGTTATATATGATGTGTTTAATTCGAGGACAAAATTCTATAAGGTGGATAGATAAGCCCTCTGGATTTTTAGGATTATTTTAAATTTTTAAATGATTTATTTTTGATAAATATTTTTATTATAATTAGTTTTGATAATTAAATATACTATTCGTGACTTTGATTTTTGGAGCGCCAGAGATGTCAACCTCTCGAAACGCTCTTATAATTTTTGATCTAGACAAATTTATCTTCATTGATATATCATGTCCCACCAAACTTGTTCCCTTGCTCTCTATTTGTATTGCAGAATTTTCGGGTCGAATTAGGCCAATTGAATCATTTAGTTACTATTAAATTTCCACTTTTATTTTTGATCATCATGTGCACCTTACCGTGACTTTTAATTTAGGAGCACAAGACTAGTCATTTCTCCAAACCAACTTGTCAAACATGATCTACTCGAGACACTCTCCGCCCATGACCTTCGTGTCCACTCAGACACACCATTTGTGCTTCAATTTTATCGTACAACTTTCCGGACATTTGACCCAATCTCGATTTACCCTACTGTAGAAACATAAAAAATATGGAGTTCATGAGGATTACAAATTGCCGCATAGGTACTTCGGGCCAAACAGGTCCGCGTAAAGAAAAGCCGCATAACTGTTCAAAGACATATGCGGCCCATCAACGAACAGCTGTAGAGGGAAAATTTGCAACCAAGGAAGAGCAGTTCGACTGATAAAGCTGACAAGTCCTGGCAAAACATGACAGTTCTGACACTTCGACAAGAAAGATAAGACGTGAGACGTCGTCCAAAAGCAGGGTTCGTACGCCTCCATGCGGCCAAAAAAGCGTCATCCAAGCTGCATGAACCTCATGTGGCCCAGTTTATACGGCCCCAAAATTTCTAGAACTGAAGTACAGGTAGGCAACTCTAGAGGGGGTGAATAGAGTTTATAGCAAAAAATGATCAATTAAAAATTTAAACTATCTTCACCAACTAAATAATCAGAGTAAAAAATAAGAAATAAATAGTAGAGATCAAGCACAGCAGAAGATTTTTAACCTGATTTCCCTCGTGGAGGACTAGTCCAGGCCTGAGAACTCTAGCTCAGGATTGAAATACACTATTTGTGAAATAGGGTTACAACCACGTGCCTTTTCACAGAAGAGCACGCCAAACTTCTTTCAATGATCGCTTTGGCGAAACTTGGACTTTTCAAGTGACTTACAACTTTTGCACTTCAAACTTCTAGCTGGATCGTACCGAGCAACTTGGACGGTTGGGAAGTTTGAATGCTAAGTGGATGGGAAGGTAAGGCTCTTGAATATATAGGCTATGTAAGAGAAGAAGAAGAGAAGAGTGGATTGGTTTCAAATGAGAGAAACCAAGGCCTATTTATAGTGTTCGGGTAGGCAGAATTCGGCCAGAATTCGGTATAAATAATTCAAATTTGGCCGTTGGAAATAGCAGTGATCAAGACCTAAAAATCAGCATCCTGAATTTTAGGGACCGAGTTCGGCCCGAATTATGTGGGGGCAGAGTTCGGCCCGAACTCTGTTTCTATGGACAGAATGTTCTTTTGTGGGCTTTGGATGAATGGGTTGATTGGGATTTGGGCTAAGTAAACCTATAAAGCTATGGCTAGCCCAAAGTTGCTCAGTATGACCAACGTACATCATCCTATATTCAAGAATAATAATAAATATAGACTCCAGTATACACAAAGTAGTAAAACTCCAAACAGTTGTGATCTTGAACCAATGAGCTGAGTAGATTGAGTTCGAGCTCGATGTGTCAAATTGGACTATGACAAATATTGTTTTGTTAATTTTCAAGATTAGGTTGACTGTGATCCGTTTGGGTCAACAATCTCCCCCATTTTGATAATTGACAAAATATGATATTTGTATGTCTCAATATTCATACCTAGACACATTATGGCTCTCCCGTACTTGAGCAATCGTACTCCCCGTAAACTGATATTTCCTGTAAATACTCATCCAAATATACATATCCAAGGATACACAATTTATAGTGCTAATACATATATCAATGGTCATAGTATCAAGACAAATATCAATGGTTCTCCCCCTTTTGACAATCAGCAAAAATGGAGACAAAAAATATAAATAAAATATCCAACCACATAATGAAAGAGAACATGCAAGTAGTAGAACTAAATAGGCAAACTGAGCTATAGAGTTCGAAAGACTAAAAAAGAAGAAAAAAGAAACATAGTGCCAAAATAAAAACAGTCCAAATCATCAGTAGCAGTACAATAGCCATATCCATCAAGGAGCATGTGAAGGCCCCATACCATCAGAACTGGTACGACAGGGATCCACAAAACAGAAGTCGGATCAAGATAGCGACGAACCCACGAATCGTCAATGCGATAACCGTCGCGAGACGGATCAGCATCATCGGAATCGGCATCATCGGATAGGAGGCCATGGAGTACTGAATGTTGTGGATGGAGTTGCTGAGCGCACTCATCTGCAGAGTAGTATGGTAGTCCATCTGCGTCCAGCGATCATCCATCTCGGCTCAGCGCTCGTCCTCCAAACGAAAGCGATCGCGAAGCATAGTCTGAAGAGAGTCCAGTATAGCAGTGGACTTGGGAGCAGGTGAATCGGGAGCAGCAAAGGGTGCAGGAGAGTCAGGCTCCTCAGCATCATCGGACTCAGAAGAGGCTATAGCAGCAACAATTCTCTTTGCCTTAGTCAGAAAGGCAGGAGGGGGCAATGACTGACACTGATCTAATGGAACATGAAAGGTACGAAAGATCAAAGGAAGATACATAGAATAAACCAAAGATTTCGGTTTAGGCCTAGCACGAATCATCCAATCCATCATCATGCGAGGGAAGTTGAAGGGGACACAAAAATGGAGAAAGAAGAGAGCAGTAATCTCAAAGTAAGTAACTTCATCTGTTGATCCAACTTTTGGCAAGACCGAAGAAAATATGATTCGATGAAGTTCATAAAAAGGATTATTGAGATATTTAGCCATAAGTTTTCGAGGAGAAGGATTTGGAGAACAAAGATCACCCTTGAAACTTTCCAACGTGGTCTCTCTGGGGAAAATAAAGTCCCGGGCATCATCAAGCCGTTCCCAAGTGTTTGGGTCGGGCAAACCAAGTAGGTCGGCCAACTCAAAATCATCAAAAGATATGTCTACACTGGCGACACGTGAATAGATGTTTGTGCGGTCATAAGTCATGTTGTAATAAAACATTTGTATGACATTCACATATATCGGTTCACGAGTTACAACAAGCTCATCAAGACATAAGTCACGAAAATTAGGAAGAAAATCGAAAAACACCGTAAACTTAATAGGGTGTCCCGTAAAGACACGACGATGAAGGAAGTCGGCGAACCATGCGTTGGACGCATCTAAGAACACACAAAGACGGTCATCTTACGTGTCGGCATTGATGGGTAGAGATGGATTAAAAAGAGGGTGCACCAAGTTAGGAGGAGGATGGGGAATAGGTTGTGGTGGAGGATTAGGTTGAGGGTTTGGGTTAGGATTAGTAGAGGATTCACCAATACTTCTCCTTGGTCTTTTACCCCTACCAAGCAACCTAGGAGCCATGGAAAAAAAATTGAGATGTGAAGAGAAAGAGAGAGATATACCTTAAAAGAGACATAAGATGGAGGAGAATAACTCCAAGATTGACTTCCTTGAGTTTGGAAAGAAATTTCCCAAGGATTGGAGCCTTCTAGGGTTAGGGTTTTGAAGGGAATATATGTGGAGATGGAGGAAGAAGACAATGGAGGAGAGAGAGAGAGACATATTTTCGAATTTATGTCCCTTTGGTCGGCTGGTCGGGTGAAATATGGGCCATTGGATGAAGAAAAGATGGACGGCTGAGAAGGATCTGAGGTTCTGGAACAAGGACACCGAACTCGGCCCGAACTATGGGTGGGACAGAGTTCGGCCCGAGTTCTGGTCCCTTGGGCCAGAACTTCAAGCAGGAAAAAAAAAGAGGTTTGAAAAATTTAAATAAATGGTCAAAGATATGAATAAAAACAAGATTGAAAATTAGAATCTTCAAATGAGGCAGGCTATAAATAAAATTTAACCATATAATAACTAAGGAGTTATGACATAAATCAATATGGTGAGGCTGCTATGGAGTAGCTGCAGGGGCCGGATCCCAGCTAGCGGTAGTCCGAAGACTAGTGCACCGTGTCGCTTAGTCTTTTACGCCTTGTTGTCAGAAGGACCCTTTCGGCTTGTACCCAAAGCAAAGTCAGCATAGAGAATCGTGGCATAATCGATAATTACGCAAGCCAATTTAATGTATAACCGTTTTATCTAAAATTCGTAATTCTCGACAAGAAAATTGAATCGCTTCTCGGATAATGGTTTTGTAAAGAAATCGGCCAACTGATGAACAGTGTTAATAAATTCTAAATTAATAGTGCCATTCTGTTGGTGATCACGTAAAAAGTGGTGACGAATTTTAATGTGTTTCATGCGTGAGTGACATATGGGGTTCTTAGTGAGATTTATAGCACTAGTGTTGTCACAAAATATAAGAATGTGCATAAAAGATAAGTTATAGTCTTCAAGGGTTTGCTTCATCCACATAATTTGTGCACAACAACGACCAGCTGCGATATATTCAGCTTCTGTTCTGGATAGTGCAACAAAATTCTGCTTCTTGCCAAACCAAAAGACTAGAGCCTTTCCCAATAAATGACACGTGCCGCTTGTACTTTTACGGTCGATCTTGCATCCAGCGAAATCTGCTTCAAAGTACCCAATGTGGTCAAATGATATTGATTTGGGATACCATAGGCCCACTGTAACCGTACCCTTAAGTTATCGAAAGATACGCTTAACAGCGGACATGTCTGATTCCTTAGTATTTTCTTGATATCTAGCACACAGGCAAACGCTAAACATAATATCAGGGCGACTAGCAGTTAAATAAAGTAGACTGCCTATTATACCTCGATACTTACGTTGATCAACAGGTTTACCGCTTTCATCTGGTTCTAGTTTGGTTGTAGTAGCCATTGGGGTGCCGATTGGTTTGACATTGTCAAGGTCAAATTTCTTCAGCATGTCCTTTATATACTTTGACTGACAGATAAAAGTTCTATTTGATGTTTGTTTGACTTGTAGTCCAAGAAAGTAACTGAGCTCTCCTATCATGCTCATTTCAAACTCGGTCTGCATACACTTAGCAAAATATTGACAGAGAGTTTCATTAGTAGAACCAAATATAATATCATCAACGTAAATTTGTACTAAGAGAATAGTGTCTTTGAAAGATTTTATAAAGAGTGTTGTGTCAACTTTCCCTTTTGAAAAACCTTTTTCAAGCAAGAAATTGCTTAGCCGTTCATACCAAGCTCTAGGGCTTGTTTGAGGCCATATAGCGCTTTCTTGAGTTTGAAAACATGGTCAAAAAATTTGTGATTTTCAAAACCATGGGGTTGTTTTACAAAAACTTTCTCCTTAATAAATCCATTCAAGAAAGCACTTTTCACATCCATTTGAAATAGTTTAAAGTTTTGAAAGTTAGCAAATGCACAAAGCATCCGAATGGATTCAAGTCTTGCAACAGGAGCATACGTCTCATCGTAGTCGATA
>JANAVB010020156.1:0-70000 GCA_029216955.1 Iris pallida | reverse complement strand
CTAACTAGCTTCTTAGTCGATAGCCTGGATATAGTATCCATATTGGCATGACCAAGACGCTGGTGCCACAGTAATCTCTCATCCTTGTGAGCATAGAGACATCTTCCTGCACTGTTAGTATCTCTAGATAGATAGAAAATGTAAATGTTATCCTCTCTCATCCCTTTAAAAGCGATGTCTCCTGTTGACCTATCATAAATATAGCATTTATTTTGTCCAAAATTAATATCATATCCATGATCAGTAAGATGACTAATACTGAGCAGGTTATACTTTAACTCGTTCACTAGGCAGACATCCTTTATTACAGGAGAAGGAGGATGACCAATAGTACCATTACCTATAATATACCCTTTTAGGTTGTTGCCGAAGGATACATATCCTTCTCTCTTCATCGATAGTGATGCGAAAAGATTTGTGTCTCCCGTCATATGCCGCGAGCATCCACTATCGAGAATCCACTTGCTTTTTGTTGAGGAAGGAAGGTCCACCTACATCAAGAGTAGATGTGACCTTTGGTACCCATGTTCTTGAGGGTCCTGAAAAGTTAGTTTTTGGCATCCATGCATATATATTCATGTCTACTAATCTCCTAACTCTACATTGTGATGAGATGTGTCCATGTAATCCATAATAGGTACAAATAGCATTCCAATTTATGTTAGAAGCATGTTGATGACTATATGTGGCAGCAGGATGATGATTATATCTATATACAGTATGGTGGTGATTTCGTTTGTGTGCAACATAGTGATGATTATATCTATGTGTAGCATGGTGGTTATGTGTCATATTAGACTAATAGTTATGAGAATAATTTCTACATGCATGTGGTTTATGTGCTTTATGGAAGTGAGTGTACATGTATACATGTTTGCATGCTGCAGGTGGAAGACGTGTTTGACTAGTTTGAGTAGTATTGTGCCTTGTGTGTGTCTAATGTGATTGGGTTTGAGGTTGAGCAACCTGTTTTCCCAATCTAGTCTCTAATTTCTTAGAGGCAGCTTGCAGGTCATTAATCTTACCATTCAAACCATAAATTTTAGTAATAGAGATATTGTGTCTATTCTTTTCTTCAGCAAGCTCAATATTGAGTGCTGTGATCACTTGTGTTTGCTTTTCAATACATGCTTCGGCATCATGTAGGCTTAATTTAAGCTTAGATACCTCATTTGTGACTTCCGTGGGTGAAGTGTCTCTAATATTATCAAGCAATGAAGAGAGTCTTTGAATCTCGACTTCATAACTTTTGATCTTCTCCTTGGCATGTTTATATTTACCAATGACTTTCTTGTGGTCATTGAGTAAATCATTGAATACATCGCCAAGTTCATCAAAAGTGAAATCATCGAGAGTTTCACTAGTTACCTTGTCGGATGTTGCCATTAGGTATACATTGGCAGTGTCTTGAGGAGAGTCTTTTTCTTCCTCGGAGTCACTAGCTTCGCTTTCATGTCAAATGCTTGTGTTGGCATATTTTTTTGAAGAAGCCTTCTTGTATGGTTTCTCATATCGGTTGTTCTTCTTTGCGAATGGACAGCCTTTTCGGACGTGTCCAGTCTTCTTGTAGCCATAGCATGTTGGCCCTTCTTCGTCATCTTCTTGTGGTTCCTTCTTTCTTCGATTGAAGCGAAGGAATTTCTTGAAGTTGCGGAATTTCTTTAAGGGCAATCTCCTTTGCCTTAGGAGCAGGCTCTTCGAAGTCTTTGAGGTCAAGCTCATGAGTCATCGGCTTTTCCATCAAAGTCTCCATGGATATTATAGTAAGATTATTTCCTTCTATGATGGCTGTCACCTTAGGGTTCCAAATTTTTGGTAGCCCCTAAGTATCTTGCAGATGTTCTCGTAATTTGTATATTGTTTGCCAAGAGAAGACAAGGGGTTGATGATGTCGAGGAATCTTGTAATCATTTGAGTGATCGTCTCGTTTGGCTTCATCTTGAATGCCTCATATTCTTGAGTGAGATGACTTATTTTTGATTCCTTAACTTGGGTGGTTCCTTCATGCGTCACTTCTAGAAGTCTCTATACTTCGTAAGAGGTGGTGCATATTGAGACCCTGTTAAACTCATTCCTGTCTATTGCACAAAATAAAGCATTAATAGCTCTCGCGTCTAGACTCGCATGTTTCTTGTCCTCGTCAGAATATTTGTCGTAGGATTTCTCAACGAGATCACCATTAACAACTATCCTGGCGGGCTTTTTGTAACCATCGGTGACAATGGTCCACAGGTCGAAGTCTAGCGACTTGAGATAAAAACTCATCCTTGTTTTCCAATAGGTATAGTTTGTTCCATCAAATAGGGGAGGTCTATGAGTGGACTGCCCTTCACCATGATTGGAAAACATAGGTTGAGTGGTTGCCATGGATCAGCTCTAGGATGTTAGTCCTTGATAAGAGAACAGAGCTCTGATACCAATTGAAGTACAGGTAGGCAACTCTAGAGGGGCTGAATAGAGTTTATAGCAAAAAATGATCAATTAAAAATTTAAACTCTCTTCACCAACTAAATAATCAGAGTAAAAAATACGAAAATAAATAGTAGAGATCAAGCACAGCACAACAAGATTTTTAACGTGGTTTCCCTCGTGAAGGACTAGTCCAGACCTGAGAACTCTAGCTCAGGATTAAAATCCACAATTTGTGAAATAGGGTTACAACCACGTGCCTTTTCACAGAAGAGCACACCAAACTTCTTTCAATGATCGCTTTGGCAAAACTTAGACTTTTCCAAGTGACTTACAACTTCTTGCACTTCAAACTTCTAGCTGGATCGTACCGAGCAACTTGGACGGTTGGGAAGTTTGAATGCTAAGTGGATGGGAAGGTAAGGCTCTTGAATATATAGGCTATGTAAGAGAAGAAGAAGAGAAGAGTGGATGGTTTCAAATGAGAGAAACCAAGGCCTATTTATAGGGTTCGGGGTAGGCAGAATTAGGCCAGAATTCGGTATAAATAATTCAATGTTTTGGCCGTTGGACAACTAGCAGTGATCAAGACCTAAAAATTAGCATCCTGAATTTTAGGGGACCGAATTCGGCCCAAACTCTGTGGGAGGCAGAGTTCGGCCCGAACTCTGTGGGAGACAGAGTTCGGCCTGAACTCTGTGGGAGACAGAGTTCGGCCCGAACTCTGTAGGAGGCAGAGTACGGCCCGAACTCTGTCTTCTATTGACATAATGTTCTTTTGTAGGCTTTGGATGAATGGGTTGATTGGGATTTGTGCTAAGTAAACCTATAAAGCTATGGCTAGCCCAAAGTTGCTCAGTATGACCCAACGTACATCATCCTATACTCAAGAATAATAAAAAATACAGACTCCAGTATACACAAAGTAGTAAAACTCCAAACAGTTGTGATCTTCAACCAACGAGCTGAGTAGATTGAGTTCGAGCTCGATGTGTCAAATTGGACGATGACAAATATTATTTTGTTACTTTTCAAGATTAGGTTGATTGTGATGCGGTTTGGGTCAACAAGAACTACAGGCAGCCGGAAGTAATTGTAATCCAGGCCGCATGCATGAGTCTCATGCGACCCCGCATGATCGAAGACTGAGAATGTTATACGCAACGGTACACGTAGCAATCTGACCAATTCCTCAACTATCCAGATTTGCTGCAATAAAATCCCAACAAACCGACAGATGGCAGCCCAAGAGCGGGTCTTCGCATGCTAATCAGCCACATGGCCGCAAACCATCTATGCAGCTCAAAATTTATCCTATTATAAATAGCAGGGTGCCATACCCCTGCAAAAGGCTGACAACCTTCAAAAAAAAGCAATATCTTCACGAGCTAGAGACTGCATCAGATAGTCCACGGTGTAAGGCAGAGTTGATAACACTTTCCCGAGCCTCCACCGTCACCCCCAAAATCAAAACTAAACAATTGTACTTAGATTGTCTCCTAGGCTTTCTTTCTAGGCCCTTTCTTTATACAAGCGAGTTTGCAATCATTTTCAGTGTTCTCTACTACCTGTTGTTGATTTCTATGGTAAACACGATGGCGACTCTGCTAGGGACATCCTTCTCTTCCGATGAGAAGTTAGTGATGTAATATGACACGTCCAAGCTCGGTTCTACATAGCAGATGCTTGTGGTCCGCTTCGACCAACAAGCCTTCGAAGAATTGCTCTCTGAAGGGAGCGCCAGTCCGTCTCAGAAGTGAGCCAACCCGAAAATGACTCGCAAGACATCGGTACGCAAAACTGTTGCCCCCGACCAAGTTCTCGAAGAAGCTCCTTCTGCAGCCCAAGACGGTAACCAGAACTCTCCTGTGGATATGTTTTTCGACCGCAGAGGACCCCGTTGTCCCCAAATCCAGCAGAGGAAAACACTATAATGCAGTTTTTAGGGGCACAAGGGAACTCCATGCAAAAAAAGAAGAGGTCGCAGAGAGGAGATGGGCAGTCTGCCCATCCAACAGCCAACTCTGGCCGCAGGCAGATAACTCATGCGGCAGCCAACTCTCATCGCAGGAAGATGATCCATGCGGCAGCCAGCTCTCGCCGCAAGAAGATGATCCATGCGGCAGCCAGCTCTAGCCACAAGAAGATGGTCCATGCGACGACCAATCCTGTCCACAGACAGGACGTCTCATGTGGCCCTGCCAGAAGCTCTGTGTTCGACCGTCACTCATGCGGGCCCGATGCCATACGACCCACTAAAGATGCCGGATGTATCAGTCTAGACCATTTTTACTATGCGCCTCTGGGCGCTAAGTCAAAAAGTTCTGGGGCAGTGCGGGCTCAACCAGCCCAGCCAACTGTCCAAGTTGCTGATTGTCAGTGGGCCCCGTTAACTGTTATACGGGCTCCTGATGGAAAGTTATACAGAACCACCCGCGTCCAGTCCCCCAGGGCTAACGGACATGGTGGATCTTTAAAGTCTCCCTCTAAATATCCAGAGCAAGTATTTTTACTATCCACAGATCAGAGAGCAAATATGATGCCTAAGCACTCGTGCGCTCGGGATCCCCGAGTTCACAAGTTTGGTGTAAAGGCAGAGCAGCTTCCTACCGACTTATATGACGTGATTACTCACAAGCGCAAGACGGCAGCATTAGCATGCAATGAGTCGCTCTCGGGGCATCGTTGCACTTAAGTCATCATCAACTGCTATTGCAACAAATCAGCAGCACCTGAAGGTCGGCAGTCAGTTTTTCAGCGACTGCAGCAGCCATCACCTGTCCGACAGGTACAAATTCCAGGGGACAAAGAGTTTCCTTTCGCCTCCTGTAATTCAAATCAAAAAGTTCCTCCTGGCAAGGGAGGAAAGAAGATAGGCTCTTCCAGCCCGGCCATCTTGTCCAGTATTGTAAGGAGACCCTCATCTGGAGGGTTTCCATCAACCACAGGGGGTGTCTTTTTAGGCACTCGAACCAAGAAGAAGCTTCCGGCACCTGGGGGTGCATCTTCAGCCTCCTTGAGAGTAGATGAAGCTGGGGGTAGCAGCCCCCTCAATGTATGTGATAACCCGGTGCACCAAGAGCACATGCAGGGGATAGAGATCCCCCAGAACTCTGCAACATAATCGGATTTCCCTGCGGGCCACCACCCTCGCCAAGATGATGCGACTTCCTGCACAGGGGTAGCACCCCTTTCGAGTCTGACGAAGATGATATTCTGACATTTTCTGACGATTTCTCTATACAAGGGTATGGCACCGAGAGTATGTCTGCCACAATCCCTTCCATCTCTACCCACGTAAGAACAGTCTTTATGACTGACGACGATCATAAAGCGCCTTCCGACCGACAACGGCTAGAAGTGCTCGAAGCCATGCTCCTGTCCTTAGTAAAGTCAGTGGACGAGATCAAAGCCGCCTTGTCAGCTCAACCAGCAAGGACGCCCGGACAAACAAGCTTGGAACCCGTAGTCAATGCGGACTCCAACACGACCGCCCCTCCTTTGGATGATGATCCCGTAGCACCATCCGTTCCTTCAGCTGCAGATGAAGCCAAGGAGGCAAGGAGGGAAGTCCAGGAGCTTCGAGCGATGTTCAATGCCCGAGACTCCTCTTGGGATCTCAGAATACGGCAGCCATATCCCATCGCATGGAGGGACGTACCATTTCTACCACGGTACAAGCCGTTCCATATTGATTTTTATGATAGGAAGACCTCTGCTAGTCGGTACATGACTTACTTTGAAGTCACCATCGACCACTTTCTGCATAGTGACGACATCTTCACGCGATTATTCATCGGAGCATTGGAGGGGATCGCGTTCGACTGGTACCGCAACCTCCCCGATAATTGTATCCATTCTTTTGACGGCTTCAAGCAGATGTTCCTGGAGAGATTCTACGAGGTGGGGCATGATGTGACGATATTATCTCTCATGGACGTCGTTCAGGGAGAGTGGGAGCTGACTAGGAACTATATCGAATGGTTCTGCCAAACCGCGATGAGATTGCCTCAGGGCAATCCCGAGAGCTCCCTGATTGAAATCTGCCAGAAGAAGCTGCTCCCTGCAATTAGCCTCTGGATGGGTGACGATCAGTTCAGGGATTGGATGACCTTCATTATAAGTGCTACCAACACGGAGGCAAAATTGAAGAAGGCTGGCCAGCTGGGGTTACACATCCCAGACGGAGAAGATAAGGGCAGACGTTCTGGTCCCACTTCCAGTAACAACAACTGTGGTGCCACCACCAACCGGAACAATAAGGGCAAACAAGCCATGGTCACTGATGCAACTCAGAAGCCCGAACAAAAATAGGCAAAAGGTCAATGGCCCAAGATCAATTACTCATTCGAAGATAGTCATGTCAAACCTATCTTCGATATGCTCTTGCAAGGGGGTAGGATCCAACTCCCTCCACCAAGGCGCGAGCCCCGAGCAGCATAAATAGAGGACCCAAAGTACTGTCTCTTCCACCGCTATGTCCATCATTCCACCCAGGATTTTTTTTCAATTGAAGAGGTACATTCAGAGTCTTACCGACTCAAAAGCTCTGTCGATAAACTTTGAAGAAGTTACTGTGGCAGCGAATATGGTATCTGTTCAGTTCGGCGACTTTCCTCCAACAAGCACTCCTGACGGGATAATACCTGTCCTCCAGGCAACGATGGAGGTTACTAATCTTCCACCCACCCGGAGCCAGACATCTAGATTGGTACCCCTCATCACATCATGAGAAAAGATCATGTGGGTACATCCAGACTTGGTGCTAGAAGTTACCCAGGGGGTGTCATCTCCTACCAACAAGAAGAAGGGTAGGAAGTCTAGAGCCTGCCATATAATTTCAGCTGAAGCTGCAGATGTTGTTACCCGGTCTGGAGCACAAGTCCAGCCCGCACGGGATAGTCCAGCCGAAGATCCTCAGCTAGCAATGTTGCCTCCCCCCGATGTTCCAAGGCCATCTCAGCCTCCACTGGCGGATAAGTCCAAGACAAGGGAGACCCGCTTCGACAGGCCACTCTGCAATGATGTACCTCAGGGACTGGAGAGACCTTACAACTTCGACATATTAGCACAATTGGCTAATATGCCAGCAAAGTTGCCGCTATATGAGCTCCTAAGGCTCTCCAAGGATCTTCGTGTCGTATTAAACGAAACACTCCAGAATGCTGATGCCTACTTAGCTCAGGTCAAGCCTCCAGGGGAAGACCCGCCAGCAGATCTATAGGATGGCGGTAGCACTGCTGCAATGCCCAATATCGTATTTACTCCGTAGGACATGTTGATTAAAACCAACTTACATGATCGCCCCTTGTACTACACTGGTTACATAGGCGACATCAAGGTGGATAGGATACATATCGACCTGGGATCATCAATAAGCATCATTCCGAAAAGCCTGCTCCAACTTCTCGTCATCTCTATGCACCGGCTAGCAGCAACCAACACTGCCATTAGCGGGTTTAACTCAGGGAGAAGCTATCCCCTAGGAAAGATCTGGTTGAAGTGCCAGATTGGTGACCAGGGGACGGAAGTTACCTACTACTTCATAGATGCAGACACCTCCTACAACATCCTCCTGGGACGTCCGTAGATACATGACTATATGATCGTACCATCCACCCTCCACCAGTGTTTCAAGTGTGTCAGTAAACACGGTTCCGTGAAGACCGAATTCGTCGACATTGATCGCTTCAAAGGGGTTGAATCTTATTACTCGTCGGAGGCTTGTCTATATGACTAATCCAGGAAACGCATAACGGACGAGCCGAATGCCATCACAGGGCCAGAGGAACCCTTGAGAATCCGTCTCCAACCCCACAAACCGGGCAGGGCCGCACCCCTTGTCGCAACCTTACATAAAGAGGTGCTCGATTCTCCTATCACACTTGTGCAGTCGAAACTAATGGTCATCCGTCTTCCGAGATCCAGTCAGAAGCCAAAACCTGTTATAAGACCAATAGTGATCCAGCTGCCAAAGTCTAATCAAAGGCAACAGGAAGATGCGAAGCCCTCGGTAACACCGATGGTAATCCGATTGACAAATTCTGCTCCAAGGTGACTAAAAGACACAAAATCACTTGCTGAGCCGATGGTCATCCGTCTTCCCAAGATGAGCCAGCAGCCAAGTGTTGATCCAATACTCCCAGGCAGATCAATACCTCAAGCAGAACCCTTGGTGGTCAAGTTACCCTAAATAGCGGCCCAAACTCTGAGCTCGCAGGGGGTAGCCAAGGAAGATGGAAAACTCACCAAATATGTGGTTACACAGACGGATAGCCCCTCTCCTGATGATGTAATCCCGGTAGACAAAATTTTTTATTTTATCAATAAAAGGCTGCCATTAGACTATTATGAGTATGATAAGCCTAATCTAACGTATGCCGTACGGGACTGTCTAGACGTTAACCTGCACAAACAGGTGACAATCGTCCATACCCCAAATCGACTTACTCCCATAAAAGACGCTTACTTTCCGGTCTCAGACAGAAGAGGATGGGATCACACAATCATATTTGGCCGAAAAGAAGGTCCTCAATCTTTCACGTCACAAGAGTCCGACCTCGGAACTGAAGCTGGAATACTACCGCTCTACTTATATAGTCCTCATGCCAAATTCTTCATGCAAAAGCAGGGGTACGACATGGAGGCTACTCCGGGTCTAAATTATGGCAGTGGTCGACGATTGTCTCTACAGCCGCCGGCACCGGTAGGGAAGCCTCAGGATTATTATCACAAATCCAGACGTGGCCTCGGGTATGTTACTCCACCTACAACGTCCGAAAGTTCTGACGAAGAGTGTGAGTGGCACTCCCATTCGTTCGAGTCACCCATTTATGACTCCGATAGCAGTATTGGGGATATATTCAGACGGACACTAATATGACATCTTTTGATGTCGAAGAAGAAGATGAAGACCTACTTGAACCTCTTGAGTTGGAGCCATGGGTCCAACAACTAGATACACAATGGGAGAAATGCTTTGAACTTCGTGATCCTCCCACTAAAGATGAGGTTATGCAAGTTAACCTCGGCAATGAATCCTCTCCAAAGCCAATCTTCGTCAGTAAAAGTCTGACAGACGACGAGCGGGAGTCGTTATTACAACTCATTAGAAAATATATCAACATCTTTGCTTGGAGCTATGAAGACATGCCAGGGCTGAACCCCGAGATTGTACTCCATAAGCTCAACATCTATCTGGACGCAAAACTAGTCAAGCAACAGCGACGATTTCGTTCAGACATCATGAATGCCATCGAGGCAGAAGTAAACAAGCTTATAGCTAGC
The DNA here is from genome assembly GCA_029216955.1 of Iris pallida. Taxonomy (NCBI): domain Eukaryota; kingdom Viridiplantae; phylum Streptophyta; class Magnoliopsida; order Asparagales; family Iridaceae; genus Iris; species Iris pallida. The sequence continues at coordinate 60,304 of JANAVB010020156.1, read as the reverse complement.
GGTTTCATCCGTGAAGAACAGTACCCAGACTGGATAGCCAACATAGTACCAGTCATCAAGAAGAACGAGAAAATTCGAATCTGTATCGATTTTTGTAATCTGAATGAGGCATGCCCTAAGGATGAATTCCCTCTTCCGATCACCAATATAATAATCGATACTACGTGCGGCTTTGAGCGCATGTCCTTTATGGATGGCTTTTCGGGATATAATCAAATCGAGATGGCTCCTGATGACGAGAAGCATACATCATTCTGAATGCCGATCGACGTATATTGTTATACGGTCATGCCCTTTGGCTTAAAGAACCCTGGTACAACATATCAACGGGCATAAATGATCATTTACATGATTTGAGAACAGTGTTCGACCTCATACGGGCATAAAACCTGAAGATAAATCCCACAAAGTCCTTTCTGGGGGTGTCCAGTGGAAAGTTCTTGGGCTTTATCATTACTTTCCGGGGCATTCACATAGATCCCGACAAAACGAAAGCAATCCTGGAGATAAACCTACTAAAGAACCTTCGTGAACTCTGCGGCCTTCAGGGAAGACTAGCCTATATCAGAAGGTTTATATCTAACCTCTCGGAGAGATGCCAATCCTTCACTCAACTCATGAGGAAAGGTGTCTCTTTTGTATGGAACGAGAAATGTCAGCATGCCATTAAGGATATTAAGGAGTACCTGATGAATCCGCCAGTTCTGGTAGCCCCGGTCGCCGAAAAGCCCTTTCTGCTTTATGTATGGGCGATAGAATATTCCCTCGGTGCTCTGCTAGCCCAGAATAATGATGCGGGACATGAATAAGCTATTTACTATCTCAGCCGGATGATGGTAGGACCTGAACATAGGTACACCGCCATGGAGAAGGAGTGCCTTACCCTAGTGATCGCCATTCAGAAAATACGATACTATGTGACAGGGCAGACCATCCATGTGATTTCATGAGTCAATCCCCTCAGGGTTCTCATGACCAAGCCAGGTGCACTCAGTTCTCGTCTAGCTACCTGGGCGATACTATTATCCCCTTATGACATGGTTTTTGTTCCGCAGAAAACTATCAAGGGTCAAGCTCTGGCTGACTTCCTAGCAGCCCATCCAGGCTCAAAAATAGCTAGAATTTATAAAAAATTCCTGATGAAGTCGTCGTCTCGAACATGACTTCGCACAACGCCATTTGGCGAATGTTCTTCGACGGTGCTTCAAGAATGGGGCCACAAGGCGATATCGTCGCTGGAGTTGGGGTGGTATTAATTTCTCCCTCCGGACTAGTAGTCAATCGGACGTATTCCCTTACAGAACCTTGTTCGAACAACGTAGCTGAATATAATGCTCTAGTCATTGGGCTCCAACTCGCAAAAGAAGTAGGGATCAGATACCTGGAAGCTTATGGTGACTCGTAGTTGATTGTTAACCAGATCCGGGGTTCATACGGGGTCCGCAATGAGGACCTGATTCCCTATCATCAGATAGCAGTGGCCATCATTTCAACCTTGGAGGGGTTCTTTATAGAGCACGTTCCTAGACTTCAAAATATTGAAGCCGATGCCCTGGTCGATCTTGTCGCTTCCTTGGCACTCCCAAATAATGCTCATCATCTAGTCGACGTAATAGGCCATGAACTGGTCTACCCTAGGAATAATCTTCAACTGGGTATGAGTTGCTCTGCCCAGATAACCAACGACATACAATACTGGAGACGCCCGCTCATCGACTTTGCGGTCTATAGAATTCTGCCAGAGAATGTGAAGGAAGCCACCTCAATCAGAAGATGCTCCCTCAGATTCTTCTACGATACGGAGACAAAAATATTATATCAGCGATCCTACGATGGGGTACTACTAAGATGCCTGTCAGGTACAGAAGCCAAAGAAGCCCTACGTGAAACTCATGATGGTACTTATGGGGCTCACCAACCTAGCCCGAAATTATAAGATCATTTTTGCTGGATGGGTTATTACTGGCCCACAATGGTCGCATATGCAGTTGATTATGCAAAGAAGTGCTAGGCTTGCCAGATCCATACAGATTTTATACATCTGCCATCTGAATTCTTGCACCCGACAGTGGCCTCTTGGCCATTCGAAGCATGGAGATGGACGTCATTGGGCCAATCACTCCGTCGTCGTCTAGAGGGCATCGGTTCATACTTACAATCATCGATTACTTCTCTAAATGGGCAGAAGCTGTTTCGTTGGCAGAGGTCAAGACATCGAACGTGATTAGCTTCATAAAACATCACGTCATCTACCGATTTTGACTGCCCCGAAGGATTATCCATGACAATTGTCCACAGTTCGCAAGCCATACTTTCTATCAATTTTGTGATAAAAATCGGATCCAAAACATGGCCTCGACAGTATATAACCCCTCGGCCAATGGTCTGGCTGAAGCATTCAACAAAACCATAATCAAGCTCCTCAAAAAGTTCGTGTCTGCAAACAAACGCGACTGGAATAAAAAGCTTGGTGAGTGCCTATGGGCGTATCGGACGATGATTCGGACGGCTACAGGAAATACACCGTTCTTCTTGGTCTACAGGAGCGAGGCAGTCCTCCTATTGGAAACTTAGATCCCCTCACTTCGAGTGGCCCTCACCTACCGGTTAATGGCGGACGATAACTACCGCCGACGTCTACAGGAGTTAGAAGCATTAGATGAGAAGCGTTTAAAAGCTCAACAAAGCATAGAGCTTTACCAAGCGTGCATCTCCCGGGTTTTCAAGAAGAAAGTCAAGCAGAGGATATTCCAAGTGGGCGATCTTGTCTTGGCCATTCGCAGACCAATGGTCATGACTCACAAGTACCCCCGACAAATTCCAGCCTAAGTGGGAGGGTTCGTTCGTCATCGAGACCGTATTCTCCAACGACGCGTACCGTCTCACAAAATAAAATGGAGACTTACTCATGATGCCCATCAACGATAAATTCCTTAAGAAATACTATGTCTAAACGACACCTTCCAACCATCTCTCAGATTGTGAGTTGTATACCCGCAGGTATCGCTGAACTTACACTCTGACTTCAAATCTCCCAGATTGTTGAGTTACGTACCCTCAGGTACCACTGAACTTACTCTCTGATTACTCCGAATGAATTCTCTTGGTTGTATCTATGTACCCCCTGGTCATAACTTTTCTACCACCAAGAATTTGCCTCAAAATCTTTTGCCCGCACCACCAGTGCGCAGAAGGGCAATAGGTCCACACAACTTATCCTAATATATTTCTAGCTCTGTCAGTGCACAAAATGGGTAATAGGTCCACGAAACTCCCCAACGGAAAAAAAGCAACCATGTCCATATTACCTCTGAGTTGTTTTTCCCGGTCCATCACAAACAAATCACCCCATGCATAGAAATTCCACGTTGATAGCACCTCTGAGTTGTTCTGTGTATCCCTATCATGCCTACCCCTAACATGTCATCATTACCTCTGAGTAGAAAGGCTTTGTTTTGACCCGATATTACCACGTCCTCATTACCTCTGAGTAAATACGTTGGTTTCCTTTCTACTTATTATCAGTACTCGCATCGTCAGTACACAAAAATGATGATAAGTCTACAAAAAATTATCCTAATCTATTACTCACACCATTGGTGTACCAAAGGGTAGTAGGTCCACAAAATATTATTCAAATCTATTTGCTCGCATTTTCAGATGCACAAAAAGGCAATAGGTCCACAAAAATCCCCCAGTAGGATGTCCTTTACAAATGCTGTATTAGGCCCTCTAGTACAAGCACCACAAAATACCATAAATAGAATGGAGTGAGCATACTCTAGTCATTCAATATCACTTACATTCATAGGACTACATCGACAACAAAAAAAGAAAAATCTGGCAATACATAGTTGGGTTTGACAGCGCTTCGTCTTCAAACAGTTTTGTGGCCCTCGAAGGAAGTCATGTTTTACTGCTGAGAAGCAAACAAAGCAGTTGAATCTCTAAGGAGCTACCGGGAGGAGGGTAAATATAGCATGCTATCCTCTTCTCCATATTACGGATGCCTTAGCCCCGCTCCCCCAAGGGACCATACCTTCAAAACATGGTCCCTGATGGTGGTTTCGCCTACCTGGAGAGCCGTGAAGGCATGGCATTCATAACGACGTTTGACCACCGTCCAACTCTTCGAGGTATAAAGGCTCTTCCTACCATCTGGAAAAAACTCTTCCGAAGCATGAAGAGTGCTGAGTTGTTTGATGTGTATGCCAAAAAGGCGTAGGGAAAACTCTTCCGAAGCATGAGGAGTTTGAGCTCTCTGATGTAGGAGCCAAAATGTTATACTTTCACTCCATCACCGACACCGGTCCTGAAGAAGCTTGCTAGCCAGACCACTACGAAAAAAATGAGAAGAAGGGGGATTCAGCACCGAGAAAACAATGAACTCTGTTATGCGACCTAGCGAGTTAGATGACCCAGCCAAAATAGAACTCATACAATCCACAGTTATGAGGTCGGCTTCATGAAGCACTCATGCAGCATTTATATGGCTCAGTTATTATAATGCGGCTCAGTCATGAAAAACTCATGCGACCCAATCATTCACAGGGCGATCATACGACCCAATCTTACAGTATTCATGCAACCCAATCATAAAGTACTCATGCGGCACCTATGCTTCTCGGTCATAAAAAGATTATACAGATTTATCTTGAGGCACTCAACCAGTTCAAGTTCGGATATGCAGTGGTTATGCGACTCAGTCTGTGCAGCCCTATCATATAGAACACATGTGGTCCAGACGAGATAGGGCATACATCGACCAAGTTTATAGCAGAGGCAGTATATGATAGCCCCGCACACGAAGTTTTAGTCATCATCTTCTTACCACCCTTACCCTTGGGAGAAGGTTGCACATTGGAATAAATGGAAGAAGTGTTTACCTCTCTCGACGGGAAGCAAGTCTCCCCCCTTTGGCTGCCGCACCAATCGACTTAGAAGCTTTTGGAGCCATAGCATAAAGTATAAAGGAGGAGAAGGTGAAAGAGGAAAGACTCCCCCTGAATGACTCCTATTTATAGAGTTGCTGAAGAGAGACTCTTCGATTCTCGAGATGATTAAAGGTAGAGCCAATGTTTGGGGGCTTTATTCCTAGTAACCGTCGAGCGTCTCTTCGATTTTCGAGATCATTAAAAGATAGAGTCGACGTTTGGGAACTTTATCTCTAGTAACCGTCGGCTTCATCTCGAAAATATATCCATAACCGAGTCAGGAGAATTAAAGGCAGCAGTGACAGCTGGTAGACTTTCTGCGGCTCAAAGCGTCCCTGCGAATCAAGATTTGTTCTACGGCTCAGTACTTCTCTGCGACTCAAATTCGAAAACCACTTCCTGCAACTTGAAGACTCCCTACGGCTTGGCATATTTTTCATGCTTCTTATTCAAAGTATTTCAAATTTATAATTTGGAAACTTTGAAGGGGGTCTGGTAGAAACATGAAAAATATGGAGTTCATGCGGATTACAAATTACCACATAGGTACTTCAGGCCAAACAGGTCCGCATAAAGGAAAGCCGTATAACTGTTCAAAGACATATGCGGTCCATCAACGAACAGCTGTAGAGAGAAAATTTGCGACCAAGGAGGAGCAATTCGACTGATAAAGCTGACAAGTCCTGGCAAAATATGACAGTTCTGACACTTCGACAAGAAAGATAAGACATGAGACGTCGTCCAAAAGCAGGGTGCGTATGCCTCCATGCGGCCAAAAAAGCATCATCCAAGCCGCATGAACCTCATACGGCCCAGCTTATGCAGCCCCAAAATTTCCAGAACTACAGGCATCCGGGAGTAATTGTGATCCAGGTCGCATGCATGAGTCTCATGCGACCCCGCATGATCGAAGACTGAGAATGCTATATGCAACGGAACACGTGGCAATCTGACCAATTTCTCAACTACCCAGATTTGCTGTAACAAAATCCCAACAAACTGACAGATGGCAGCCCAAGAGCGGGTCTTCGCGTGCTAATCAGCCACGTGGCCATAAGCCATCTATGCGGCTCAAAATCCATCCTATTATAAATAGCAGGGTGCCACACCCCTGCAAAAGGCTGGCAACCTTTAAGAAAAAGTAATATCTTCACGAGCTAGAGACTGCATCAGATAGTCCACGGAGTAAGGCAGAGTTGATAGCACTTTTTCGAGCCTCCACCGTCACCCCCAGAATCAAAACTAAATAATAGTACTTAGATTGTCTCCTAGGCTTTCTTTCTAGGTCCTTTCTTTGTACAAGCGAGTTTGCAATCAATTTCAGTGTTCTGTAATACCTGTTGTTGATTTTTATGGCAAACACCCACAGACTCACATTTACTTCTAACTTAAATTGTAGACGCCATTTTGACCCAAACTGGTCGACCCAAGATATGGATATGACCTATTTTGAGCATATTACACACATACCACTGGTGTCCCATCCTGTTGAGTCTTCGTATGCTATTAATTTATCTGCAATTATAAATGACTAATTTAAGTTATTTTAATCACTAAGACTCAATTAGACCAACTTGTGACCCAATCCGACTCATTTGGACTCAACCAAGCACCATGCAATTTCCCTCACCCATACCCACATACACAACACCAATAAAGTATATCTACAAAACACCCCACACCATTTCTCTTTTCTACAACACACCAAACACCCCATGTCCCATCACCCACACACATCACCTCTCTCTCTAATTTCAAACACACACTCCTCACTATAACTCCCCTCTCCCCCCCATAATCGACTACACACTTCTCCCTCCTATTTTCAACTCTCTCTCCTCTCTCCTCTCACCATAGCCACTCTCTCCCTCCCTCTAAATTCGACAGCCACCGCCCTTCCTTTTCCTTCACCATCTTCTTCTCCATCATCATCTTCATAACTCCTCCTACTCATCATCTCCCCCTAGACACAACCGGCCACTGCACCCCAACTATGGCCGATAGCCACTACCACCACCTTCATCTTCATCATCTTCTTCTCCTCCTCTAACCCGACCTCCTCCTCCTCCTCCTTAGCAGCCGTTGTCGTTGCTGCTGTGACTTGAACTGCTGTAGCTGCTGTCGTATTTCTGTGGGTCATCGTGCGCAAACCTAGGCCGGCCGTCGACCTTCCCTCTGGACGACAGACCTAGGATGGCGCCCCCCCCTCGACCAGGCTGCAGCAGCAGCCTCTAGTTGCTGCAACTGCTGCTAATGTGCGCTGCTGCCATTGCAGTACCGCTGCGAGCACTGCCGTGCGCTCCCCGCGCGCGCCGTCGTGCGCCCTCGTCGGCCATCGCCGACCTCCTCCATAGGCTGGCAACCCTCCAGGCAGGGAGGTACCACCTCTAGCGGCCCCCATCGACCCTTCAAAGTCGAGTGCGACATCCCTGTCGTTGTCGACTTTTCGACGTTCCTACGTCGGCGGGATGAGTTTTGCCGTGCCGTAGCCACTGTCCAGCCCCCTCACGGCGCCCCTCGTTGTCTTGGTGAGCCTATGACAGAGGTGAATCTCTTCCCTTTCTCTTCCATGCATGTTCCATTTGATGTATATATATATATATATATATATATATATATATATATATATATATATATATATATATATATATATATATATATATATATATATTTATATTTATATATATATATATATTTTTATATATATATATATATATATATATATATATATACATCAAATGGAAATATATATATATATATATATATATATATATATATATATATATATATATATATATATATATATATATATATATATATATATATATATGTGTGTGTGTGTGTGTGTACCCGAATGTGTATATACCCGAATGGGGGGTTGCCGGCGCTTGGGGCGAGGGGGGAGGAGGGGTGGCCGCCGACGCGGAGGACGGCAAGAGGGGCGCCGGAGGGTTGGAGGAAGACGGAGGGTTGGAGGAGGAAGACGGCGCTGGGGATGGGTAGCGGAGGGAGGGAGCCAGCCCAGCCGGGGAGAGGGTGGACGATGCCGAGTCCGGCCACCGCAGGGCTACCGCCGGAGAAGCGGCGGGCGCCGGAGGGTAGGAGGAGGAATGCGGCGCTAGGGATGGGGAGCGGAGGGGGGAGCCAGCCCAGCCGGGGAGAGGGTGGACGATGTCGAGTTCGGCCACCGCAGGGCAACCGCCGGAGGAGCAGCGGGCGGGGAGTGCGCTGGCGCTGGAGGAGGCATCCCTGGCGAGACCTGACCCGTCCCTGGCGGAGGGGGGGAGGCCGAGGGGGGACCAAGGGGGTCAGCCATAGGGGAGGGACCGGGCCACCTCCGCCGAGGCCGACGGTGCCGAGAGCACCTCGGGCGGCGATGGGGCCTAGAGTTGAGGGGATGGAGGAGGGAGGTGGGGAATCCGGTAGGGACGAGACCGGCGACGGTCCACAAGAAGACGCCCGGCCGGCTGGGTGGACCACCGGAGGAGGATAGGGAGTAGCGGAGTGGCGCGGCCTGCCCCGGAAGGCCGACCGGCCAGAACACCGGCCATAGGAGGAGGAGGGTAGGGGGAGTGGCGTGCAAAGGGGCAGCCACTCGGCCTGGGCGACCGGCCAACTTCTCCATATATATATATATATATATATATATATATATATATATATATATATATATATATATATATATATAATCCCCTTTACAAGTAATGCATATGTATATATTCCTATTATATATCTCAAACTTGTGAATAGGCATGCTCTATGTACACTCTTGTATATATACATGATTTCAAATATAAACTTGTGTATGTAAATTCCTTGATATATATATATATATATATGTATATATATATATATATATATATATATATATATATATACATTGATATCTTGAGTAAGTACAAGAGACTTCATGTGACGTACACACTTGTAATCAATCTGCACTTTTGTCACAGTTTATCACCATCGTATATATATTTTCATGTATGTGTATATGCGTGAATACGTGTATACGTATATGCAACATTGTGTGTGATTAGAAAAGTAAATCATGGATGTTCATTTAGCATGTCGTAAACCTTGGTTGTGTATTTGTAGGTGCTCGGGATGATACGATCTTGATTGCGAAGCCCGGATCTTCGCTTGCGCCTTCCGGAGTTTCAGGCAAGCATACCTTGCCTTGTATTGCTGGTTTATTTCATTCACATTTATGTATTGCGCACTTGGTAGTGTGGGCATAGTTGTGTGTCCGAGTGATGCCTCGGATACAGTCGATGACGGCATTGTCATCGAGTGTCATACACTTGACTTAGTCCTAGATGACATCCCTAAGTTGGGAAATCATAGTCATGATTCCCATGACCTTGACACGTGTTACGATACGACACTAAGTGAGTTCATACCATGGCACGGGCTTGCGCATCTGGCTAGCTACCAGTGCAAAAGGGTTCATGTTCTGGTACATAGAATGGTTAGGTTGTGTCTAGTTGTTGTGACCTTGCATTGAGAGTCGGAATGTTCAAGTGGCGGATACGACTTGTACATTTTTGTGGGGTAGGAGAAGACAATTAGTAGGCGTATGGGACATACGGTTACATTCAGTAAGGGCCATTGAGCTCAGTGTTACCCGGTGGGGCCTCGGCTCGTGATCCGACGTTAGCCCGTGCTTCGACGCCAAATCCTTATTTACCTACCCATACATAGCAGGGTTGTCTTCAAAGTGCATTCACTTAACTGGTTAGTTCACCCTTTACAGTTATTCAGTATTTACTTTATGGCATGTTTCCTTTGTATCTTGCTATGTCCCCCTGAGGACCTAGTTGCTTTCCAGATTTAGACGAGCACTTACAGTTGACTGGGTGCGAACCAAGACTTGAGGCAGGACTTGCTGCAGAAGACGACGAGGTATTTCCTGAGGAGTTCTCCTGACTCAGGGTATGGTGTTGTTTAGGTTATGAGCATCATTATCTAGTTATTCAATGCTCATGACTAGTTATCTTTCCGCTTTCAGTATTTCTATTCAGTGTTGTACTCAGTGGGCTTGTACCCACCAGACTATTCAGTTGAATTTATTTTAAACTCCATGTTATTTCCAGTTTTATATTTCAGCATTACTTTCTTTGTTTCAGTGGATGAGATCTAGATGTTACCACTTGCCTGTGAAGTATAGTTATTTTCACAGCGTAGTATGCCTAAGTGAGTCCATTAAATTGGGCAGCTCACTCTAGGTCGTATCAGCTGGCCAGGTTATGCCCAAATTCCATATGTTTTGGGGACGGAGCGTGACAGTAGCACCGCAAGGAAGCAAAAGGCTTCATGCCAAGACTCTTTAAAAGAACCCACCTAGAGTGTATGAAAGAGATATAGGCCGTCTCTGAGGGTAAACTTGTAGACACCCAATATACATACGCCGAAACCAGGCGGGCACAAGGCCTTTAATGTGCAACCGGAAGTACAACTGGTATTATTGTGTTGGTAGGGAGAATTACAGCTATGGTGCATAATTCAAGGCTTAGTCCATTCTTTTATCATACTGTTGTTTGAACCATGCGAGAAGATTCAAGTCGAAGCGACATATATCCTTATGCATAATGGACAGTCATTATGGAAAATGCTCAACCCATATATTGAAATATATGGAAGATTGTTGGTATTTTTGCCTTTGGACTAGGAAAGACAGTCCCACATCGGCTACACCAAATAGTGAGTATCTCAATATAATGCTTTGCTTGTGTTGATGTATGTACATGAGGTGTGGTGGGACACAAGTGGGTGTCATGTGGGAGTGTTTTCCTAGAAAAAAGGATTAATTCTAACAATAAAGCAAGTTGCCTTTTGTCATTCGAACTCGGACACAGACTCCAGGATGCCTCGTGCATGCACGGACGTATTCAGGGGGTAGGCGTGGACTAGCACACGACTATGTTGATTGTAGGATGATCTTAAATATCAAACTCTATCTTTGAGTATTAGTATTTTAGTCCCACATCGGATAGGAGAAAATGTGAAGTATCACTCCACTTTATAAATAGAGCTTCCTGGCCTCCTTTGTGAGATGCACCAAAGAAGGGAGAAAAGGGAGCCCGTTGAGTTCAGAGAGCCCGTTCGAGACACAAAAAGTTGACTAACGACCGTTCCAGAAGTTCTTTGAGAACTTGCTAGTTTCTGGAAGCGGATCGTATAAAGACAAATCTTGCTTTGTGCAATGGTGATCTTCATCACCCCAGCATGGTTGCCTTCATCTCTTTCTTCTTTCTTCTTCTTCTTGTTCTGTGTGGCTTCAGGTACTTTTGGAGAGCAAACTCGTTTGTAGGAATCTTCGAAATACTTTATGGAAATTAGAGAGCTAGTCTTAGCTAAAAATCTCTAGTTTTTGATACATCTCCTTTAAGGAAATTTGAGAGCTAGTCTTAGCTGAAAATCTCTAGTTTCTGATCATCTTTCTATCTATATCTATTTCGGGAATAACACTAAGCATGTAGATAACAAACAGTATAGTTTTGATTTGTATCCATGTTGTCTACCTATAAAGGACTCAATTTTGAGCCATGATTATCGATAGTATAATTATATATAGTACAATGACCATTTCTGGTATCAGTTCTAGTTGATACGTGTTGACTATTTTATTAGTTTAGAAGGCAAGAATTTCTTTATAATATCAGAGTTATACTAGAATGTATGATGAAAGTTCTAGACTTAGTCATATGCATTTTAATTTCTAGACTTGTTCATATATATAAATGTTATTTTTCTGTTTAGAAAATAACTATAATATTGGAAATATTGTTCTATTAGCAAATATCTAAATGATGTAGAAAATGATATATCTTCTGAAGTGCTATTACTAAAGCCGAAATCAAGAAGTACAAAATTGTTTCGATTATATGGTATTTCATATTTACAACCTACATATTCTATTTATTTTATGATTCCTAAATTTAGTTGGGGACTAATACATTGTTGAAGTATGTGAGCCAACTTTCTGGTTTTTGTATGTAGATTATGATGATGTTAAATAATTTTTCCTTGATCAGTTTGCATTTTGGACCTTAAATGACCACAGTATCACATTATTAGAATTTCTAGTCAGACAAAGAAATCATAATATTATTTTGTCACAATATTTAGATTATGTCAAACAAACTCTTTTTCCTTATAATCTGTGACGCTATAATTCTTTTTCGTACATTCAAACAATTTAGCCAAAAAAAAGTTAGTGATGTTGCAAAATTTCTTTAAATCTAAGTTTTAAAGTAGAAATTAGCTTGGGTGCAAGCCGAAATGATACTTATGTTAAAAAGGGTGTAAATAGCCGTAAGTGACACGATATTTAAGTGTTTTCGGACTACCGCTAGCTAAGATCCGGTCCCTACAGCTAACCCAAGTTGATCAACACTTCTAGACTGAAGATTTGTAAAGATCGATTAGCAAACTCATTTAAACTACTAATTTAGGCTGTCATATTCAATACAATATTTTGAAAAATATTAGATTGTCACATTTGTTTCATTGACAAGTAAAATGACCTTTCTAGTACCAAGCCTGAATTGTTAACTGGTTCATACTTCAGAGATGACATGGTCAGATGAGATTTTGGCTCATCACTTTAGGGTTGATATCAGCTATTGACGGATCCACACCTATAACAAATAATTCTGATAACTTTGAGTCCGACTTAGGAATACTCAAACCCTCTAGCTCAGTCAAATGTAAAACTATTAAAGAATTATGTTACTATTGCTTTCACAGAATTCTAAGTGCTTTATATGCGTCATTATATGATATATTATTCGGATATAAAAACACTAATGTAGTGGAAAAATAATAAGGATTCACCTGTGGGACGATTTAGATACTCATAAGATGATAGGTCCATGTGACAAACTGTCATAGCTAGGAATATCATAGATTCTGAAATGATATCTTTAAACATAGCTTGTGTTGAAGCTGAACGGCTCAAACATCTTATTATATATATAAAAATTTACATATCTGTCGATTTTATAGTTGTGTTAATCAATCTGCTATATAACTACTAGTGCATGATTATGTGAATGTTAAGATTAACAGGTACCTACAGCTGCACTTCAAGTCAATAGAGAGCATAATAGGCAAATAAATATGTGATTCTTGACTATAAAAGTCATAAAAGAACCAAATACATCCCTTGACGAAGGGCATGTCTAGGACATTAGTCGTAGAATCATCGAGGGAGATGGGGGTGAAGTCCATAAGTAAGTCACCAGCAGTGGCAACCCAACCGAGCCTGACTGGAGATCCCAAGAAGCAAATTCAATAGGTAAACAAGCCAATTCAATAGGTAAAACAAGCCGTAAAACCAACAGTAAAAATATTTTTCTATCATATTTTCTGTTAGCTGGCCGACTAAATATTTTTTTAATTTCAAAATTTTTCCAGTTTGCAAGGCCTGGCCAACTTCCCAAAATTAATGTACATTCCAGCTTGGAGAAAACAAATGGAAATTAATTTCCGAAATATTTTAGAAAGAGAACTCAAGGAGTTATCTTTTATAAAAAGAACTTCGAAAAACAATGACCATTCCAGCTGGCCCAATTTCCAAAATAAATGGGAGAATTCAAAGGGTTATCTTTTAGGTTTTTTAGAAAGTGAATAAATGATAGATGGAAAAGAGAGCTGGCCGTTTAGAGTTCAACTATCCGTACACGACTATTTTCTCACTACACAATGACCCATATTCATTACTATTTCTAAAACTAGTCTACATGCACAAGGTCTGTTGTCGTTTTTCCTTCTTTTTCATGTGACTATTTATGTGTGTGTGCTTTGTTTTTACAATGTCAAGAGATTCAAAGTATTTTTTTTTAATTTTCTATTGAGAATAATAACTTTTGAAAAATGGTAAGGACAGAAAAATTTATTACCATTGAAACATGAAGGGTTGTATGAAAAAATAAAACTTGCATGCAAATTTTATTGTTTTGACTATTAAACATAAATGACATGTAAGTTGACATAATAACATCATATTTATAAAATACTCAAGGGTATTTTAGGTATTCAAAAATTTTACCACAATTTTTTTTATTATATAGTAGAATAAATAAAATACTTAAAAATATTTTATGAATTCAAAAATTTTACCATAATTTTTTTTATTATATAATAGAATAAATTCTCCATCTAGGGGTTGGCCGGCCACTCCCTTTTTGCAGTTATTGTTTATTCTCCATTTCCCGTGCTTGTTACTCAAGTTTTGGCTTTTTCATTTCTCCATGGAAAGAGAGATGATAGTGCACAGTTTTCCATACGTTTATTATTTTTCAATTTTTTTTTTCCAATCCGATTCAAGTTACATTTTCAAATTCCAGCCCATCACACACTCGTCGGCAAATATTTTCTTGCGGTCCGAGTTTGGTCCGTCCGAACAAGTCTAGCGGGTCGAACACGAGCCTAGTTAATACTATGGATCAAGCCTGAAAATGAATATTTGGGTCCGATCTGGACCTAGTCGGACTTAGGTCCGTCTAAGTTCAATTTCGGTCTGAGCTTGAGCATGAGATTGTTCGAGTCCGTTCCGTCCGTTTACAGCCCTATAGCTGGTCATATCCATCTCCGTATTTCGGGTAATGAGACGTGGTATTACCTATATGAGAGGTGTGAAGGTCGAGACTATGGGACAAAATGATCTCAGACAACTCTCATGAATAAAAAAAAAATCTGTATGGCCAACCAAAAGCGTCACCCGATAGATCCAAAAATTTCTAGCGTATTATGTGTGTTATTGTCTTAACATTATTCAAAAATCTGACTCATGGCGTAGTCTATCAAGTAATTCTTCAGATAAAGACAATAGCCTGAAATTCAAAATTGTAGTCCATCTCACCTATTGCATAGTATACATTTATCCAGGGCCGGTCCCGCGGTTTGGGTTGCCTTAGCCGGAGCTAATTTTTGTTGCCCTTTATTCTTATTGAAAGATAAATGTTTAATTTAGATTTTTGTTGGACCGGTCCTAAGAAAACTAAATGGCCTGGGAGGTTGCCCTGTGGAGGGGGGTTGTCCAAGCCCGAAGACTTGTCAGGCTTACCCCAGGACCGGCCCTGCATTTATCCAAAAAAATTTACTCTAATTCCTTTAGTTGTCATCTCTGTTTTCGAAAGTTATTTTTTTAAGGAAGAATTGTTGTATATTTTGACTAAAAAAACCAATTTCCTAAACCCTTTAACCTTTGTGTGGATAGAAGATAACTGTTCATCTCTTTTGAAACCACCCTCCCGAGTCTTGTGCGGAGTCGCGGAAGAACCACTCACCTTTCCACGGATCCCTTCCAATTCCTCCTCCTCAATCCTTACAATTGAAACACTCTACTCCTCTTCCATTTTCTTTTTCTTCCAGCACCCAACTACAGAAAACACTCTCTTTTTTTTTCCGTCGACACCTAGCTCGCGACCGAATCACCGTCCACCTCGGCGAGCCGTTGCACCTCGCGATAGTAGCAACAGGTCCGCGTCCGCCTCCGTGTAGCACCCTGTCGAGCGTGAGTCGGAGCCTCCCCGCGAGCACCTGTCACTGGAACTTTTCCGCATAAACACCAAAGGCAAATTGATAAGTCCTCTTCACTACAATTTTTTTGTAAAAACTAAGTCTGTATGTAGATCTCGAATAATTTTTTATGGCAGTGCTTTATACATGATATTTTCAGAGGCCGGTAATACTAAACTTTGTTTATTTTGTTTACATAAATCAAAAAATATTTTCTATCATTGTCACCTATATGTGACAACTAAAGCATGGTGAAAGAAGTGTTATATATAAATGGGCATGTAACATCCGGATGTGCTAGGCTATGCAGTATAACATAACGTTAATATTTTTAAGAACACCGAACTCGAATGGTTCTTGTGGTTACCAAAAAGAGGTATAAGATTCCGACTGGGTGACGGAAGATCAGTGGATTGAGCCACGGATCAGGGTGTTATTCGGTCCGGGCCGGGCCAGCCCGCGGCCCAAAAAATTCGGACTCGCCGGGCTTGGGCCGGGCCCAGTCCGGACCGGGCGTGAAGGCGGGTCTGGCCCGGCCCGGTTGGAATTTTCTAAACCCAGCCCGGGCCAGTGGCCCGGGCGCTGGACGGGTCGGGCCTGAGCGGGCTCGGGCCGGGTCTGAGCGGGCCGGGTTTTGGATTTTTTTAATTTTTATTTTTTCATTTTTATCTTCTTAACCTATTGTATAAGCTAATGTAGATTTTGAACACCCAACTAATAAGAGAAATTGGTTATAGAAGGTGGGTTTAAAGCTCCAGTTCGGCAGGTCTTGGGTTCGAATCCTGCAAAATACAAAAAAAAATTCTCAAAAAGAAAAAAAAAATCTTTACGGGCCGGGCTCGGGCTGGGGGGGGGGGGGGGGGGGGGGAGGCCCGACCCGACCCGTTGGGGGGTGGGGGGCCGGGCCGGTTCGGGCCTCAGACGGGCCGGTCCGGGCCTGGACCGGTTACCGGGCTAACCGGCCCACCCTACACCATGAGCCACGTGGACGTATTATTCCTTTTATTTATTTGGTGAAAGTTGAGAGCAGTGGGCCCAACATACATGCAATATATCGTGCACTAAGTTCCGTGCGTACCGTCAGACATCTAAAAAAAAAAAACACTTTTAAGAACGAAGAATATGACATATCACATAACCTAAATAGCCAATAGACCTAAGGAACATGGACTTGTAATGTTTGAGACTCACAATATGGAATCTGGACTTGTAACATTTGTGATGTTATTGTGTGGGCATGTTTGGGTCCATACTTCGAAGCCCCTACCAACTTTTTTTTTTTCATGGTGTCCAAGTAACGTTCGAAATATTTTGTACACACTGAATTATGTCTTTTAGATCATCGATCTTCCAACTTTTATCATAAATGGAATAAATAATACATTTTCGTGACTCAATCCACTGATAGTCTACCATTCAGCCATAACTTTTATGTCTCTTCTCGTTGACCTTCGAATCAGGGCAAGATGCATGCATCTTGTATATAGGTTACAACGCCAACATCAGAGCTTTTATTTTTGCTCTGACTAATAGGGTTTTGTATCTTGAATAATGTCTCTCATTGATCCTAATTTTTATCTGGTTCGAAGGTCGGGACGCATGTTAAGCTTCAGAGGCAGAATAGAATAATCAATATACTACAATACTGCAATTGTCAAAAGAATGTCGTGTCCTTGATGAAATGTATTTGACTTGAACCTAAGCACCACAATTTGAAAATAACCTTTATTTTTGTTTAAGAATTTCGCCAGTCCTAGACTTTTCCCAACCCCCTGCATGCCTGCTATGTTGGTGTACTTTGCACTGCGCGGTTGTTGACGCCTTTGCATTGCTCGGACAAATATCTGACTAGGGGTGAGCGTCGGTATATTCGGTCGATATTTGATCAAATTTTTCGATATTTTTAAAATTGGTATTTAAAATATCAATATCAATATCGTACCATTTAGAATCGGTTTTTTCGGTTCGGTTAAATCGATATTCGGTCGGTTTTTGTTCGGTATCGATATTTTACCAATTAACATTTGGTCAATCAACACACTTAATATTGTATAACCTCTTAACCTATAAATTTTTTTGAAGCATTAAATTTCAAAGTCAAGCCTCTACCAACCAAACTACTCACCAAAATTATTAGAACAATATGTAACAAGTTACAAACACCAAAAAATGAGCTTAAAAGATCAAACGTTGTCACTAAGTTTAATCTTTAGTATAAGTTTAAGTAACCAAAATTTAGTTCAAAATTCTACGAGAACACTAAAAAACAAGCTCAAAAGATCAAAAATTCAATTCTCAGCATTCTTGACATAACTTCAAGTCCAATAAAATTTATTCTAAGTTCTAAGAAACTGATTAAAACAAAGATAAAAAAATAGTATAAAATTAATCACGAACAACATTCTAAAAAAGTATATATATATATATATATATATATATATATATATATATATATATATATATATATATATATATATATATATATATTCGGTTCGGTATTTTCGGTATGGTATTACACTCAAACCGTTACCACTACCATTATACCATATTTTAGTCGGTTCGGTAATTCGGTATCGATACATATTTTTGGTTCGGTTTTTCGGTATATTTTCAATCGATATTCGGTCGATTTTTCATTATCGGTCGGTATTTGCTCACCCCTATATCTAACTGACCCTTTGTTGACGCACTTTGTCCTGCGCGGTTGCTGCATGGGAGCAACTTGTGCTACGAGTTTGCTCGCATGTGCATCATGCGTGCCAGCTCGCCTGTGCATCTGAAAGATCTGCACAGATTGTGCTAATTGCAAGATCTGGACACTTATGGCAGGTAACCAATTTTGACTGCTCATAATCTTTTGAGATTCGATCTCAAGTAATCCAAATCTTTCTAGATTAGGGGGCACCAGCTGAATTAGGGTTAGGGCTTCGAGTCTTATGACCCTTCTCATTATATAACTATGCTACTTGGACTCGGACTAACAAAAAATAAAGGGTGCAAAGTGACGTTTTGTTGACACACTTTGCACTATGCGAGTTGCTGCACGGGAGCAACTTGCTCGCCTGTGCAACTACGAGATCTGCACAGATTGTGCTAATTGCGGGGTCTTGACACTTATGGCAGGTAATCGATTTTGATTGCTCATAACCCTTTGGGATTTGTTCGTAATTGAACCAAATATTTATAGATTAGAGGGCGCCAGCTGGATTAGGGTTAAGGTTTTGACTCTTCTCATTATATAACTATGCCTTGTATTAAGGTATGCACATGGGGTGTGGTGGACCATGTCGTTGCTATGGTGGGGTATTTTTTCTAGAGGGGCTAAGTTTAAACTCCTCAAAGAAATATTTATATTCTTTGTCACTCGCTTTGGAAAAATTTCCACAAAAGCTAAGCCCCATAGGAGCTTAGTGACTCGGGCGAAGGGATCGGACGAAAGGCTCAAAGTGGTACTTTGTTGGTATACTTTTCACTTTACACGTACGCATCAGGCGCGATATGGCGCTTTTGCGCATTTTTGTGCTCGTGCGCTTGTTTCTGTGCGGGAGCTGCAGGTGCTGCAAAGTTTGTGTGGCAGTAGATTGCACACTCTGCTCGATTGTGAGCATAAGCAACTACTTGACTGCGTGGTCTATGCGCCGGCACGACTACCTGCCTGTATGGTATTTACGCATGCACGATTGTGCGTGTACGCATATACGAGATCTACGTAGATTGTGCTGATTGCGGGATCTGGATAGTTATGGTAGGTAATCACTTTGTATTGATCCTAGTTTTTTGGATTCGATCTTAATTGAGTGTAATCTTTTCCAGATTAGAGGGAGGCATCTAGATTAGGGTTAGGGTTTTGACCGTTCCCTATATATAGTCTCTTGGTTGCTCTCTTGAGAAAGAACACAGAAGAGAAGCAGTTGCCGCCACTCATCTATGGATTTTTCTGTCCTTCGAGTTCGAGTGTTCGAGTTCTTCACAAAGGTGACAAGGAAGATTTTCATTATCACGTGTCCTGAGAGCATATCGTTGGAAGATGGCGAATCTTGCTTTGAGCGACAATTATCTTCATTACCCCAGCCACCTGTTTATTATTCTTTGTTCATCTTCTGGATCTTGTAAAAGTTCTCCCTCGTTGTAGCAACTGTGATTGCTAAAGGGAAGAACTGATATAATTTTTATAGCCTTCTACTTTGCTAGCATAAAGTGTTTGTAATCATCTTCCTTTTGAATAACGTTGGAGTCATGTTCAAACTGTGATTTTCAATATCTAACAGTTTAGAGGATCAATATGTAATTTTTAATATCTCACAGTTTTGTGTCCATCTTTGTAACATCAACATTAACAACTCTTTAGTGCTTTATTGTTGTATTCTTGGTCACTACAAAATTTTGTCAGATTAGCGACGTTACAAAACGTCGCTAATCTTGGTGAAATTGTCGCTAAGTAAATTTAGCGATGTTTTGGGCGACGTTTCGGAAACGACGAAAAAAGACGTGTCGCTAAACGAAAAAAACGTCGCTAAAGTACCGTCGCTATGGCGACGTACTTTAGCGACGTTAGTAACGTCGCTAATTAGCGACATTTTTTGCGACGTTTAAACATTGACGCTAATTAGCGACGTAAATACCGACGTTATGGTGTGGTCGCCGTTTAGCGACACTATTGCGACGTTTTGGCGACGACGTGCTGACATTAGATTTGGTGACACGTGTTGCGATGTCAGCATTTAGCAACGTTTTTAGCGACCTTTATTAACGTCGCTAATATTTAGCGACGTAAACTAACGTTGCTAAATTAAAAAAAATATAAAAAAAGGTTCCAAAATGCAAATGGAGCTGGAGCCTGAGCCAAAATACAGAATACAAAATACAAAATACAGAATCCAATCCCTGGGTTCGTCGACCCCCTCGGTGGAACACTCAACACCGGCACGCACAATACAATCTAGAATATATAAAAAAATACTATCCGCAATGAACAATGTTAATATATAATATTCTCAACAAACAAAGTTAATATCCGCAAATACGTACAAAGTCAATATCCTCAACGAAAAAACTGAATATCCCTAAATACGTACAAAGTAAAAAATATAGTACAGTCCAAAAATGCAAAAACGAAACTACTCATCGCCTGGAGCTGGAGCTGGACCCGGTGATGGAGCCGAAGCTGGAGGAGGAGCGCCACCAGATGACTGTCGTCGCAACGTTAGGATCGTCTGATACTCCTCCGATGACAACAGATGGACGAGCATGTCCTCCCGTGCACCGCCAGATGTAGTCGATGCTCCCGGCGTACCAGCAGACGGTCGCTCTGTAGCCATCTCCTGGAGCAGCTGCATCTGCTCGATCAACCGCTGCGTAGCGCGGGTCATCTGTCGCAGCGCCTCCGTAGTCTCCTCCAGTCTCTCAAAGCGTGAGATGAGCGCAAAATTATCTGTATGCGGCACCCCCATCCTCTGCAGCATTTTGTCATGCAGAGCTGCGATCTGCGTATCGACACTCTGCTGGTGGCGGAGCGACTCCTCAGTCTGTGCGGGGCCGGGCATACTAGTGGCGGTCGCAGAGGCCTGTGACGCAATGAAGGCACCATAGGAGCCCGTACCGTAGTACGTACTCCTATGCATGCCACCAACGGCCCTCATCCATAGCTCGTCAACTGACTGAGCTACGACGGCCGGGGGCTGCTGGGAATTGCTAGCACCAGCTCCCTCTGACCGTGTCGGCCCGACCTTCCTAAGCCTCAAAAACTTGGCCTAGAAATAACATCTATATGAATTCTCACATGGTCGCTAAAAATTAATATTAATGAACTAGCATTAAGTAAAACTTCTAAAACTTGGCCTAGAAATAACATCTATATGAATTTTCTACGTAACTAAAAATTAATATTAATGAACTAGCATTAAGAAAAACTTACGTAGGTGTCTCGGGCCTTGTCGTCAACGAACCGCTCCCCCTTCGTGTGCGTGACGAGGAACAAGGTCACCATATTTGGGTCTTCTTCCGATTCAACCTGTTACGAAATTATTATATAATTTTTCAGTTAAGTTGAAAGAAATATATTACTATAAAGTATTAATTATGGGTATACGGCGAGATACGTACCATATGGGTGAAGAAATCCATGATGGACCGTGATCTACCACACCACTGTGACCCCGCCTGTCGCGCTCTTTTAGACTTCGCGGACTTCTCCTTGTAGGCTTCCTCCTCGAATCTCCTCTTCATTACCGCCCAGTCGGCGGCAGAGATCCAACCCTGAATAGGCTCTCTCCGGTGGTCGCGATCATTTTGGTCGAGGATCGCGTCCCCTAATGAGCTTGCTGGCGACGCTGGAAAATATAGCCTCGACAGCGACGACGCGATGGGGAGGGAAAATATAAGTCCGCTGAAAAAATCATAGATGTACATAAGTTATAACATAACATACTAAATGTTAAAAGGAAATAAACTTTTACATACCGAAAAGTGCTCAAACCAGATGGCCTTCTTGTCGGCCGGGACATCCCTCCAGTTGATCCGGTCCCCCCCCCCCCGTAGTTCCGTCGCAAGAATGTACCCAGCGACCAGTGTACGAAGGAGGGATGATACCTGTAAAATGAAAATAAAAATTTATTAAACAAGTTTATAATAAATTTAAACTAATTAAATGCAATAATTTTACTTACCGCCTGGTCCGAGTACAGGCCCAAATCTCCAACCTTTGATTCCCCTCCGGACGACACGGGGGATCTGTCTCAAATGAGAGCTGCACTATGCCCCTGTCCTGCCCCTTACCCCTGTCACGACCCGCACCCACCGTGAGGGTACGAGTACGTAACAGCGCCCAGCCTACGCCGCAGTGTCGGCGGTAGAACGCTGTTCTAAGTCTCTAACTAACCATCAACTCATGCAGTATATAATGTACTCATCATGATCAACTCCAAACGGAGGACAAGTATAAGATATGGTGTAACTCAATCACAGTCTAAGCACGATAAGATAACACAGAAAATAACTAAGAAATTGAAGACAACAAACTACTGAAATAATATCAACATATGAATAATCTCAAATACATCTCAAGTCTCAAATCTCTATATACAACTCTAGATCTAAACAGAAAAACTAAAACAAGACAGACTAACTAAACTTCCGAGCACTCCTGAGTGTCGGGGCCATGGTAGCTAAGCCATCTCCTCAGTAAAATGTAGGGCATGTGTCCTCAGGACAATCATCTGTAAAATTTTCAACAGGTCCAGTCAGGACAGGAACGAGCACATCTCATCTAGAAAACCCAAGTAAATGACAGAGAACTATAAAGCAGTTATAGACAGTTGTATTGATGAAAAATGGCAGTTTATATTCAGGTGATGGTAAGAACGACAGATAAAGTGCAAGGAAAGTAAATACTAAATAAGAGAAGAATCATAGCAATGAAGACTGTAAAAATAGAACTAACTGAACCAGGATAATATGATATAAAGTACAGGCAACAATGTAGACCAGTGTAACTCCAATGTAAGTCCAGTACAGGATGAATCTCATACAAGATGAATCCAGCAAGGGACGATTCCAGTCTTAGTGATCAATGATTTCAGGGTGAGTCCAGCCTATACTCTAGCAGTGTGTTTTAAAATACCGAGATCGACATGTAAACGGCTATAGGTAATCCGGCACATCACACACCTGCCCCTGTCCATCGTCCTCACCCTCGCACTCGGCGTGGGCCTCGCCATCGCCCTCGACCTCGACGTGTGCCTCGGCCTGCTCCTCAGTAGTGGGGTCGACCTCTGGAATACTCGACGGTACTGGCTGTGTTGAAGAAGAAGGCCCTAGCCTCGAACTGCTAGAGCCGGGTATGGAGACACTGCCGACGATTAGACCGTTAGTGTATACTGGAGTACAGGGGGATGAGGAGTCGGTAGAAGGAGTGGTAGATGAAGACTATCGGTGTCATCGACTCCCACCAGCACCGAAACCAAATGATCCACGTCAAGCCATATCTGAAAAAATACAGAAGTATACCATACTACATCTGAAAAAGATAAAAGTATACCAAACTACATCTGAAAACGTCGCTAAGTAAACCATACTACATCTGAAAAAAGCAAAAGTAAACCATACTACATCTGAAAACTTCGCTTATTAACGTCGCTAAAATAAAAGTAAACTATACTACATCTAAAAAAACAAAAGTAAACCTTACTTCATCTGAAAATTAAACATATTCAATCCTCTTCTGAAAATTCATCTTGTTCCGATTCCTCTTTCTCTTCCTCTTCGCTTCTATCAACTTCCTCTTCCTCTTCTGATACTTCTACCTCTTCCAATTGATGAAACATGTCATGAGAAACTTCCGTTGAGTCCACATCGACAATATTTGTAATAAGAGGTAGTTCGTCTTCCTGATAAGCTATCTCATCGACATCGAAGGTATTCCGAGCTTTAGTCTTACAGACTGCCCACCAATCTGATCTTCCGGCTCCTCGTTTTGGATAGCTGGTAAAGTAAACTAGCTGAGCCTGGCTTGCTAGAACAAACGGCTCATAAGCTTGATATCGACGACGATAATTTATGTCAACAAGACCATGTTTGTCAACTCTCCAACCTCGACCTTGGATCGGATCGAACCAGTCACATCTGAACAAGATGATCTTACAAGGTTCTATAGCATAATTGTATGTCAGTTCCACAATCTTCCGTAAGACGCCAAAGAAGTCATTGCCTGGGTCGACGTCTTTGTAGTTTGAATATTTTATGCACAAACAGCTATTCTTCGTAGAATCCAAATCCAAGAAGTCGTCTCTTATTCGAGCATTTGTTGACTTGAACCTGAAACTATTTACGCAGTAACTTGGCCAGGTCTTCACTTGATAAATTGGCCCCTTGGCTAGAGTTTTAATATACTCATTCTCAAGGATTGCCTCCAGACGATCAACCTAAATACCATATAAACGATGCTAACTTAATTATTATGTGCAAGTATAAATGTACAGAAAAAGTAAATTGTGAAGATATCCGTACATATGCTCTCAACCAAAAAGAAAAATGAAGTCTCATTTGCTGTTCTACTTCCTCCGGTTGCGTACGGATTGTTGGACATTACCTCATCCTTAAACATGCTAAAAGCAACGAAGCATAGGTATATTAGTTATATTCAGAAGCAACGAAGCACGCGAAATAATTTTACTTACCCCTCTAGCTTGTCCACTTCTTCCTCGTCGCAGTTGAGCAATACATATAACATTGCAGCGCTAACCTCGTTGTCATTTAGATATCTTTTTTTTATTTTACCAGATGGTTTTCCGTAGGCAGTAAATACTTTCAGCTTTGCCTCAATACCAACTTCATAGCCGTTGTCATTTCTGGGAGCCCTTGTTCTGTTTGTAGCAATATGAGGCTGAAAATACATGGAACAGAAGTTTAAAATCTCCTCGAGGACAGATGCTTCACAAATAGAACCCTCCATCCCTGTCTTATTTTTACCTTCTTGAGGTGGTTCAACTGTCGCTCGAACGGGTACATCCAAAGATAACCGACAGGTCCAGCAACAAGAGCCTCATGGATAAGATAAATCGGCAAATGCTCTATTGAGTCGAAGAACGCATGAGGAAAAACTCTCTCAAGTTTGCAAAGTGTTACCACAATGTCCTTCTCTTGCTTCTCTAAACGATCGACGAGCAACTTGCACGAACAAAGATCTTTGAAGAATATGCTAATCTTTGATAATGGATCCCAGACTACCGGCGGTAATAATTCTCAAAATGCAACAGGAATTAACCTCTCCATGAATATGTGACAATCGTGGCTCTTTATTTCGGTCAGTTTACACTCCTTTATGTCGACACATCTTCTTAGATTGGAGACGTATCCGTCCGAAAATTTCAAGTCCTAGATCCATCTACTAAGTCTCACTTTGTCCTCCTTGTCCAGCGAGTAGATTGCCTTAGGCCGCAAAAGCTTTTCTTTTCCATTGCCTATCATGTGCAATGTAGGGCGTCTGCATATTTCGGCTAAGTCCAATCTAGCCTTCTGATGTCTTTTGTCTTTTCCTTGACGTCCATTGCAGTATTAATTATGTTATCAAACACGTTCTTTTCGATATGCATAACGTCAAGGTTATGTCTAATCAGATTTGTGCTCCAATATGGCAGATCCCAAAATATACTCCTTTTGGTCCAGTTATGATCTTCGCCAAATCCCTCGCAACGGCTACTCATTATAGGATCTTCAATAGCACTTGGAATTTCTTTTACTTGCTCCCATGTGTCCTTTTCGGACCACATTGGCGGTGGATCGCCCTTCTCCATAGCTCCGGCACGGAATGCAGTTCCGTTCATACGGAACGGATGGTCTTTCGACAAGAACTGCCGGTGACAATCAAAGAAGCATGGCTTTCCTTCGTGTCTCAAATGAAAAGCCTTAGTGCGGTCCATGCAATACGGACATGAAAGCCGACCATGAGTTCTCCATCCAGATAACATTCCATAAGCCTTGTCCACATTAGTGCTGTCCGCATCTAAAAATTTTGTTTTTTTCGAAGCATCATACGTGTACGCCCCTGTTTTCTATAGCTGCTTCAGCTCATCTATCAACGATTGTAAGTACACGTCGATGTTCCTCTTCGCGTTGTTCGGACCGGGGATATTAATAGTTAAGAACATGTAATGTATCTTCATGCACATTCAAGACGGTAAGTTGCACGGAGTGAGGATTACCGTCCAGCATGAATATTGGGAGCCTAAAAGACCAAATGGGGTGAAACCATCAGAGCAGAGCCCCAACCTTACATTATGCGCATCAGAAGCGAAATTAGGATATGCTCGATCGAAGTGTTTCCACGCTTCTCCATCAGATGGGTGATCCAACACTCCTTCGGTCTGTTGTCGCTTGTGCCAACTCATATTTTCGGCAGTCTCTTTCACCATGAACAACCTCTGCAACCACAACGTCAACGGCAAGTAGTGTATTGAAGCAGTCGGTCTTCTAGACTTGCCTGCAGCAGTTGGCTTGTAGCGATCAGCACCACAGAATCCGCACACTTCTGCATCCTTGTGATCTTTGTAGTAAAGCATGCATCCGTTCTGACAGCAATCGATCTTGTCGTATCCCATCCAGAGGGATCTCACCATCCTCTTAGAAAGGTAGAAGTCTTTCGGTAATTTGGCACCCTTCGGTAAGATATCGGTAATCAACTCGAGCACTCTATCGTAGCATTCTTGCGACATGTTAAAGTCAGACTTTATGCTCAAGAGCCGAGTGATCACCTCTAGTGGTGAATGGTCCTTACAGCCAGGGTATAAAGGAGTCCTTGTATTCTTCAGCAACTCCATGAACTTCGTGGCATCGACATTCGATGTCTCCTCAGCTGCGTCACGATTGTATGGATCGAAACTAGGCCCCGCAGTATCGAATACCATGTTCACGTACTCGTTGTCGACACTAGTTCGGTTGTGGACATTCATATAAGGCTCCACATAAGGATCCGCTTGGAATACTAAAGGTACAAGCTCTCCGTGTGCGGTCTATTGGTAGTAATTCGGAGGAAAACCCTTTGTGTATAAGTGATACGTCACATCCAATTCTGGTTAAAACTTTATGTTCCGACATTTTGCACACGGGCACTTAATGTCCATGCCGTCCATTGATTGAGAAAACGCCTTCGCGAATTGGAGGAATTGTTCTACTCCGGCGATGTATTCATCTCGCACACCGCACCTGTCATCTCGAATGCGGTTGTACATCGACGAACGGTCTCTCAAAGAATCCTAAGTGTGATTGAGTACCTTGGATTTGAAAATATTAATCTAAATACAAAATTAAATCAACAACTACAAAATTTTATCAAAATTATCAACTAATACCAGGATTCAAAGTTCTACAATGAATCCACAAAATCAAATTCAAATCAAGGAAAAAGGTGAATCAAAACAAGGAAAAGGAGTTTAAATCGGAATTCAAAATGAGATTCTCAAGGGTCATCCCAGGAATCTCTCAAGGAATCCTAACAGTGATTGAGTATCCTCTCATCCTAACACCTTAATTTATATATCCTATAGCAGGCTCGTAGTAGTACAACTAAGTCGTTGCGCTACTACGAAATCGTACTAATGCGAATCTCGACCTGCAAGGGCCACCACTAAAAACGTGTCACGACCCGCACCCTAGAATAAGGGCACGATAAGTGGGTACGTCCAGCCTACGCCGCAGTGTCGACAGTAGAACGCTGTCCTAGGTCTCATGCATCTAACAGTATAAGGCTAAACAGTTTATACTCCCCGAATGGGGGTGACATAGCAGATACAGACTCAATCACATCTAAGGTAGAGCATGATAAGGATAAATAAAACATGAAATCTAAAAGAGGTACAACAGAGAAAAATCTAAGTGTCTAAGATACACAAATCCAGAAATACATCTCAAATCTTCAAACTCAGATACAGTAATCCATAAAGTAAATACAACTCCAGACAATTAAAATAACTACCTAAACAACCTCTAATGTGTCTCATCTAGGCTAGCAGGCAACCTCCAAGCTATCTATAAAATTTATCAACAGGTCCAGTCAGGACGGAAACGAGCACATATCTCTAAAACAGTTCATAGCAGGTTAGGAGTATAAATCATGCAATAGAGTAAAATACATGAAGTGCTGAATAGGAAGTACGAGTAAACAGGAGATATTTTATAACTGAAAGTAAATACATGATAGTAGAGACTGTAAGTGGCTACGTGATTTAGAGCATAATGGTTATGTAAACGGCTTGGGGGCACATGAATACAAATAAGGAGGCACATGAATACAGCTAAGATACGTGAACTCATGTAATGAGTAGTACATGAGGCACACGATAAGCACATGAAAGCACATGAAAGCACATGAAGCACATGAAGCACATAAGAACATGTAAAAACATGAACTAGTACGAGTACAAGGAGTACCTGATGCACATGATAAAGTACATGAACATGAAATACCCGATGCACCCGTAGAGGGATAACATCTCAGGAAAGGATCTATATAGTACTAATCCGTGAAGATACGTGTCAGCATCAAGTAGAGTAATCTAGAGCAAAAAAATAATCCAGGTAAGTATGAAAAGATCAGAGAATGTACTCGCCTGATATCTGAATGTCCAAGGTAAAGATACTGTCCGAGGAGAGGTATCTGGCTCCTAATTAGAACAGCACAAGTTACAACATGTCCAAAAGGGTAATATAAAGCACTACAATGCATTCTACATGAATCTAGGTCAAACTAGGCCAAAGTCAACCCTTGATCAACTCTGGTCAACTGCACTAGTCAAACTAGGTCAAACTTGGTCATGTCCTAACCCAGCAAGTCTTACTAGGCCTAACCAAGACTATCCTAGCAAGCACACATCAATACAAGGCTATACAAGCCAACATACACCCAACTCTATATAGCATGCAATTATTCAATACTCAAATAGACAAGAATTCACATTGGATATACACTAGGTAATCTATTACTTTAAGCTATATATGTCTACACATATATACACATGCATATATTGGTATTCAACATTAGGTCTATAATCATGACATTTCAAATGGTTATATAAACTTATATATTACAACATAATATGGTAACATATATATAATATACATACATAGCTAAGTTAACTATATTCATAAATACTTATTTAAGAGGCTATGTGTGTGTATGTAAACATGGCAAAGGGGCAAGTGAGGGTTAAATGGGCATACATAGTGTATACATATCAAAGAGTGTCAAAGTGTAAGTGAACAAAGTGTCAAGTATGATAGCGTCAACATAGTGTAAGAGGGTACATGAGGTAATATATGATTTGTGTTAACATAGAATATTACATCTCATTAACTTGTATATTGCATACATTACATCTATTATTACATTACATTCATGCTTGCATTCATTCATCATTCATTTATTCTCTTGCACCACTATATGCACCATACATTACATACTATGGAACCTACATATTCATTACAAGCCATACTTATACATGCTTACATTAGATAGGATACTTACACCTCATACATCATTTATTTAAATATTTACTCATGCTTGCATTCTCTATTTAATTACATAATGTATATACATTAACATGGGTTAAAATCAAGTAGAACATTATATTACACACAAGGGTGCACAAAATACATATGCCGAATAGTAACTCCTACTAATAATCAATACTGTACCATCTTAGCTTGAATTAAAATCTAGGATTAAAGTATGTTATAGATCTATGTGTTATCTTTCTGAAACTTCAAACGGATCGCGTATTCGTTTTCGAAACTCCCGGAATCGCGAAAACACCGAGAACGCGTTTGTCTTTCGTACAGCTGACACTCAAATAATTCTCCAGAAAGTTACAGAAAGAATTAGGCCTATTAATACATGTTTTTGGAAAGCTAATTTCAATACGGTTCTTTTAAAAAAACGGGAGATTAAATCGAGCTTTGAGCTAGAAGTTATGACATTTCTAAGTTAGGGCTGAAATTAAAAACGTGGATAAAAATTATGACGGATTTGGGTAGTTTGAGACAAAAGAACACAAGTATATAACATAATATATCAAGAACTCACTCTCTACACTAATATATATATATGAGACACTATAGAACACATCTCCAATACAAAAATATGATATTAAATATGTAATAATTCATTCATACATAACAACAACACATAGTGTGTCCAAATTTGGGATTTTTCCACATGGACACAACCACAACACAAAGGACACTCCTATGACCTCCAAATGGACACAAAATGGACACAAATGGAGATACAACCATGGAGGTCATTCCTATGGGTTCAAAATAGACCTATATGCATGAGGAAATGAAAAGAAGAAGGGATTTATACCTCCCGGTAGATCGAATCGAAGAAAAGCCTTCCCGGAGCGACACCGACACGTAGAGATTCCAAAAGGACACGAACGAGCTCCGAATCCTCCCAAACTTGGGTAGCTTCCTCCTTGGCTATAATGGAGAAGGAAAGAAGAAGATTTGGTGGCGAAATGGAAGGATTTGGTGGAGAAATTGCTAGGGATTGTTCTCTAGGAATTTGGGGAAGAACAAGAGAGAGAGTGTGGATGAGAATAATGAAATGAACTTGAGCCTATCCTCTCCCAAAGTGGCTGGCCATATGGGGCTATTTGTCCTATTATGTAAGGTCCAAAATGCCCCCACTAACCTATTCTATGAGTATTAGGAAATGGCTAATTGGTTGGGGCTAAATTAGTCATTCTAAAGTCTCTAATCACACTAACCTTATCCATAATAATTAGTCTAACCTCTAACTAAAATATTTCTATCATGTGGACTAAAATTAATATCATATGGGCCATGTCTAACTAGTGTGTGGGTCCCACTAGAGTCAAACTACCCCCGGGTCCCCGTTTCAAGTCGGATTGAGTTGAAATTCGAACCCGACTCAAATAACCCCAAAACAATATCATAAGTAATAAAATAATATCAAAATAATTCAAAGAGGTTAAATACAAAAATATCCTTAGGCCAAAAATGATATTAAAATATCATAATCACATGGTTAGGCTCTAGGTCAAACAGTCTCTAGGGTTTCACTAGCAAAACGTCAAAACCACAAGTCATTGATTTAAATAATTTTAAAATAATTTAAAATTACCAAGAATTATATCATGAATTAAATATCATTATTAAAATAATTATAAATACAAAATTTCAAAATTATTCTCATTTGGAAAACTGGGTGCTACAAATAAATATACTACAAGTCTCAAGTACTATCTGGATCGCAGTCCTGTCAAGCCTAACTAACTAGTCTAATCAGGGAGGGTAGTCCTCTACTGAGCTAGATGCTCCTCAGGCTCCTGAGTGTCATCCTCATATGTCCCATAGAAAGTAGGGCAGTCACCCTCATCATTATCTGTATTATTTGTCAACAGGATTGGAAACGAGCACATCATCTAACAGTTCAAAATAATTAACAAGCGCTATGAGTATGAAATAATAATAAAATTCTTGATGATCAAGTTGTAGAGGTAATATAAAATAAAAAGACAAGTGTACAAGATCATATAAGAAACAGACATATATGTAAAAATGAGTAAACCTGTCATGCAAGATATGTTGTAGACAACTCAGACAAACTGTGTTAACACCAGTGATTTGAAATACCAAGTTTGACATGTGAACGGCTAGAGGGATATATCCGGCAAACCATACACATACGTGTGTGGCCGCTATTATTCACGAAAGACCAATAGGATAGAAAAGGGGTTTGTTCACATGTCTCCTAGGTATTTTCCTGCCCGACTAGTACACATGGAATCCAGGTTCTTTGACACGCATTTCATTAGTCACGATGGATGCATTAGTCATGATTACATGATTCAAGATAGGCATGAAACTACGTATCTCCAATCAAGGAATCCATAAAATACCAATTCGTGAGTCCATCGTGTCAGAATCAAGATAGAATACTAATATAACATGCATCACAGGATATATCAACATAATAAAACTATCAGAAAATGTACTCGTATGTCGTCCTGAGCAATGAATGTGAAATGAGCCTCAAAGTGGAGTCACAAAGCCTATAGATGAGATACATGAGTTAAATGGGTGTTAGATAGTATCAAAGATGGTTTTCTCGTGAGTGGTATGCAATTTAGGTCAAAACTAGGTCAATTGTTGACACACAGTTGACTTTTGGTCAACTGGTCAACCCTGGTCAAACCTTAGTCAATTCTAGGTCAAGTTAACCTATATCAAGTCATAACTACCTAAAATACCCTAACCTAGATATTCATATGCCCAATATTACCCTATACTAGTTTACACATATGTATATAGGGTATACCAATCTATCATAGGCTTTTAGGTAAATCCTATATTACCTTAGACTATAGGCTAAAACCTTTACTAGGCTAATATCCCTATACCACCTATCCATTATCTATTAGGTATGACCTTCCTAGCCAAGGTACGATATACCCCATTCTAGATACATTACTATATATATCAATACCTAGATGTAGATAACACTAAAACACTTGACTGGTACCAACTTAATACCCCTCTAACCATGACATCCCTTAACTCCTACACTATTCCTCACCCTCTCAAACCAAGTGGCCAAATGGCCTATAGGCCAATTTGTCCAACCAAGGGAGATATCCCTGCTGCAGGGCAAACTGCCAATGGTAAGAGCCAAGTACATCAGGTAACATATACTGCCGCTGTAGAGCAGCAGCCCCATGCCTTGATCAGGGCACAAGGCTTTTAACACTGGCCAAGCAGTGCTCTGCTGCCTGGCCTGGCCTGGCCAAACTGACCTGTACTTGCCACATTATTTCATGTGTGCAGTACAAGGTGTGTATCCCAAAACCCCTACTGCTCTACCTTCCAACCACTGACACACTTTCAATATCCTAACACCCTATCACATATCTATTACCATAGATAAATTCCACATCTATGGCCCCAACCTAGTACCTAACTGTCATTCCCTTGTATAAACCAACTGTTGTTGTATGCCCATGCCCTCTCCTGGACACACATCTTAAACTCTCACCTAGACACTATTTGATACTCTAAGCTAATCAAGCACACACTCACAAACACT
This sequence comes from Iris pallida, assembly GCA_029216955.1. Taxonomy (NCBI): domain Eukaryota; kingdom Viridiplantae; phylum Streptophyta; class Magnoliopsida; order Asparagales; family Iridaceae; genus Iris; species Iris pallida. Next base: position 27,247 of record JANAVB010020156.1, on the reverse strand, counting down.
CAACCAATCACAGATACCTACTGATACAAACCGATTCAACCATACTTCACTCATCCCCACACTAGTTAGGTACCTGCACACTCATGTCCAATTTCCCCTTCCATTCACTAGCAACCAACAAACCCCAAGCCTCTTTGGTTTACAAACCCCAAGCCCAAGATCCATATCCTGATACTCTAATTCCCCACTCGACTGAACCAACATCCAACTCCCTAACACATAGCCAATGGCCAATAGGCTATAGCTAAACCTGCCAAGGCCAGGCCACCCCTTCCCTGAACAGCTGTGCCTTATATGGCTAATACACATATATACAATATCCATACAAATACATACAAAATAAGGGTATAGCTCTAATATATATATATATATATATATATATATATATATATATATATATATATATATATATATATATATATATATATATATATATATATATATATATATAATTGATAAAAAAAACCCCATTCCTATATGCCCTTGCAAATCCCCTGCTACAGGTGTCCAAGCCACTGGCCAGGTTACACCCTGCACTGCTAAATGCAGTAGACTCTCTGATATGAACTAACACCTACAATTCTAATTTCTGAACTAAACACTTTACTAAACTAATCCTAAACTCTGGGATTTCTGAAACTAAACTCTCCAATCAAATCTTAACTGATACTTTCCTAACACTACTGTTACACACATGAACCTCATCCTCTACACACCCTCACCTTACAAACTCCACACACACACAAACATGGGCATTGGAAAATGGCCTAGCCACATTGCTCTGCAGCAGTACAATTGGGGATAACCTCAGATGTTAATACCCATGCTGCCAAGCCAACGTGCTGCCATGATAAAGGGCCTGCTGCACTTACCATGGCAGTAACTACTGCAACCTAAAGGCAATGCCAAGACCAACCAACACTGAACTAACCTTATTAATAACAACCAGGATACTTACTCTAGGTTACACTAAGACTGGGACTCTCTAACACAAATGAACACTCTTATACACTAATACAAGGATACTAACATCACTCCAAGACCTAAGGGTACTCTCAAGACACCTGCCACTCTCAATCCTAATGACTGAATAGCCCCAAGCCCTTTACCTCCTTTCTACTGTCATTACACTTGACACAGGAAATCCACTTTCCCTTCATCTTCAGTTGCCAACTTGGTTGTGCAGGGACCCAACCTGATGTCCCCTGTACAAGAGTAAGTGCTCAAGGCAGCACTGTCGGGAGCATCTTTTCCACTGCTGCCAAGTGGCCAAAGCCACTCCTCTCTTCCTTTAAACACCCTATTACACCACATCATACTAAGATACTCTAATGTTCTGATACTATTCTCTGATACCAACCTCATTATCCTCTGATATTTTACTCTCTTAACCCACAGTGACTGAACAACAGTCTAACATTGCCTACTGCTCACCTAAAACCTATGCTATACCACTGATACTGAAAACTCTCCCTAAACTCTCTCACACAAACCAAAATAACACACAACACTCAAATTCCCTGGGCCCGAGCCAGTGTAGCATTGCCAAGGGCAACTGCCACTGCCGACCTCATATCTCTGATATATAGGAATCCTCCTACAACACACCCAATATATACAATATATGTATAGCTCCTAAATATATGTATGTATGCAGGAATTTATTTGGAAAATCAACTAAAGAGCCTAGCTATGTAAAACCAATCCAAATAATACATCAAAACATGAAACAAGGCTCAAACTAGTCTATGGGACATTCTTACAAACACCTATGGGGTCAAATTCGTAGCCCTCCTAGAATAGACACAAAACTCCTTGAAACTACCCCAATAGGATTCATTAGAACCTCAATCTACTCCCTATGAGTCATGGGGTGGGTCTCCTATATGAATACATGAAATTTGATCATAGAAATGCAAGTTTAGAGGGTTATACCTATGTAGGAAGGAGCCTCTTCCAAGTTGCACGAAAATAGAGAAAATGGATGGAGAATGAGCCTTCAAACCCTTGCTAGAGCCTTCTCCTAGTCTCCTTGAGCTCCCCCAAGCTTTTGCCCAAACAATGGAGGAAAGATGAAGAAATTTGGGAAAGTTTGGAATTGAGGAAAGGATGGAAACCCTAAATTAATGGTGGCTGCTATTTTAGGTAAAATAGGGGTTAAATAAGCTCTAGACTAGCCCTAATCCCCTCATTACACTTAGTATTAAGTGGATCCTTAAGTAGGCTAAGTGGTTTGGCTCTAATTAAGGCTTGTGTTCAACCTAACCATGAATAGAGTCTAATTTAGCAACTAGTTGGTCAAGTCAAAAATAAATGAGGTCTACCATGACTAATGATTAATTAGACTACTAATAATTACAACCATCATATTAAAAGAAAAAAAGGCTTTATTTATGAAATGACAGAAATACCCTTGTTCTAGAAATGTGGTAGTGACACTACGTGTTACAAATATCGGCACTATCGATACGTGTTACGAATATTGGCACTATCGTGTTACAAATTAACCAACCAACAAAACTACGTATTACAAATATCGGCACTATCGGTATGTGGTTTCGAATCGGAGTATCAGATTTTTTTGGTGTCGGAAAACAAATAATTATTACTAGGAAATCAGATTTTTCGGCACTATCAGTGCCCCTGACCCAGCCCCCTCGCACCCCTCCCCCTACACCACCCCTAACCCTAACCCGAACCCTATCCCTAACCCCTCCGCCACTAGCCCCCTCCCCTCCCCAGCTCCCCCAACCCCTACACCACCCCTAACCCTAATCCGAACCCTATCCCCAACACCTCCCGCACCATCCCCCTCTCCCCTCCCCAGCCCCCGCCCTCAACCCCCAACCGCCCTCACCCCGCCCCCGTCCCTCCCCCCTAACCTGAACCCTAACCCTCCTATTCCCCCAGCCGCCCTCACCCCCAACCGCCCTCACCCCCCCGCCCCACTCCCTAACCATTCCTTACCTCCAACCACCTGCACCCTCCTGCCCCTCCACCCGAGCCACCAGCAACCCCCAACCACCAACAACAAATAGAGAGAGAGAAAGAGAGAGAGAGAGAGAGAGAGAGAGGGGGAGTCACATACCAGAGGAGAGTCGTCGGAGAGAGTAAAGTCGCCGGAGAGAGTGAAGTCGCCGGAGAGAGTGAGAGCGCCGGAGGAAGAGAGTGAGAGAGTAAAATGGATGGAGGGAAATGAATCGGGGGGGATTTAATTTAGTTAGAATTTAGTGACGTTATTACTAACGTCACTAAATTAGTCGCAATTAGCGACGTTGTAGCGACGTTTCGCGACGACTACCTCACGTAACTAATATACGTTGTTGTCACGTCGCTATTTGCGTCGCTAGTAGCGACGATTACCGACGTTTCATTTATACGTCACAAATGTCCATAATTTAGCGATATTTTGCCAACGTCGCTAAATTTATGTCGCCAATTGAGCAGATTTTAGTAGTGGGTCGAATCTATAAGATCAATTTAAGCACTAGCTTTTGTTGGAATAATATAAACATTTAACTCTCAACCCAGCCCGCCCCCCCCACCCCCCCCCGACATCTCATCTCTATGAGTTTTGTGCGGCAATAGGAACTCTGACATGGGGCAGAGCCGTAGAGCAACCCATGTCCAAATATGATCTCTAGCACACATTTTTAGCAAATATATCTTATGAAGAGATGATACCGCAGCGTGAATGAAGCTCGCAGATGAACTGGGCTTTCGACCTTGGAACCTTATTGAACTTCTAATGATTCTTGTTAGCAATTCGACAAACAAAAAAAATTTGGGACAATGAAAGTACGAGTATGAATCAGCACTGTACAAGTAAAATACGTTGAAAAAATTGGTTGAATATTCCTCAAATGGAAATATTGAGGTTAGAAACTTCACATACTTAAACAAATTGTCAAATTTGGTTGATTAAACATATTTCTGTCACGTTTTTTTGTGCAAAATATTTTAGTAATTCATACGAGAAACGTTTAAAACTTTGCATGCTTAAAATTTTTATACTAATTCGAATTTGTCAAAAATACACGAGTATTATACGTTTTTGAAAGATGCAAAATTTTTTGCGTATAATATGAGTTTTATTCGGGTGATTGCTAACAAGGCTAATGATGAGCATTAACAAAATATATAAGATGTTTGTTATTTTTTGACTGGTTAATTGTCCTTGTTATGTGGTATAATTATGATGTACTCAAATGGGATTCGTACCTGCCCGGCCCGTGCACATGTTGTAATAATCAGAATATTTTAGCTCAGAGTTCTCACATAGACTCACAATTTTTGTTTAGTTGTCTTGGTCTATTCATTATAGTAGTAAGTAGTAACTGGATGATCTTATTAGTGTTTAGGTGTAGTCAGAGTTGTGATACAGAGAAATTATAATGTAATGGTGTAGCATAATATATATATATATATATTATGATCTCCCGTATCCTGCCGCCCTTCCCACCGCTCGTCCTTTCCGCCGCTCTCCCGCATCCTGCCACCCTTCCCACCGCACGCGTCCCAAAGGGGGCGCACGTGCCCGACGGAAGCTGGACCCGAGGCGATAGGGGACCCTGCCCGAGGACCCGATGGGACGGGGCCTGCTCCAGGGGGGCGCGACGCCCGAGGGAACTCGCGGGGACCGAGGAGTCGCGCCGAAGACCGGCGAGGGGGGCGGGGCGCAGTCCCGCCGATGGCCAGCGAAAGAGAGAGGGGGGACCCGATTTCGAGCACGATGCCGCGACGACGGTGGAAAGCGACGGCAGGGGCCGGGGAGCCGCGGTGGCCACGGCGGGCAAAGGCCGCGACACGACGGAGGGTACGACGGGAGCGACGCCGGGGGCTGGGGCAGAGGAGGCTGACACGCCCGGGGGGGTTGACGCCTCGGAGGGTGAGGGAAGGAGGTGGCGCCACTGGGAGAGGGGGATCAACGCCATCGCCGGGGGGAGGAAACCGCAGGCGGAAAAGAGAGCCTGCTCTGAGGGAGACGTCGCACCGAGCAGGCGGAGGGACCGCCGCGACCGGGCTAGAAGAAGCGGCGGTACGACCCCAAGGCATAGGCGTATGCCGCCCACTGCGTCGCGTAGGTGGAGCTGTGGTCGCCTGAAGAAGGCCAGTGGGACTCAGCCGGCTTGGCAGGAACGGAGACCCAGTACCATCGCAGGGTTGATGGGACCTGCCAGTAGGCCCCCGCCGAGGAGGAAGGAGTCGGGACAAGGTGGGCGGCGGAGACCGAGGCCATGGGAAGGCCCACCGCTGCCGGGGCGGTAGTCGCCGAGGGGAGGCCCGCCGCCGTGGAGGGGGAAGGAGCTGAAGGACCTTTGTCTTCCGCTGGGGAGGGGAGAGCGGCGGGAAGGGCGGCAGGATGCGGGAGGGGGTCGCTGCCGAAGCGGAAGGAGGCGCGGAAGGGAGCTCTGGTGGTGGGGCGGCAAGTGGGGCGTCGAGACGGGAAAGGATGACCGCAGCCGGGTCGGGCGGCGCCCGGGGGGAGGGTGAGACGGTGGGAGGTGCAGGAGGAGAAAACGTCGGAGGAAGGGAGTCAGCCTGGACGGGGGGCGACCGGGTCGGAGGAGACGGAGGAGGCGGATCTGGCGGGGCGGAGCTGGACCCCGGAGCCACGAGGACGTCGAGCGGCAGGGGGGACGAGGAGGCAAGGCCGGGGCAAGCACTGGACGGGACACAACGGGTCGTCTCGCGGAGGAATAGGGACGCGGGGCCGCGACCGCCGGGAGTGGCGGCACGGCGACGGCGACAGCAGCTGACAGGGGCGACGGGTCAGGACCGAGAAGGGAGGGAGCCGCGGCCAGCTGGGGACGCCGAGCTCGGCGGCGCCTCCGTCGCCGAGAGCTGCGGCGGCGCTGAGGATGGGAGAAAAGAGAGGAGGGGCCTCCGCACGTCGGGCAAACGCCTGCCGGAAGCGTCGAGGGAGGAGGGACTCCCCGCTGGGGGAGTGGCTGGGGGAAGCCCGGCCACCCACAGGGGCCAGAGAGACCGGGGAGGGAAGGGGAGCCTCGGCGGGGCGTGGGGTGCCGGAGCGCGGCCGGCCACCATGGGGAACCGAGCGGGGGAGCTCCGACGAGCGGCCGGTCCCCAACCAAGGGGAGCCACGCCCAGAACCCGTCCCTATATATATCATATTTTCTCCATATATATATATATATATATATATATATATATATATATTATTTTTTTATTTATATATATATATATATATATATATAAATAAAAAAAATAATATATATATATATATATATATATATATATATATATATATATATATATATATATATATATATATATATATATATGTATGTATGGAGAAAAAAGAAATAAATATCTCCTTAATTATTTAATTGACATAGGGTCCCATGATTTAAGGGAACAACAATTACCTTATTTTCTTAATTATTTAATTGATCTAGGGCCATGATTTAAGGGAAAGAGCAAGCATCTTCTTTCCTTAGTTTGCCTAGGCCCCCAAATGTCTTCAGACGACTCTGTCAATGAACAATCACAATTTCACTGTAGAAAGTGTACTAAGTTAGGTGATTTCAGAATGGTTCGACTTTGCTCGTAAAATTGGAATATAATGCTAGACAACTAGCTAGACGACCGAAGCTGTTTGCCCCAGTGTTGTAAAGACCGGACTGGGTCCAACCGGTTTATGCAAAAAGTTCAGTCCGGTCCGACTAAAACCATATCTTTTAAAGAACCGTCGTTTTTTTTTCAAAACCAGGGTCAACCAGCGAATCGGCAAACCGGTACATAATTGAACCGGGCAATTTTGTTTTATTTTTTTTAATTCAAAAAAATTATCATGTGAAATTTGGAGTGTGAACTGGGCAATTTTGTTTTGTTTTGTTTTTTAAATTCAAAAAAATTATCATGTAAAATTTGGACTATTTGATTCTTGGTTTGGTTTTGATAGATGTTATAGTTGTAAAATTAAACCAAACAAACATACTAAGAACCAAACTAAGAAGTAAATAGGGATGTCTTACCTAACTTAACCAAATCAAACCAAGTCTATTTTGTTGGTGCTTTCTTTACATGGAGAGAGCTTGCCCTCAACATGCCTTGTATAATTTTAGTCCCACATCGAAAATGCACCATGAGTTATCTCAACATATATACTTGGTTGTGTTGTTGAGAGATGCACATGGGGTGGTGACCCTAAGGAGGGAACCATGTGGGTAATTTTACTAGGAGGTAAGAATAAGGCTCCAAGGATTAAGCATTAATACTTTTGTCATTCTCTTGGATTAATTCCATTTGGAGCTAAGCCCCAAAGGGGCTTAGCGACTCGGACTTGGACTCGGACTCGGGCTCGGGCTCGGGCTCATGGGCTCATGAGGCGTAATGTGGCATTTTGTTGGCACACTTTGCCCTTAGCATGTCAGCAGTCATGCGGCTCATATGCGGCCATGTGGTCTTATGCGGCATGCGGCTCATATGCGGCCACATGCGGGTTCATGCGGCTCATGCGGTCCATGCAGCCCATGCGGTCCATGCGGCTATATGGCTCATGTATACTTGGTTGTGTTGTTGAGAGATGCACATGGGATGGTGACCCTAAGGAGGGAACCATGTGGGTGATTTTACGAGGAGTTAAGAATAAGGCTCCAAGGATTAAGCATTAATGCTTTTGTCATTCTCTTGGATTAATTCCATTTGGAGCTGAGCTCCAACGGGGCTTAGCGACTCGGACTTGGACTCGGACTCGGGCTCGGGCTCAAGGGCTCATGAGGCGTAATATGACATTTTGTTGGCGCACTTTGCACTTAGCACGTCAGCAGTCATGAGGCTCATATACGGCAATGCGGTCTTATGCGGCATGCGGCTCATATGCGGCCACATGCGGGCTCATGCGGCTCATGCGGTCCATGCGGCCATATGGCTCATGCGGCCAGGCTACTGCTGCTGCTGCCGCATGGAGGGCTCCACTGACTGTGTAGGCTACAAGTCAGTTATGGAAAGACTGTTTCAATACGATTAATTCAGATCCATTTTTTGTGGGATTTGAATTAATTTCATTTTTATCTTTGTGGGATTTGAATTAATTTTGTTTCCATCTTTGTGGGATTTGAATTAATTTTGTTTCCATCTTTGTGGGATTTGAATTAATTTTGTTTCCATCTTTGTGGGATTTGAATTAAGTTCGATGCTATCTTTGTGGGATTTGATTCAATTTTTCCATAACTGAAGAGGCGGCTAAGGTTTCCACCCTCTCTCTCTATATACTCTCTTCTGGCCTCCTTTGTGAAAAACGACAAATTTTATAAGTCAGAAAAGAGGGAGAGAGAGAGAGAGGGGGGGAGCTTCTGCCTCCATTACAAGTCCATCCGAGGAGTCAGAACAGAGGTGACTTCGAGCGTTCCACAAGTTCTTCAACTTGCTGGTTCCTGGAAGCAATTCGTGTGGGGCGAATCTTGCTTTGAGCAACGGTATTTTGACACCCCAGCAACTTTTCTTTATCTTATCTTTCTCTAGATTATTGTAACTCGTTCTGTCCCAATTGCAACACGTTTGCAAGGAAGAATGAGAGATCTTCTGTTCTCTATTTCCCTACTTTATATTGTAATCTGGCTATTTGGTTTTTTGTATCTTCGTAGATCTTGAGTTTGATCACTATAAAGCTTTGTGTGACTCTCAGATCTCGATTGCATCAGTTTTTCATCTTTGATCAAGCCCCGAGACTAACATTCTTAAAGCAAGATCCTTATAGATGGAAAACATTAATGCTCCGCTCGTCCAATCGGACTACTGCAAGTTAGAAAAGTTCGATGGAGAGCATTATCAAGTCTGGAAGAGGAAGGTTTATCTAATTCTTCAACTCAAAGACTTGATCATGTACTGTTGGAGGAAGAACCTTCTGTTCCAGACACTGGGTCTACTGCCGCTATCAATGCGGCTACCAAACTCCAGGCCAAATGGAGAAGGGAAAATAGCATCTGCAGGCTTCTCATCCTGAATGCTATGGAGGATTCCCTGGCAGAATTCTACTCGAAGAAGGAATTTGCCAGAGACATATGGGAGTCTGTGGAAAAATTATATGAAGAAGACATGAATAAGAGCAAGATGTTCGTGGTTGAAAAATATCACAAATTGCTCTTTGAGGACGAGAAGTCCATGTTGCCACAGGTGAAGAAATTTCTGAAGCTGCGTCAGAAACTTGAAGACGAAGAGATGCCCCTTCCCGACAAGTTTGTCGTTGGAGGGATCGTCTCAAAACTTTCTACTGGATGGAGTACCTTCTATGCAAGGATGCTCAGAAAGAAGCTAGACATTAGCTTGGGAGATCTACTTCAAGAGATCCATGTTGAGGACGAGATGCGTTCCCAACAGAAGATTGACACTCTGTCCAAACAGTTGGCTAAGGCCAATCTAGTACAGACGAAAGATCCCAAGGGGAAGCAGACGGCTTCTCATCACAAGAAGAAGGACTTCACTAATCTAAAAGTGAAGGGTCCTTCATTCAAGCAACAAAAGTCCAAGTCCCATGTGACTTGTTTCAATTGTGGCAAGAAATGCCACTACAAGAGTGAATGCAGATCCAAGCCTAAACAATCAGAGAAAGGTGAGCCTAGTAAGGTTTCATTGGTTTCTAACATTGTTGCTATAATCGCACAGATCACAACTGTGGGGGTTGACTCTGACTGGTGGATAGACACTGGTGCGACTTGCCATGTCAGTTCTGGCAAGGAATGGTTCGTCATGTACCAGCCGATATCTGAGAAGGTTGTCATGGCAAACTAGGCCCAAACTGAAGTTCTGGGGATCGGGACTGTGGAGCTGAAACTCACTTCTGGGAACACTCTGATGCTTCAAGGTGTGAAGCATGTTCCGGTGATTGCCAAGAACCTGATCTCTGGTAGCCTGCTCTGCAATGCAGGCTTGAGGATGGATATCAATGCTGGTCAGATGGTGATGTCCAAGAAGGGAACATACTTCGGGAAGGCTTATCAAACAGAAGGAATGTTTAAAATTCAGCTTGTCAACTAGTTTAATGACATAAATGCAGTTGTATTTTCTGATTATTCTCTTGAGTTGTGGCATAATAGACTAAGACATGTTCATTGTAAAAGAATTAACAAAATGTCCAGTCTAGGACTTATCTCCAAATGTGGGGGTAAGGTGGAGAAGTGTGAAGTGTGTGCTCAGACGAAGATCACAAGGAAACCCTTTCATCGGGTCAAGCGAAGCACAGATCTTCTGGAGTTGGTACACTCTGATATCTGTGGCTTCAAGCAATTCTCTACAAAAGCCGGGATAAAGTATTTCATAACCTTCATCGATGACTTCTCAAAGTACGCGTTTGTCTACTTGCTCAAGTCTAAAGACGAAGTGTTCGAGAAGTTTAAGGAGTTCAGGGCCGAAGCTGAACGACAAACTGGACAACAACTCAAGAGGCTAAGAAGTGATCGAGGCGGAGAGTATCGGTCTCATGAATTCACATTGTTCTGCAAAGAATATAGAATCATAAACGAGACTACTTCTCCGTATTCTCTTTAATCTAACAGAGTAGTGGAGAGGAAGAACAGAACGTTGATAGAAATGATGAACTCAATGCTGGTAACCGCGGGTCTTCCTAAATGCTACTGGGAGAAGCTGCATTGACGACCACTTTTATTTTAAATAGAGTGTCGTATGCAACTTCGGACGTAACTCCTCATGAACTCTGGTTCAAAGTCAGACCAAACTTGAATGTCACTCGATTGTGGGGGTGTCTGGAGTATGTGAAGCTCCCAGATCTGAAGATTCAAAAGCTGGGGATAAGGACTACGAAGGCGATCTTCTTGGGGTATGCCGAGAAGAGTGATGCTCGGAGATTTCTTGATATTGAGTCAAATTATATCATCGAATTTTGCGATGCTGAATACTTTGAAGACAAGTTTGCAAAAGACAAAAACATTATTCTTTCGGACATTCCGAAAAATGATGTAGGTGTAAATAAGACTGAAATCTCATATGGGCCAGTAGTCCAAGAAGAAGCTGTTGTTGATGAAACAACTCTTGTACCAGAACTCACAGAGCCGTCAGCAAAGCGAGCGAGAAGACCTAAAGACTTCGGAGATGACTTTGTCACCTATCATGTGGAAGCAGATTCGCTTACCTATGATGAGGCGATGAAGACCAGAGATGCTATCTTTTGGAAGGAGACAGTGAATGACGAGTTTGACTCTATCACCTCCAATAACACATGGGTGTTGGTAGATCTACCTGAAGGAGAAAAGCCCATCGGATGTAAATGGATCTTCAAGAAGAAGATAAAGGCAGATGGAACTATTGACAAGTTCAAGGCCAGGCTGGTATCTAAGAGATTTTCTCAGAAACAGGGAATAGACTACTTTGACACGTACGCTCCAGTAGCTCGGATGACCACCATCAGAATGTTAATCGCTCTAGCAGCTATACATAAGTTGGTGATACATCAGATGGATGTAAAGACAGCATTCCTGAATGGGAAGCTGACCGAAGAGATTTACATGCAACTGTTAGATGGATTTATCGTCAAAGGTCTTAAAGACAAAGTCTGCAAGTTGGTAAAATCATTGTATGGTTTGAAGCAAGCTCCCAAGATGTGGCATGAGAAGTTTGACAAAGTAATTAGGTCAAACGGCTACAGAGTCAGCGAGACGGACAAACGTGTTTACACAAAGTTCGCTGATGGAAGAGGAGTCATCGTTTGTCTGTACGTGGACGACATGCTAATCCTAGGGACGGATATAGGCTGTGTCACAGAGACAAATAAGTTCCTCTCAACCAAGTTCAGTAGGAAGGACTTGGGGGATGCAGATGTCATCTTGGGCATAAAGATCATCCGGACAGACACTGGAGTAGCGCTGTCACAATCTCACTACATTGAGAATATGCTCACACGCTATGGGTATAAGGATCATCCATGGATCAATACGCCATACAGGTGTGATCAGAAGCTGAAGCCAAACTCGAGAGAAAGCGTCAGACAGCTGGAGTATTCTAGCATTATCGGAAGTTTGATGTACGCAACCACTGCCACAAGGCCTGACATAGCTTTCGACGTGGGAATGCTGAGTCAGTTCACAAGCAACCCAGGGATTGAGCACTGGAAAGCTGTGAAGCGGATGATGAGATATCTCAAGAAGACTCAGACATATGCACTGCACTACAACGGGTATCTGACAGTAGTGGAAGGCTTCAGTGATGCTAGCTGGTGTTCAGAGGTAGAAAGCGAGAGATCCACAGGTAGTTATGTCTTTTTCTTGGGTGGAGCTGCTATATCGTGGAAGTCGAAGAAGCAGACTATACTCTCTCGTTCCTCCATGGAATCTGAATTCTATGCACTTGAAACTGCAGCAGATGAAGCAGAATGGCTTCGGGAGCTCATGTATGATCTTCCAGTGGTTGGGGCTCAGATACCGACGATACCGATATACTGTGACAACCAGGAGACTGCGATGGTGGCATCAAATGACCTCTTCAACGGGAAGAAGAGGACTGTACGGTTGAAGCATAGGGCAGTACACGATCTTATCAAAAGATGTGTAATTGCAGTGATTGATATTCGGAGTCAGGAGAACCTGGCAGATCCGTTCACAAAGGGCCTCAAGCGCCAGTTGGTCGATGACACAGCTTGTAAAATGGGCTTGAAGGCATTCTGATAGTGTGTCTTTGTAATCCTACCATAAAGTTTTATGTTATTAGTTCAAAGAAAAATCTACTAGGCATCTAACTTTTGGTTCAAAGGAGGATCACTGACTGGGAAACTATCAGGTAACTGTGGATACTTGTTCTATAGAACATGGAAGGGATACGGACCCATAACCATTGTTGTCTACTATGTATCTTTTACGAAAAAAACAGATCCTGTGGAAGGTTGGCTTAAACGCCTTAATAAGTTCTCAGGCAGAGTGAATGCCTGGTGTGCTTTACAGGAAGCACGGTAGAGCAGCACTACAAGGAATGAAACTCCATGCTACAGTGGGGTGACTCCACCATGAGGTTCCCAGGTCTGGGGTAATGCCTCGGCTTTGCAAGCCAAGTCATAGCGGCGTAGCACCGCAAATAGGTAGGTAGCCTAATGCTGTATGACGTAATTAAAGAGTTGTAGACAGCACTACAAAGGGGAGGATGGTCCCATGTTACAGTGGCACGACACCACAATGAGGTACCCAGGTACGGGTAAAGCCTCGGCCTTGCAAGCCATGTCGTTGCGACATAACACCGCAAGGAAGCCTTAGGATTCATGCTGAGTAGATTGGCACTACAAAGAGGCTGAGACCTCATGCTACAGTAGTATGACACTACGATGAGGTTCCTAGGTAGGGGTAATGCCTCGGCTTTAGGCCATGTTGTCACGACCCGCACCCTGAAGAGGGGCACGAGCACGTGGTTACGTCCAGCCTACGCCGTAGTATCGACGGTAGAACGCTGTATATAGGGTCTGTAAATACTACGACTAAAACAGATAAATGTACCTGTACAGTATATACACTCCGAATGGAGGTGACATAGCAATACAGTCTCAATCACATATATCAAACTACGGTAGATAGCATAGAAAAGAGATATGATAGATAAAATAGGAAATAAGTCCAAGATCCACAAGTCAGAGCTAAACACAACATCCAGAGTCTCAGAAATATAAGTATAAAAAATACTACAAACTGAAATGTACTAGCTGGCTCGCAGGCCAGGTAAACCTAACTAAACTATACTACTCAGGGTGAGCAAAATCTAGTGGCTCTACCAACAAATCACGGTCTAAATCTAGTCCATCAAACTCAACCCTATAGTAGGTCGGGCAATCAGTCTCAGAGTCATCTGTAAAATTTGTCAACGATATTCTGTCAGGAAAATGAGCAAGTACAAAACACCAACAGCAGTTTCATATGAATTGAGAAATACTATAAGAGACAGCAATAATAAAATACAAGACAAAGATATAGGTGACTTAGGAACCATTTGAAAGTCGAGTTACAACCCTAACCAAACAAGGACCGGAGTTGTAACCCTTCTTTCAAACAGGACTTAGTCTCATGGCACAGTATAAAGACAGATAGAGCATGTGTGAAATGGAATCATAACATGGTGAGAAGTACAGAAAGTAAAGCTGAACTGGAATATAAGATACACTAATAAATGAAAAAGGTGATTTGAACTATTAGAGCGATATGTGATCGGCTAGGGAAGCAAGAGATGGTTATCCACTTGGCCCGGCAATCCACGGTGTCCTCAACGGAGAGTCATGCCGTCCAACCTGGATAACTGGTAATGGGGTGTCTGCTACACCCTACGTGAGGTGAGGATGGCGCTAGCAAAATATAGTTACAGGGAGGCTTTGATCACATAACCCCTAATAATTTCTCCATCCCCGAATAGTATCACAGATCCGGACATGGCACGTCATGACACGGGGTTCGAGAGCAGGGGGCCAGCCCACTCCCAAATCAGTGTCTATATAAGTACAGAAATACAGAAATATTACATACTCATATACCAAGGGAGTCTAGGAATAACATCTCATGACAGGATCCGACGTATACTAGTCCGTGAACCGTCGTGTCAGAAATCATGTAAAACACTACGACTAAATCGGATATAGTAGATATCAAGACAATGAAAACTATTAGTGAATATACTCGCCTGTGGTCCTGAGCTGATAAGGTGAACAGACGCTCAGAGTGATCACAGACCTAAAATAAGATACTATGAGTCAAACAAGACTTAATACTGAGAAAGGAAACTAATATAAGTCATGAATGCAAGTCTAAGTCAAAACTAGGTCAAACTGAGTCATACTAGGTCATATTGGTTCATACTAGGTCACACTAGGTCACTGGGAGTCAATCCAAGTCAAACTAGGTCGAACGGGGTCAAAGGTTGACTTACAGTTGACTTTTGGTCAAAAAGTCAACTCTGGTCAACTCTAGGTCAACCCTAGGTCAAACTAGTCTAATGTTGACCAACTGTTGACTTTCAGTCAACTGGTCAAATCTGGTTTGGTTTCGGTCAAATCGGGTCGCTTAAAGACTACGTTTGACTCTCGGTTGACTTTTGTTGACTTTTGGTCAAAAAGGTCAACCGACGTCAAAACTAGTCTATGAGCACCATATTTGATCATTACCAACCAAAGGAATCAAGTTCTAATCCTATCTTAGACTCCTAACACTAATACCCTATTTTCTAGGTAAACTTACATTACCTTACCAAGGTAAATCCCGATACCTTACCCAATCCCAAAGAAACCCCGCTAATACCCAAGATACTAGCCTAGGCTCCTTCGGGTAGCTAGATACCAACCTATCTAAGGTTTACCTACCAAGAAAAATGGATATCCTAGGTATCTAGGCTATGTTGGGATACATAGGTATTGGTTACTCTATTACCTAATCCATATCATGAATTTCCCTCACATCTATCCAACACTCACTCACATACAACACTCTCACAATATACCACACTCATAGGCCCTCCTATAGGTTTTCCTACTAGTTTAGATATAGTGTCACGATCCGGTCCCAATTACATGGGTCGAATCGGTTCATGCCCAGCCTGCACCGTTGATGAGACGGCGGCAGTAAGCTGTATCTTCCATATGCAGGTAATCAACAACTCAATCTAATTTGCCACAATCTTTATTATTCGATAAATTTAAAACTTGTTCAATACAAAGTACAATCATAAACCACCAACTGAAATAACATTGTTTTTAGACAAACTATCAAACTGGAAAATAGCATCTAAAGAGAAGCAACATCATCATCAAGTACGCCATCCTCAGGAAGCACAGCAGGGTATAGCTCAGGGTCATAGTAGCTACTAATCAGTAGCTCTGCATCCTCAAAAGGACCTAAAATATAGTCTCCAGTCAGGAGGGAGCAAAGTACAATTCATGATATTTTAACAATTGAAATTAATAATAAAATATGCACTTTTAAACAATTTGAAGTAAATAGTTTTCCAGCAGTTAAAAATAGTGTGCTATGAAATAGGCAATGAATATGACCGGATTGGGTTTGTTACAGTAATATCCTAGTGATATGGTATGGCTTATCCCCGTGTGTATGAGGGGTAAGCTAATACATTCAGTTATACTAATTAGATGTGGTCATATCCACTACACTACTCCCCCAGTCCCCAATAGTTACAGTTGTTACAGTCAATGCACTCAAGGAGAGTTCCGTGTTGTATCGTGGTTTAAACTTGCATTAAAACAATTATTAACTAATTGTAATCTACCATAAAATGTACTTGCCTCAAATTGATTGGACTGGACGGGTCGATACGTCGGGATGGGAAATCAGGTTCTTCCTTGAAATCCTACATTCGGGAAACTTGTCTCAGAAAACCAAAGTCGCCAATGTTACTACACTAGTTGCAATCTCTAGGTTTTGTCCTAGTCAATTTTAATCTTTTGATTACGTTATCACAAACAACACAATTTATCTAGTGAGTTGCGATTAGTTAAAAAAAATAACTCTGTAACTAATTTTTGGGAAAAACTTTGTGTTTACCAGTTTATTGACAAAACTTTATATTTTCGTATTTATAAATATAAAACTAAAACTTTTCTTTAAGTGAGAAATACGTGAATCATTATTTACAACTCAAATTTCTATGTGATAAAACATTCATTTTCTTTTAATAAATAATTATTATCTTACTACGTTCTCACGACAAAATGTTAACCAGAAAAACAAAACAAAATTCTAAGCTATTACAATTTCTCACAACCAGAATAAATAAATGGGCTTATGCCCTTACAGGCCAATTTAAATAAGAATAAAAGTTTGGTTAGTCCTGAAAATTATCCTACAATTTTAACTTACAAAATAAAATAATAAAATAACTTTTATTAGTGAGTCTCAAATATTGGTCCAATCGTCAGAATTAACTAATGCCTCAACGTCCGGACGAAACCGGTTTCGTTTGCACTTAGCCAGGGCCCATTGACCAATACGGTCGTCGCCCAAATAATATTTTTATTTCGAAAATTATTTCTAAAATCATAATTAGATACTATAGAAAAATCCGGCAGCACTTCCTCTATTTTCAGTCAACCCAAAAACTGGAAAAGTGCGCCATGATTTCCTGCAAATAATCCCAAACCAGGAAACCCAAATTTATATATAAACACATCCATAAATCATATCCGATATTTATTCGGAGAACCCGAACCATTTCAGAACTCCCGAAAACCGTTCCAAAACATTTCCGATAAAATTCGAAAATTTTAAAATAATTCCAACCGTTGGAAACTTTTACAAAAGTTTCCCGAAAAAATTCCTAAACATCAGAATACTAAAAACCGCAGAGCAACAAAGGTTCCGAAAATTTCCGGAGCCAAACCCGTAATCGAAAAACCAAATTTCCGAAGAAATTTGTGGACCAATCTCATCATCGACGCCTACGAGGGACAAACTACTGTGATTAACCAGAATTTAAACAAATTGACGGAATCCGAAGGGTTGCCTCGGACTCGGGAACACGAAAATTCTGTGGAACGATCTCGAAATCGGACAACAGTCGCGCCACGCGGAACGGGGCCACTCAGGTCAGCTGCGCACGAACAGAAGGGGGTCGGGGCTGCCGGGATCGGCGACGGACGACGGCGGCGGTATGGCAGGGGCGGTCGGCCAGGCACCGGAGACAGCGACGGCAGCGGGAACAGAAAAATGTCGGGTTAGGGTTTCGGCCAGGGGATGGTCGGTCCAGTGGGGTCGGATCGGGTGGGGGATCGCCGGAATAACTTTGGGGAAAGCTAGGTTTAGAGAAGAATGGGGAAGAAGAATGGTTTGGGGTGATGGAGAATAGTGAGTAGGGGTTTTTATAGGTAGGAGGAGAGGGGTTACTAGGGGAAGGAAGGCCAACGGCCTTGGCCATTCATGGTCGCCGGCCGAGAGCAGCCGAGGAGTCCTACGGTAGGGTCGACGAAACCCGAAGGGACTTCGGTTGAAAATGAAGAGTGAAAGCTCATTCATCCCAACCCAAGAATGAAAAGTCTGAACATCAAACACCAATGAATGAAAAACTCATTCATTCATCCACAGAATGAATGGAAAGTTTGAAATATGGCCTTTTGGGCTCAAAATTAATAGGTTATATCCTAATGGCTTCAATGGGCTTTAACGAATAGGCTTGGTTTTTAAAGAGAAAAACAAAATGGCTTTGGACTAATGCTAAAAATGGGTTTTAAAAAAAACTTTGGCCAAATTTGTTTTTAAAAAACTTGATAAATAAATATTTATAATTAAAACTAAGAATGTTTTAGTTTTAAATTCAGTTTCGGGTCTGGATGACAAACAAAATCCTTGTAAATTATTATTTTTTTATAATAATTTTTCATAAATTCACAAATAATAAAACACAAAAATTTTATTTAACAATACATTTATAATAAAATTCTAAATTTACGGGTTTTACATATAGGCTACCCTATAGGCTACTAGACACACTCACTTAGGCTCTCACACTCACAATCACAAGCTCATAAACACTCACACACACAAGCTAGTAGATACACCCACACACAACTCAATTATGGACTGATTTGGAGTGGGAAGAGGACAGCACATAGGGACTGATATGGGTGTATTGGACTGAACTATGGACTGCCATATATGGGACTTCTGGACAACAAGTGAGGGACTTATTTGTGGGGTCAAAGGACAACAACTATAGGCCAAGTTGGACTGTCATATGGAGGCAATTTGGGGATAGGTATATGGGCTATTTAGACTTGAAAAGAAGGGGGTGTTAATGACAGGGAATGGAAAGTTTAAGGGGACAACAAGTGACAGCCAATATAAGATGTAAGGGACTACAATGTGGCAACGTAGGGACTGGTTTGTGGGGTTATAGGACAGCCATTAGGGGTTAAACCTGGGTTGTTAAGGGTGGAATGTGGGGCTGTTTGTGTAGGCCTAAAATGACAGCAATTAGGGACTGAATTGACAACAATGGGGGGGGTAAATCTGGACTGAACTGGAGCTACTTGGGGACTGGTTTTGTTGTGGACTGATTTGAGAAAATGTAGACTGTCATTGACAGCCACATGGGGTGATTTCTGGACAGCCATGTAGGGAATTACATGGGCTGCAAAGTGTGGGTTTTTGGGGACAAATCAGGACAGCCATGGGGGGTTTTAGGACTGTCATTGAGTGGTATTTTGGACTGAGTTTGCTGGGTTATCCTCCCCTCCTATTCACTCACAAACTCCTCTCCCAACTCTCACACCAATCCTCAAACACCTTGCCTACACAACCACTCTACCCACACAAACACAAACACACACACACACATATCCTCCCACTTGGTCGACCCTCTATGTACCCACAACCAATCACCAAGTATCACACATATATATCCACATATATAATCCACCATATATATATATATATATATATATATATATATATATATATATATATATATATATATATATATATATATATATTTTATATATAAAATATATATATATATATATATATATATATATATATATATATATATATATATATATATATATATTTATATATTTATATATTTATATATACATATATATATAAATACACATATATATTTATATATACATATATATATATATATATATATATATATATATATATATATATATATATATATATATATATATATATATATATATATATATATATATATTTTTTTTTTTTTTTTTTTTTTTTTTTTAATATATATATATATATATATATATATATATACAAAAATAATATATATATATATATATATATATATATATATATATATATATATACAAAAATAATATATATATATATATATATATATATATATATATATATATATATATATATATATATATATATATATATATATATATATATATATATATATATATATATATATAAAATATGATACATTATGATACTATGGAAACCACAAATCTAAACACATGAAAAATCTGGAATAATATTTAGAACAACAATAAATTAATTCCTCAAGTGTCCACATACGTTTTTCCCCATTAGGACACGATCCTACTCATAGGACACCTCTACAAATGTCCAAATGGACACCAAATGGACACGAAATGGACACCAATGGGCACCAAACCATGGGGGTCATTCCTATAGGTCAAAATGAATCTAATGCATGAAAAGAATGAGAATGAGAAGGGATTTATACCTCCCGGTGACTCGAATCGATCCCAAAATGCCACCGATACGTAGGAATCCCAAACGGACACGAACGAGCTCCGAATCCTCTTAAACTTGAGGAGCTTCTCCCTTGGCTAGAATGGAGAAGGAAGGATGAAAGTTTGGTGGAGAAATGGAAGGATTTGGTGATGATTTGATTAGGGTTTGCTCTCAAATCAATTTGGGGAAGAACTTGGGAAAGAACAAGAGAGAGAATGAAAGAGGAAATAATGAAGTTTGATGGAGCCTATCCACTATGTCATGGCTGGCCATTAAAGGGGTTTTTGTCCTATATGGGAAAAGTCCAAAAGCCCCTACACTAATCTATTTGCTAATACATTGGTAAGGGGTTAAGTCGGAGGTAGTTTGGTCATTCCTAAAACCACTAATCCAATTTAATACTAACCAAAATAATTAGTCTAGTCACTAACTAAAATAACTAACATGTGGCCCATGACTACTAGTGTGTAGGCCCGCTAAGGTCAACACTACCCCGGGTCCCCGATACAAGTCGGAATGAGTTGAAATTCGAACCCGACTCAAACAACCCCAACATAATACAATAAATAAATAAATAATTCCAAAATAATTTTAAAGTGGAAAATTACCAAAATATCCCTGTTCATGAAAATTGGGGGTGACAAATCTATCCACCTTAAAAAAATTTGTCCTCAAAATTAAAACAAACATACACTGAATCACATGCAGAAACAAAATTATACCTCAGGGCTCAAAGAGATAAGGGAATCGCTCCCGCATGTCGTCCTCTCTCTCCCAGGTAGACTCACCTGGAGAGTGATGCCTCCATGCAACGCGAACCAAGGGCATAACCTGGTTCCGGAGCACCTTCTCCCTACGATCCAGAATCTCCACTGGCTGCTCTGGATAGTGAAGAGTAGGCCCCACCTCGATCGCTGAATGGTCCGATACATGGCTGGGGTCCGCCACGTACCGTCTCAACTGCGACACATGGAACACGTTGTGTACCCCCTCTAGCGTAGGCGGCAAGTCCAACCGGTAAGCTACTGCACCGACCCTCTCAAGGATGGTGAAAGGTCCGATGTAGCGCGGACTAAGCTTCCCGTCTCCGCCAAAGCGAATCGTGCCCCATGTCGGAAAAATCTTCAGGAACACCAAAGCACCAGCCTAGACATAAAACAAACTCAGAACACAGGACAGACAAATCACAAACAATCACAAACAGGAACTGAAACTAACCTCGAACTCTAACGGTCTCCGGTGGCTATTGGCCCAATGCCGTTGCCTATCCTGAGCCACCCGAAGTCTGTCTCTAATCAGCCTGACCTTCTCAGCTGCATCCACCACCATCTCCGGTCCAAGCAGCACCCTTTCGCCAACATCGTCCCATGACAAGGGAGTACGTCATCTCCGTCCGTATAGAGCCTCGAATGGCGATATCTCTATACTGGCCTGATAGCTGTTGTTGTATGCAAACTCTACCAGGTGAAGATGATCCTACCAAGAACCCCCGAGATCTAGCACATACGTACGAAGCATATCCTCCAAAGTCAGGATAGTCCTCTCCGACTGCCCGTCTGTCTGGGGGTGATAAGCTGTACTAAACTTGAGCGAGGTGCCCAAGCTAGCCTGCAAACTCCTCTAGAAGTGGGAAGTAAAATGACTATCTCGATCTGAAACTATGCTCACAGGAACCCCATGCAATCACACGATCTGACGAACATACAGCTCTGCCAACCTCTCCGTAGACAATCCCACCTTGAAAGGCAAAAAGTGGGCCGATTTGGTCAATCTATCAACTATGACCCAAATTGCGTCTTTCCCTCCTGGAGATCGTGGAAGTCCGGACACAAAGTCCATGGTGATGTGCTCCCACTTCCACTCAGGAATGGGTAGTGGCTGTAGCAACCCACCAGGCCTCTGCCTCTCGGCCTTCACCTGCAGACAAACCAAGCAGCGAGATACAAACTGAGCTACCTCGCGCTTCATGTCGTACCACCAAACGTGCTCTCTCAGATCTCTGTACATCTTGTTGGCACTAGGATGCATAGAGTACTGAGAGCGATGAGCCTCCTGAAGAACCTCCTTCCGAAGCTCTCCACTCGGAAATTACAGTCTAGCACCGTGCCGCAGCGACCCATCTTCGGCAATAGAGAAATCATCAAGCAGTTCTTCCCGCACCTGCTCTCTGATGCTCCTCAGGGCAACATCATCATACTGCGCTGATCTGGCTCTGTTCATCAAATCAGACTGAATCTGTAAACCCCACATCTGTACCTCCATTCCTGGGATAATTACCTCGATTCCCAAACTGTCCAGGTCAGCCAAAAGATGACAGTCTGATGTCAGATACATAGCCACTGGATACCTGCTCAAGGCATCTGCAACTACATTGGCCTTTCCTGGATGGTACTGCAAGGCGATATCGAAATCCTTTATAAGCTCAAACCAACGTCTCTGTCGTATGTTCAGCTCCTTCTGAGTGAACACGTACTTCAAGCTCTTGTGATCAGTAAAGATCTCAACCCGCTCTCCGTACAGATAGTGCTTCCATAACTTTAGGGCAAAGATGACGGCGGCTAACTCCAGATCGTGAGTCGGGTAGTTCTTCTCATGAGAACGTAACTGCCTAGATGCATAGGCAATCACCTTCCCGTGCTGCTGAAGTACACAACCCAGACCCCGGCCAGAAGCGTCGCTGTAAATCGAGAAACCACCGGTCCCAGATGGCAATGTCAAGATCGGAGCTAATGTCAACCTCTTCTTCAGCTCATCGAAGGCGGCCTGACACTCCCCAGTCCAGACGAACTCCACGTCCT
This sequence comes from Iris pallida, assembly GCA_029216955.1. Classification (NCBI taxonomy): domain Eukaryota; kingdom Viridiplantae; phylum Streptophyta; class Magnoliopsida; order Asparagales; family Iridaceae; genus Iris; species Iris pallida. Next base: position 4,278 of record JANAVB010020156.1, on the reverse strand, counting down.
TCCTGGTGAGTCTAGTCATCGGCTCCGCGATCCGCGAGAAATCCTGGACGAACTTTCGATAGTAGCCCGCCAATCCCAGAAAGCTCCGAATCTCGGCAACTGTACTGGGCGTAGACCAAGACTCTACCGCAGCAATCTTCCTCTGGTCTACTGAGATCCCGTGCTTGGTCACAACATAACCCAAGAACTCGACCTGGTCCAAGAAGAACTCACACTTCGACAACTTTCCATACAATTGCTCCTTTTTCAGGATCTCGAGCACAATCCTCAGATGCTCCTCGTGCTCCTCCGGCGTCTTTGAGTAGACCAGGATGTCGTCTATGAAGACCACCATGAACTTGTCAAGGCACTGATGGAATACCTTGTTCATCAAGTTCATGAACACAGCTGGGGCGTTGGTCAACCCAAACGGCATCACAGTGAACTCGTACTGGCCGTACCGAGTCCAAAAAGCTGTCTTCGGAACGTCTTCCTTCTTCACCTTCAGCTGATGATAGCCGGATCTCAGATCTATCTTCGAAAACACCTTGGCGCCGCTCAACTGATCGAACTAGTCGTCGATCCTCGACAATGGGTACTTATTCTTGATAGTAAGGTTGTTGAGCGCCCTGTAATCGATATACATACGTATCGTGCCATCCTTCTTCGATACAAACAGGACTGGCGCTCCCCAAGGCGATGAACTGGATCTAATGAATCCCTTGTCCTGCAGCTCGTCGACCTGCTTCTTCAGCTCCGCCAACTCACTGTTGTTGACCCTATAGACGTGCTGTGAGATAGGCTCAGCACCTGGCACTAAGTCTATAGAGAACTCAACATCTCTATCCGGCGGCATCCCAGGCAACTCCTCGGAAAAAACATCCATGAAGTCAGCTATCAATGGATGCGGTAATGCATGCCCCGCCAGTAAAGCTCCGCAGAACCCATCTACCGGCTCAGCTGCTCCTCTGGCAAACACAATCTCTGGCTCTCCCGGAGGCCTAAACAAAATCCTACCTCCTCAACAATCTATAGTAGCATGGTGCATGCTCAACCAATACATTCTGAGTACCACATCGTACCTCGGAAGGGGCATTACGAGCAAGCACGCACCCAAAACTCGGCCTCCTACAGTAACTCTCCGCCCCTTACAGATATTGTTGACCAGGATGATGCCTCCCCCGGTCAATATCTTGCAAGTCCTACCCAAAGGTTCAGCAATAATATTGTGTCTCAGAGCAAAGGAGACAGACACAAAGCTATGAGAGGCACCGGAATCAAATAAAGTAAATGCAGGAAATGAATCGAGAAGAACGTGACCTGCCACTACATCGCCTACTGGCTCTGCCTCCTCCTCTGCAGTCAGGGTAAACACTCTGCCCGCAGGGGATCCCCTCTGGTGCTGCACAAAACGCTGCTACTACATCTGATGTGGAAGACCTCTCTGCTGAGCTGCTGGTCCTCTGGTCGGCTGCGCTCTGTCTTGGACTCCTCGGACTCCTCGAATACGGCAGTCATTCAGCAGGTGATCATGCGCCCCACAATATAAGCAGACGCCCAATCTTTTTCTGCAAACCTCTCTAGTTTTTCCTGGCTTCCCGCAGAAGTTACACTGTGTAGCCGGCCTCTAACCCTGGCCCTGACCCTGATGCTGCTGGACACGCACCGGTGCCTGCTGGAACTGCAACTGAGGCTGCTGCTGCTGCTGGAACTGCCTCTGCTAGAAATGTGGGAGCTTCGCTGGCCCTACACTCAAACTAGCTCCAAGAGCGTCACTGCTCCTCTTCGGCTTGAGGTCAAAGTCCTCCTCTGCAATCTGAGCCTCCATAAGGATCTGCTCGAACGTCGCGTCTCATCGCCCAGATGTACGAGTGCGCACTGCATGTATAAGACCCCTCCGAAACTTCTGGGCCTTGTACCCATCATCCTGGACCAAACTAGGTATAAACCTGCTCAGGCGGAAGAACTCCGCTGCATACTCATCTACCGACGAGTTCTCCTGTACCAGACTGGCAAACTGCCCCTCCAAAGCTGTCAAGGCAACATCTGGGTAGAACTTCTCCTTAAAGAGTTTCCTGAAGTCCTCCCAAGATATACCTCTCACTAACGCACGCGGATCCGTGCGGTACCAAGTCAGCGCTATGTCGAAAAACTGGCTCACTACAGAAGTCACCCATAGACCTCTTGGGACCTCTGCCAACTCCAGACTCCGCTGGACATGCTCTAGCCAGTCGTCCGCGTATAGGATACCCTCGGTACCCTTGAACTCCTGCGGGTTCATCTTTCTGAAGTCGAGGTGTGTACCGGGCCTTCCTTGACCCTGCTGCTGTGCTGGTGCTCCCTGAGCTGTAGTCGGTGCACCTCTTTCCACTGTTGCCATAGCAAACTGATGCGAGTTCTCCATGGTCTGTCGCAGCAGCTCTGCCTGACGGTGCTGTGCCTCTGCCTGTGCTCTCTGTGTCTGCAGCATCTGCTGCAGAAGGGCCATCATCCCCTAAGCATTTGTCGGTATCGGAGGTGGCGGTGGAAGAATGTCAGGAATGACCGGGGATGGTCCCGCTGCTGGAGGTAGAAGACCTCCTGGAACCGTCTCTACTGCTGCTCCCGCCGGAAGGGCAGGAACTGAGGGGGCAGCTCCCTCAAGTGCAGCTCCCGTAGCCGGAGGTGGAAGACCAGCCAGATCGGGCCTCTCTGGAACAGCGCTAGAACCCGCTGTCTGAGAGCGAGTGATCGTCATCCTGAGGATAGAGTGAAACAAGGAATCAATATGGCACATGATAGGAATATCAAAGAAGGACAATTAAATTTAATGCAAGAGAATTTGTCATAGTAATCAAAAGATCAGAAATTTCCTAACATGTGATTGAGTAACTCCTATGATACCCTAATCCTACGTCCTAATTGCAGGCTCGTAATTAGTACTCTAAGTCGAGCACCATTACGAGTTTGCACTAATTGTGACACAGACCTGCATGGGCCACCATAAAAACGTGTCACGACCCGCACCCTGAAGAGGGGCACGAGCACGTGGTTACGTCCAGCCTACTGTAGGCCTCTAAAAATGAAGTCGCGCTGAGTTAATACAGTCTATTAGAACAAAGTCTAAAATACACGCTGAGTTCTATCAGACTATTTTCTCAAATATACGCAGAGTTTAATTGGTACATAGAGACAGCTCATCATTTGTCAGAGTGTCATTATGACTGACAGCACGACAGTCAAAGAATAGCTCCTCGTATGCCACGTATGCACGGGACTCGAGAGATCTCAGCCGACTATTGCGTGACTTTCAAAATCTTCCTCAACAAGATTCAGTCTTCATCAAGTTGGCGCGCCAAAAAGACCTTATTGTCATTTAATGTGACCGACAAGGCAATCAATGTCAGAGATTTTGTGTCAGTCGAGGTACGTCGAATCAAGACAGCTGGCCGTTCTGACTCAAGTCTGCGTGAATTTGAACTTCTATGTTCCTTCCTCAAGTATGCGTGAATTTTGGGCTTTCTGTCTCAAGCTTGCGTGTATTTTGAAGCTTTCTGCCCCAAGTCTGCGTGAATTCTGAAGCTTTCTGCCCCAAGTCTGCATGGATTCTGAAGCTTTCTGCCCCAAGTCTGCGTGGATTTTATCCTCAACAAGTTGGCGTAGATTTCATCTCAAATTATCAGATTGGAGTACGTGGCAGCCATGCCACGGATCTCTCGTATGCGTACCCCAGTAACTTGCACACGACTCATGCATGATTGCCATGTGTCCAACAGTTATGGGCCACGTCCAGTAACTGCTCATCAACCTTGCGTACGCTTCAGTCCTGCGTGATTATCAACTATGCATAGGTTATGAAAACAGTTATCTTTATTAGTTATTTTTGACTCTATAAATAGAGTTCTCTTCTCATTCATTGTACAGATATACAAAATATCTAAATTGCTGTCGAATTCTTGAGAGCTTTTCTTCTTCGCATCGTCCAAGGGATAAAGCGATCGTCTTCTAGATCAGATTCCTAAAGTTGTATTTTCTCATAAACATAATAAATAAAGTGAATTTATTTATGGAAAACAAATTGGCGACTCTGCTGGAGAAATCCATCTTCTCTTCTGAGATGGCAATAACTCAATGCGACGCTTCGTCGGTCGGATCGACGAAGAAGGTGATATCGATTCAGTTCAATCAACTCAGCTATGAAGAAATGCAGAGGGCTAAGGGTGGCAAGCACACTTCAGCCTCCATCACCACTGCCAAATCGAAGGGACGATCTGTCTACGTCCCTAAGAATCAGTTGACAACCAAAGATGGTGAAGTTTC
>JANAVB010020155.1:100000-107500 GCA_029216955.1 Iris pallida | reverse complement strand
ACGCAAACAGTTTCTGTGCACGGCGTGGGCGTGACAGGCACTATCGGCCGCACGGGACACAGAAACGCATGCGTTGCAGCAGTTTCTGCGCGCACGAAGAATTTCTGCGCACGGCGTGGGCGTGACAGGCCCTATCGGCACCACGGGACACAGAAATGCAAGCGTTGCAGCAGTTTCTGCGCACACGAAGAATTCCTGTGCACGGCGTGGGCCTGACAGGCCCTATCGGCACCACGGGACACAGAAATGCAAGCGGTGCAGCAGTTTCTGCGCATGCGAAGAATTCTTGTGCACGGCGTGGGCCTGACAGGCCCTATCGGCCGCACGGGACACAGAAACGCAAGCATTGCAGCAGTTTCTGCGCGCACGAACAATTTCTGTGCACGACGTGGGCCTGACAGCCCCTATCGGCCGCATGGGACAGAGGAATGCAAGCGGTGCAGCAGTTTCTGCACACACGAACAATTCCTGTGCACGGCGTGGGCTTGACAGGCCCTATCGGCCGCACGGGACACAGAAACGCATGCGTTGCAGCAGTTTCTGCGCGCACGAAGATTTTCTGTGCACGGCGTGGGCCTGACATGCCCTATCGGCCGCACGGGATCGACCGGGTGCGCATATGCTGCGGTTTGTGTGCCTCGCGGCACTTCGTTTGCCCCGCGGCAGATTCCTGCCCACGGCGTGGGCCTGACAGGCTGCATCGGCGAGCACGGGCGCGGCCTGCGGCTGCGCGCGAAAAATGACAAGCTCCTCAAGCACTTTGGTCCCCCGGAATCATCCCCACAATAAAACTGCAAATCTATTATAGGGGAGTAGGTGGTGAAGGGGGGATGTTCGTCGCGCGCGCGCACGGGGGGGCGCACGGCGCGTCGAACGGCTCCACGCTCGCGGCCATTTAGCGAGCGCGCGCTTGCGAATTTTGCTTGCGCGACGATTCGCGGCGTTTTCTGTCGCGCGACAATTTCTGCCCACGGCGTGGGCTTGACGGGGCCTATCGGCCGCACGGGACTGAGGAATGCGAGCGTTGTTGCAGTTTCTGTGCACACGAAGAATTTCTGTGCACGGCGTGGGCCTGACAGCCCCTATCGGCCGCACGGGACCGAGGAATGGAAGCGTTGCAGCAGTTTCTGCGCGCACGATTAATTTCTGTGCACGGCGTGGGCCTGACAGGCCCAGTCGGCCGCACGGGATCGAGGAACCCTCAAGTTGCAGCAGTTACTGCACACGCAACCAGTGTCCGTGCACGGCGTGGGCCTGACATGGCCTATCAGCCGCACGGGGGACGGAAATGCAAGCGTTCCAGCAGTTTCTGCGCATGGGAAGAATTTCCGTGCACGGCGTGGGCCTGACAGGCCCTGTCGGCCGCACGGGACACAGAAACGCATGCGTTGCAGCAGTTTCAGCGCGCACGAAGATTTTCTGTGCACGGCGTGGGCCTGACAGGCCCTATCGGCTGCACGGGATCGACCGGGTGCGCATATGCTGCGGTTTGTGTGCCTCGCGGCACTTCGTTTGCCCCGCGGCAGATTCCTGCCCACGGCGTGGGCCTGACAGGCTGCATCGGCGAGCACGGGCGCGGCCTGCGGCTGCGCGCGAAAAATGACAAGCTCCTCAAGCACTTTGGTCCCCCGGAGTCATCCCCACAATAAAACTGCAAATCTATTATAGGGGAGTAGGTGGTGAAGGGGGGGATGTTCGTCGCGCGCCACAATCCCGTGCGCGCGGGGGGTGCACGGCGCGTCGAACGGCTGCCCGCGCGCGGCGATCCAGCGACCGGGCGCTTGCTGGCTTTGGGTGCGCGACGGTTCGCGACGTTTTCTGTCGCGCGGCAGTTTCTGCCCACGGCGTGGGCCTGACAGGCTGCATCGGCGAGCACGGGCTCGCGGCGGCGCGCTGAGGCGACCAGCGCATCGAACGGCTGCACGGGCCGCCCGCCTCGCTCGCGTCCCAGCGCGAGGCGAGGCGTTGCAGCTGTTTCTGCGCGCGGCGCGCAGCTCTCAGCCCGTGCGACAGAATCTGCCGCAACTCGTGCCAGTTTCGAACCCCCCCGACCGAGCGGGAGGTTGGGCGCGTTTTCCCCAAAAATGACAAGCTCCTCAAGCACTTTGGTACCCCGGAGTCAGCCCAACAATAAAACTGCAAATCTATTATAGGGGGAAGCGAGTTGAGCTGAAATTTGGGCGGCGCAACAAATTTTGAGTAGGTGCGGCTTTGCGGGCAAAATGGGATGCTGTGCGAACGAAATCCCCCACGACCCTATCGTTGACGCGCCCGGTGCAGCAAGGCCCGCTGCTGCACCACGGACCCTTGTGCGAAGCTCCCGTGCGAGGCCACGGGACGCGGGTGCGCGGCAGAAACTGCCCGTGCGAGGCGGAAAAAATTGCGTCGCAGCAGGAATGCGATGCCGTCCGAACGAGCTTATCGTCGCCTCGCCCGGTGCAGGTCGACCCGCCCCGCGACCGTGGACCCTCGTGCAGCGAGCTTACCGATGTCGCCTTCAACGGTGCAGCGCGACCCGTCGCCTCACCACGAGATGCTGGAAACGAGCGAATTTCCTCGTCGTGCTCGGCGGAGCGCCCGGGGCAGCTGCGAAGCTGACCCGATTCGTGCTCCCGCGGGTCGAGCCATACGGCTCCCCGCGGGGGTACGATTCGGGCAGCGTGCGGCAGCCCCGGGTGCGGCCGTGTCGGCACGTGAGTGGTATTGGACCCGCTAGCCTCGGCAGGCTCCCTGCTTCCGTGCAGCCAACTGCCGATGCGACGGCCCCTTCAGTCGGTTCCCGGCCTCGTCGGCGACACCCGAGTTGCCCGTGCAGCAAACCCGATCGCATTCGGGAAACGCCCCGTTGAGTATGTTCCGAGCCGTCCCTTCCGCCTCGTGCGGGAACGGGAGGGCACCCGAACTCGCGCCACTCGATGCCCCCGAGTCACGGCCCTACGTCGGCTCGTCTGGACCGGCTGGGCACTCGGTGCGCGCGTGTGTAGGGCTTGCGGATGCGGTGGACGCGGAGGGGCTCGGCGGCGATCCGCCCCCGGCCCCGGACCCGAACGGTTTACTCTACGCCGCTCTCGACGACACGACGGCCGGCCCCGCCAACGTCCCTCGCCCCGCGAGCGGCCGGGCGTGTAGTGCCCCGTCCCGCAAAGTCAATCGGAGGAATCGAAACGCCGACGGCGTTCGGACTTAGCCTTGCTTCGGCTTGCTTGGAGACATCGCTCAGGTGGGGTAGTTTCGGTGAACTCTCCTCATCTTTGCCTTCACATAATAAATCGTGTTTTCAACTTGCACAAGTTAGGCTTGATAATAAAAGCTACGCATCCACATAGCTAAGGGAATAATCCCGACGGTTTGAATCGAGTTAGAACATGGAAAACGTCCCACTGTCGGCTTAGAGTTGGTGCACGGCGTGCTTTGAAAATGACACTCGGTCCTTCGTCCCGTGGCTTGGGAGAAGGAAAGTTGGTCTTCGGCGCAAAAGTTGAGAGTTAGCCTAAGTCATAGGCGTCGCCTGCACAAATGCTTGCTAAAGCATGTACGGTCCGGTCCCGCAAGGCTTGGCATAGCCTTTGCTCGTCCCTTGGGTTAAGTTGTAGGCTTGTGTGAGTTAGGCAAAGTTATGCCGGTCGACCTAAGTTATTCTACGTGCTGTCCCGCTCATTCTGCGGTTGTCAAGTTAAACAGTCCCACGATTCCAAGGCCCGTCATATGAAGTATGACTTGGGCGACAGCGTTGCATAGAACACGAGTCGGTTTAGAGGCACGAGCCACTGTTGGTTCAGTGGAAAGTTAGCCACGGTCGGTCGATACTTAAGAAAACACGTTATGTTCTAGTTAAGTTGGAAGGCTATGCAGTAGCCGTTCCCTGAGTTCAAAGAATGTTAAGTCTAAGCGATGGTTAGTCGCCGAGGCAACCCTGGTTAGGGGCTCTGCAAAGGAAGTATGAAAAAGAGAAGAGTTAAAACAACCAAGTAAATGAATTGATCACATAAGAAATTAAAGCCCCAAACTGTATTCTAAAACACTCCATGTAACCCTTATGAACTTGGGCAACTTGTCGACAAGGGGTGGTTTCTTCGAGCGGAAACCCGGGGCCACGGGACCGTCTCGGCCTAGGAAGAAACTGGTTGTAGCCGCGCTGGTTAGGCAACGCTGGTAAAGGCATCGGTAAGACGGGGACTTGCATCGGGGCTCGCTACCTGCGTTGCAGGGGTCCCGTATTACCAGGCTACGTCCAAGGCGGCTGGTTAGGCCAATCCCATAACAAACACTTAATAATAACTGTTGTTTTAAACTAACATGGTAAGTTTTGTGTCGGCACGGGCGGAAATCCGTGTGCGCGCCTTTGGATTGAGTTGAATATGCATGAGTTAAAAAGACACAATGTCGGAGCCTAAGATTTGGCTACAGCGAAGGCGACGTGCTTCGGCACGAGACGTGGCGTCGAGTGTTAAGTTGTTGGCATAGAGTTGCATGTGTTAGGCTTGAGCTATCGCGAGTTAAGTCGAGAAGGGCCGTAGGGCTAGTTGTATAAAGTTACGTTGAGTTGTTGGGCTCGGCCTCGAAATATGAGGCACGGCCGCGTTGTCACAACACAAGTATAAGCAAGACTAAACAAGGAGGCGCTGCCTCGGAGATATTGAAACACGAATTGAGTTATGGCACGACCGAGTCGTTACGTCCCAAAGTTTGGCTAGAAAGACAGGTATAAGTCGGTGCGTCGACAATGCAAGCACGAGAAAGGTCTAGAGGCAAGGAAATGGAGTCCTTCGTATAGCTGCGTCTCTGATTATGGCCGTAAGGCGAACCCGATTTAATAGGTTAACGTCGTTGGCACGAGGAGTGGTCTAGTGACAAGTATGAGTTAACGTTGACATTACAAACACGGGATGGTTCTGATACACAAGTTGCGCTAAGGCGCCGGTCCTAAAACTGATCCTAAGGCAAGAATAGAAAGACAATCGAAAGAGGGTTTATGTTACACAAAGTAAATGAAACGTGTAGGTTTTGTATGGGTGGGCGAGAAGCTCACTCCACCAGTACAGTGGTACTGACACCCACACAGTGTTTCATGTGCAGGCACAGGTAGAAGCTCGTGGCGCGGAGCTCGCTTGGATGCGTCGAGGCACAGGAGTTCCTTGGCGATTCGAAGCGTGCGGCCGCATGGACTGAAGACTTATACAGGACATAATGTATGGACATCGCCTTCCGAAGCTTCCGCTGGATTCAAGTATTGTATCGAGAGATGAGAGAGAGCAGAATGACTTGTAAATGAGAGAAAAGTGAGCACGAGAGACATTGTAATTTGGCCTTGCGCCCACAGATGTAAACTTGTATTCAATATCAATAAAAGAGCTTTCTTTGAAATACTTGTGTTCATGTGTTCTTTAAATTCCGCTGCAATATATTCAATGTCTCTGCACGGGACTTCTGTGCGACGACCCCGTCGCAGCCGCTGTAATCGGCCGTTATGGAACCCGCCTTGCACGAGCGCAATCTAGCCTCGTGCGGCATCACGCCTTAGCGAGGACGATCGCTCCTACGGGAGCGGGGCGTGACATAGTGGTATCAGAGCACGGCTTTACGTCCTTGGACCGTCGATTGAATTCTTTAACTTTGATGTTTCCACAAAACTCTGTTGCTTCCGCAAGTTGTTATCATTGGTGCGCTCTCTCTCAAATGTTCCTCGACATGTCCATACAATAAGTCTAAATATTTTCGAAAGCTCGTACAAGCGTTCAATCTAACGCATCGGTAGGCTGTTGCCAAATACGTCGATAGGGCCTTTGTGCCGAACGTTGCAAACTTGACGCGATAGAAAATATGTGCTGCTGTTAACAAGTCGCATCCATGCCTAATTAGTCCAACGTCGACCCTAGCAATGGAGCATGCAAACTCGGAATATAGTCCGCACAGGAATGGCTATGCACACGGCCTTTTGGCTAAGTTGTGTTTCGCGTCGCGCACCTTGACCCTTGGTGCAAACGAGTTGCGAGCGATATCAAGTATCGTTCGGTCGGGAACGGAGATGCACTTAGAGTGTCTATCGATAGGAACGCTATCGGACTAACGCTTAGGCGTACACGGAAGATTGATTTGGATTTTGAGGAAATAGTGCGAACGACTTAGTGCGTCGATACGACGCGAGCGACTACGTTAGCGATTCGTCGAACGAATCTGAAGGATATCTTAGCGCATGACGCGAACGTGATTGAGGACTAGATCTTATGGCTTGAATCCGAGTGGTGTATGTGATAGGTTCGGAGAAGAATAAGAATGAGTGTCGACGATTAGTCGAGTGGCTCGAGTCCGAGTGGTGTATGGTTTGTCTTAGAAATTGTTCGAGTGAATATTGAGGATTACGAGTATGTCGGCAAGGCGATGCGATCGCGCAAAGCGTTAGAATGCGTCACGCTTAGTTGGTCGTGACTTCGAATGTCCCGAACGAGCATTTCGTTCGGACAACTTGTGAATGAGCAATGCGAGTTAGAAAACGATTCGGAACGATGAATGAAAATGAATGGTCTTGATCGAGGAAACTTAGAGGATCGTACGTGCGATATCGGATTGATACAACTGAAATGCGACTCGAGTTTTGAATAATGATCTTGAAACGAGCTTGAGGAAAAGCGACTGAACTTGATCTTGAGTATTGAGAAAATTGAGGAATATCCAACTCGGACAACAGCATCAACGCACGACTCGAAATTGGTTGCAAAGGAAGATCGTCAAGTTACGCATATCGTCGATGGTATTGAGGCGTATCAAAGATCGATATGCGATAACTCGGGGGCACTCTGACTCGGCGAATGACGGTCGTGCAAATGTCATTGTTCCGTTGGACGCTATACTTGAAATGTTAAAAATGTGTGTCGAAGAAAAGATAGACTTGGCTCGAGGATTTTCTAAGTTGAACGAATGACGATCGAACTTGGCTTGGATGAAAACTGGAATGTTTGGATTTGCTTTGTTGATAACCACAACGTTGACGTTCTTGTCTTATGCGAGCGCTACTCCAGCCTCGCACATGCGTCACGCCGATTAGGGCGATCACTCTGCGTGAGCGCTGGTATGGTGATTCATACAGCGGGAGTGGTCGAACTTGCACGGTGCGACAATTTGTGCTTCGACTTGTGGTTTGACGTGAAGATAGACTCGAGATTGAATTGGTGTGCTTGTCGATTGAACTTGAGGATTGAGTAGGTCCAATCCGCGTATCGAGAATGAATGAGTCTAAACTCAAACAAGAGTTACGCCCCGATGAGAATGATTATTCCGCGGGAGCGTTGCATGGTGATTCATGAACCGCCGTGGATAATCGGACTCGCGTGAGATTGGGGCGCAACGTATTGTCGAGCGAGACGACCTCGTGATCGAATACATGAATTGGTTAGAATTGGTGAATTGAAGGAATTTGAATGTACACAATGCGTGCCATAATACGAATTAGGTGATCGTGCTTGATGTTTAGAAATTTGAGTGACGCGAGCTTGGGTAGAAAAC
>JANAVB010020155.1:65000-80000 GCA_029216955.1 Iris pallida | reverse complement strand
CCCACGAGTTGCTGCAGTTTCTGCGCACGCAAACAGTTTATGTGCACGGCGTGGGCCTGACAGGCCCTATCGGCCGCACGGGACGGAGGAACCCACGAGTTGCTGCAGTTTCTGCGCACGCAAACAGTTTCTGCGCACGGCGTGGGCGTGACTGTAGTGACCCGCTCCGTCCTAGCGGAACGCCGATTCCAAACGGCGCGTGCAACGACTCAAAACGAGCCGTCGACCCGAAGAGTTGCCTCGACCCGATGAAGTATCGATGCAAATCGATGCAAGACTTGCATTAGCCCGTCAAGAAGAATCCAGACTTAGACTTGCAAAGGCGCGCTCGGAGGATCGCTCGGCCGATGCGAACATCACTAAGGTGGGTGGCTCCGATGAACCCGTCTGTGCTTAGCCTAGACACATAACAATGCGGACACTATCACGAGAATCGCTAGGCGACAACACCATGCATGTTAATAAATGATTCAACGCACCTAGCTAAGGGAATAATCCCATCTTGCATGCTTGTTTAGAACATGGAAAAGAACTCGGCAATTATAGAAACGCTCGCACCACGCTCTACGCTCGTGCTACGGCACAAGCTCACGTTCATGTCCCGTATACGTTCAAACAATGAAACAATGAATGGTTTACAACAATGAAACGGGAAGGCTATCAACATAGTCGCTCCGAGTAGAGTTTAGCAACATTGGAAGGCTATGGGACCGATGGGTCGCCAAGGCGACTCCCACACTGGGAGTTGCATAATGCGTGAAAGAATGAATCCACGAACGAATTAATAAATTCATGAATGACTCTATGAACGAACGAACAAGTTAAAGAATGAAATGAAAGAAAGAATACATGAAAGATAAGACATGGAAGACGCTAGCGACAGGTATGACGGGCACGTGCAACGGGGCTCGCTACCCGCGCTGTACGGATGCCAACCTGGTCGTTAACGCATTATGGCTAAAGGTTAGCCTACGGCTCGGAGATAGCCGCTAAGTTAAAATGACAAGACAATACGAAATGGTCGTGGACAAACGGCACGGGCGATGGGGGGGAATACCGTGGCCGTCGTGTGGAAGGATTCTGCGGCACGGGCGTTGGGGGGGGTAAACCGTGGCCGGCCTAGGCAGAATCAACGGCGCTTACGGGCTGCTTGGGTGCGGGCTTGGGCACCAAGAGACGTAAGTAGGAGGGTATATTCAAGAGACTTAACGGGGTGTACCAGCCATCACCCTACGCTAAGTTGAGAATTGCCACAGGGGAATGTCCTAAATGGCTTGCAAAGCCAGCGACCCGTGCATGTAGATTAAGTGGACTATGCTGGTGGCAATCCACGTGCAAGTTCTTGCATTGAAATCAAAGTAGTCTAAGTAAACTAAATGAAGTGTCTCCAGAACATGCTTGAAGTGTAATATCCTGAACATGAACATGCCCGAAATATAACACTCAGAACATGCTTGAAATGTAACCTGCTGAACATGCTCGATATGTAACACTCCTGAACATGCTTGAATGAAATACTCGAAACATGCTTGAATTGTAACACTCTAAAAACGTGCCTACGACGTGCTAGAACATGCCTCCGACGTGCTAGAATCCCGAGACATGGACACACACTTGATATTGAATGCGTGCATGAATTCGTGTTATGTTATTATTCATGAATTGTGGTTTAACTTGGTTTACCTTGAACAGGGAAGGCCGGACGGTAAGTATGGGTAAGTCGTGTATGTATTTCTCATGCGACACTTGAATTCGGTAACACGAGATAGGCTATGCAATATGCCATGAAATTGATCCTAAGGCAAGATTAGAAAGACAATGAATGATAGAGATGCACAAAAGATTATAGAACGTGTTTGGTAATGATGGCATTGTGGGCGAGCCAGCCTCCCCACCAGTGCATAACAATGTACTGATAACCCCACAGTATGCTTGCAGGATAGCAGGAGACGCCGGCGGGTGCGGAGCTTCCGTCGAACGTGTCAAGGCGCGGAGCCAACTCTGGGGCCTTGGAACGTTGCAAGAAGCTGAAGCACCCTATACAGGACATAATGTATCGGAACATCGCCATGTATCCTTCCATGTTGTAAGCCATTTGGCACGCCTTTTATGTTTCAGAGAGAGAGAGCTTGAGCGATTTGTAATATCGGCCTAGCGCCGCTTGTAACTTCTTGAATATCAATAAAGAGTTTGATTTCGTATTCAACTTGTGTTCATTTACTTTCCGCTGCAAATGGGGACACTCTGTGCGACTCTGTGGCCTAGTAATTAAATCGGCCGTTTCTGGACTTGGCCTTGCACGGGCGCAATCTAGGCCCGTGCGGCATCACGCCTTAGCGAGGACGATCGCTCCTACGGGAGCGGGGCGTGACAGATTGGTATCAGAGCACGGCTTTACGTCCTTGGACTTCATGTCGATTTCTCAGTTTTGAAAGCTCGGTTGGAAGAAAAGATGTATACGCTCTCTCTCGCTGTGCCTTGGGATGTTCCATACAATAAGTCTAATACTTTCAAAAGCTCGTACAAGTACTCGGTTGCATGGGATCGATAGGCGAAGGCCTTTGTGCCGAACGACGTTAAACATGACTCGATTGAAAACACATGCAAAGTTAACATGTCTCATACGTGCCTAACTAGTCTTGCGTTGACCCTAGCAACTGAGCGTGCAAAAACATGAATATAGTCCATGCGGGATGGTTAAGCGGTACAACTTAGTCCGCGTGTCGCGCACCTCGACTCTTGGGTGCAATCGGGTTGCGAGCGATATCAAGTATCGCTCGATCGAGAACGGAGATACACTTTGAGTGTATATCGATAGGAACGCTATCGAGTTAACGCTTAGGCGTACGCGAATGATTGACTTGGATTTTGAGGACTCGTGTGAACGACTTAGTACGTCGAGACGACGTAAGCGAGTACGCTAGAGATTCGTCGAACGAATCTGAAGGATATCTTAGTGCATGGCGCGAACGTGATTGAGGATTAGACCGTATGGCTTGAAACCGAGTGGTGTATGTGATAGGTTCGAAGAAGAATAAGAATGAGTGTCAGCGACTAGTCGAGTGGCTCGAACTCTGAGTGGTGTATGGACGTTATAGAAATTGTTCGAGCGAGACTAAAGGAATTACGGATAGAACAAGTATGTCGGCGAAGCGATGCGGTCGCGCAAAGCTTTAGAACGTGTCACGCTTAGTTGATCGTGACTTCGTGTGTCCCGAACGAGATGTCGCTGGACAACTTGTGAATGGGTAACGCGTGTTAGAAATGATTCGGAACGATGGATAAAAATAGATGGTCTTGATCGAGGAAACTTAGAGGAACGTGCGTGCGATGTCGAATTGATGCAAATGAAATGTGACTTGAGTGTTGAATAACGATCTTGAAACGAGCTTTGAGGGAAAAGCGGCTGAACTTGATCTTGAGTATCGGGAGAAATTGAGGAATATCCAACTCGGACAACAGCATCAACGCTCGACTCGAAATTGGTTGCAAAGGAAGATCGTCAGGTTACGTATATCGTCAATGGTATTGAGGCGTATCAAAGATCGATATGCGATAACTCGAGGGTACTCTGACTCGACAAATGACGATCGTGCAAATGTCATTGTTCCGATGGATGTTATAATCGGGATATTGAAATGTGTCGAGGAAAAAGGATAAACTTGGCTCGAGGATTTTCTGGTTGAACAAATGACGGTCGGACTGTCGAATTGAAATCTTGACTTGGATGAAATGAAATGCTTGGATTTACTTCGACGATAACCCCAACGTCGACATTCTTGTCTTATGCGAGCGTAACTCCAGCCTCGCACATGCGTCGCGCCGATTAGGGCGATCACTCCGCGTGAGCGCTGGTATGGTGATTCATCCAGCGGGGGTGATCAAACTTGCACGGCGTGGCAATACGATTGCTTCGACTTGTGGTTTGACGCGAAGATGACTTGAGAATGATTCGGTGTGCTTGAATGATTAAGTTTGACGATTGAGTAGGTCCAATCCACGTATCGAAAATGAATTAGTCTAGACGCAAACAAGAGTTACGCCCCGATGAGAATGATTATTCCGCGGGAGCGTTGCATGGTGATTCATGAACCACCGTGGATAATCGGACTCGCGTGAGATTGGGACGCAACATATTGTCAAAGCTAGATGAACTCGTGATCGAATACATGAATTGGAAAGAATGGATATGTGAAGTATGTGATCAGAATGAATTCGGATATACGCGGCGAATGCCTTGACGAGAATAGGTGATCGTGCTCGATGTTTAGAAATCTGAGTGACGCGAGCTTGGGTAGAAAATCCCGTACTACCGACTTTGGTTTGACCCTAGGATTGGGGTCAGTGTTGGCATTATTGTTGGGGAACTATGATTCCAATTCTGACATTGACTTAGCCTCGAAAAAGATGGCCTAGCGGTTAGGCGAGACGCCCCTGTTCCATGTGTTAGCAATCAAAGGATTGATCTTGAGGATTGGCATGAATGGATAGCATGAATCACGAATGTAGGAAACCCTGCTCACGAGACTTGGCTGACATGCATATATTTCAGGGACGCTTGAGTATGTGCACGATGCGACTCGAGTGAGAATGACAAACTCACTATCCTGCGGCTTGGCTGAATGCATGTATTTTGGGGACGCTTGGAATGCGTGCACGATCCAACCAAGTGATACGTTGAGTTCTAGCACGACTTGGGGAGTGAACGAGTATCGTGAACGTGAAATCGTGCTAGTAAAAGTTGGTATAACGAAGTGAAGCATTGATAGGAAGTTATGCTCGACGATAGTGCAATACTTGGTCTTGAATTGGACGAGAATTTACTTGACTGGTCGACCCCGCTAAGAAGAAATCATACTGATTTCATGAACGAGAACGCTTGAGAAGCGAGTCGGGTCATCTCGATGACCGAGATGAATGAAAAGTGAATTTGCCTTAGCCTGCGACCCTCGTATTTGACGAATTACAATGTGCCTCGTATAACCATTCCAGTTCCATGACATGTCGAAATGGCAACCAAGACGAAGAAATACTCGAATTGAATAAGTACAATCAGCTCTAAAATGAATGAAAGGCTATTCGATAAAATCGACCCAACGCGTGCGACACGGGACTTAGAAAGATATCAAGTATGGTTCGATGTCGTAGAACGATAGGACCGCTCGATGAAATTGTCTAAGAAACACGAAAACACGAGTTAAGAAGTGGTAGGATGACCTGCACTCAGAAAGTCTCGAGGACGAGACTTATTTTGAGTGGTGTATTATGTAGTGACCCGCTCCGTCCTAGCGGAACGCCGATTCCAAACGGCGCGTGCAACGACTCAAAACGAGCCGTCGACCCGAAGAGTTGCCTCGACCCGATGAAGTATCGATGCAAATCGATGCAAGACTTGCATTAGCCCGTCAAGAAGAATCTAGACTTAGACTTGCAAAGGCGCGCTCGGAGGATCGCTCGGCCGATGCGAACATCGCTAAGGTGGGTGGCTCCGATGAACCCGTCTGTGCTTAGCCTAGACACATAACAATGCGGACACTATCACGAGAATCGCTAGGCGACAACACCATGCATGTTAATAAATGATTCAACGCACCTAGCTAAGGGAATAATCCCATCTTGCATGCTTGTTTAGAACATGGAAAAGAACTCGGCAATTATAGAAACGCTCGCACCACGCTCTACGCTCGTGCTACGGCACAAGCTCACGTTCATGTCCCGTATACGTTCAAACAATGAAACAATGAATGGTTTACAACAATGAAACGGGAAGGCTATCAACATAGTCGCTCCGAGTAGAGTTTAGCAACATTGGAAGGCTATGGGACCGATGGGTCGCCAAGGCGACTCCCACACTGGGAGTTGCATAATGCGTGAAAGAATGAATCCACGAACGAATTAATAAATTCATGAATGACTCTATGAACGAACGAACAAGTTAAAGAATGAAATGAAAGAAAGAATACATGAAAGATAAGACATGGAAGACGCTAGCGACAGGTATGACGGGCACGTGCAACGGGGCTCGCTACCCGCGCTGTACGGACGCCAACCTGGTCGTTAACGCATTATGGCTAAAGGTTAGCCTACGGCTCGGAGATAGCCGCTAAGTTAAAATGACAAGACAATACGAAATGGTCGTGGACAAACGGCACGGGCGATGGGGGGGAATACCGTGGCCGTCGTGTGGAAGGATTCTGCGGCACGGGCGTTGGGGGGGGTAAACCGTGGCCGGCCTAG
This sequence comes from Iris pallida, assembly GCA_029216955.1. NCBI lineage: Eukaryota > Viridiplantae > Streptophyta > Magnoliopsida > Asparagales > Iridaceae > Iris > Iris pallida. Next base: position 73,763 of record JANAVB010020155.1, on the reverse strand, counting down.
GCAGAATCAACGGCGCTTACGGGCTGCTTGGGTGCGGGCTTGGGCACCAAGAGACGTAAGTAGGAGGGTATATTCAAGAGACTTAACGGGGTGTACCAGCCATCACCCTACGCTAAGTTGAGAATTGCCACAGGGGAATGTCCTAAATGGCTTGCAAAGCCAGCGACCCGTGCATGTAGATTAAGTGGACTATGCTGGTGGCAATCCACGTGCAAGTTCTTGCATTGAAATCAAAGTAGTCTAAGTAAACTAAATGAAGTGTCTCCAGAACATGCTTGAAGTGTAATATCCTGAACATGAACATGCCCGAAATATAACACTCAGAACATGCTTGAAATGTAACCTGCTGAACATGCTCGATATGTAACACTCCTGAACATGCTTGAATGAAATACTCGAAACATGCTTGAATTGTAACACTCTAAAAACGTGCCTACGACGTGCTAGAACATGCCTCCGACGTGCTAGAATCCCGAGACATGGACACACACTTGATATTGAATGCGTGCATGAATTCGTGTTATGTTATTATTCATGAATTGTGGTTTAACTTGGTTTACCTTGAACAGGGAAGGCCGGACGGTAAGTATGGGTAAGTCGTGTATGTATTTCTCATGCGACACTTGAATTCGGTAACACGAGATAGGCTATGCAATATGCCATGAAATTGATCCTAAGGCAAGATTAGAAAGACAATGAATGATAGAGATGCACAAAAGATTATAGAACGTGTTTGGTAATGATGGCATTGTGGGCGAGCCAGCCTCCCCACCAGTGCATAACAATGTACTGATAACCCCACAGTATGCTTGCAGGATAGCAGGAGACGCCGGCGGGTGCGGAGCTTCCGTCGAACGTGTCAAGGCGCGGAGCCAACTCTGGGGCCTTGGAACGTTGCAAGAAGCTGAAGCACCCTATACAGGACATAATGTATCGGAACATCGCCATGTATCCTTCCATGTTGTAAGCCATTTGGCACGCCTTTTATGTTTCAGAGAGAGAGAGCTTGAGCGATTTGTAATATCGGCCTAGCGCCGCTTGTAACTTCTTGAATATCAATAAAGAGTTTGATTTCGTATTCAACTTGTGTTCATTTACTTTCCGCTGCAAATGGGGACACTCTGTGCGACTCTGTGGCCTAGTAATTAAATCGGCCGTTTCTGGACTTGGCCTTGCACGGGCGCAATCTAGGCCCGTGCGGCATCACGCCTTAGCGAGGACGATCGCTCCTACGGGAGCGGGGCGTGACAGTGACAGGCCCTATCGGCCGCACGGGACGGAGGAACCCACGAGTTGCTGCAGTTTCTGCGCACGCAAACAGTTTCTGTGCACGGCGTGGGCGTGACAGGCACTATCGGCCGCACGGGACACAGAAACGCATGCGTTGCAGCAGTTTCTGCGCGCACGAAGAATTTCTGCGCACGGCGTGGGCGTGACAGGCCCTATCGGCACCACGGGACACAGAAATGCAAGCGTTGCAGCAGTTTCTGCGCACACGAAGAATTCCTGTGCACGGCGTGGGCCTGACAGGCCCTATCGGCACCACGGGACACAGAAATGCAAGCGGTGCAGCAGTTTCTGCGCATGCGAAGAATTCCTGTGCACGGCGTGGGCCTGACAGGCCCTATCGGCCGCACGGGACACAGAAACGCAAGCATTGCAGCAGTTTCTGCGCGCAAGAACAATTTCTGTGCACGACGTGGGCCTGACAGCCCCTATCGGCCGCATGGGACAGAGGAATGCAAGCGGTGCAGCAGTTTCTGCGCACACGAACAATTCCTGTGCACGGCGTGGGCTTGACAGGCCCTATCGGCCGCACGGGACACAGAAACGCATGCGTTGCAGCAGTTTCTGCGCGCACGAAGATTTTCTGTGCACGGCGTGGGCCTGACATGCCCTATCGGCCGCACGGGATCGACCGGGTGCGCATATGCTGCGGTTTGTGTGCCTCGCGGCACTTCGTTTGCCCCGCGGCAGATTCCTGCCCACGGCGTGGGCCTGACAGGCTGCATCGGCGAGCACGGGCGCGGCCTGCGGCTGCGCGCGAAAAATGACAAGCTCCTCAAGCACTTTGGTCCCCCGGAATCATCCCCACAATAAAACTGCAAATCTATTATAGGGGAGTAGGTGGTGAAGGGGGGATGTTCGTCGCGCGCGCGCACGGGGGGGCGCACGGCGCGTCGAACGGCTCCACGCTCGCGGCCATTTAGCGAGCGCGCGCTTGCGAATTTTGCTTGCGCGACGATTCGCGGCGTTTTCTGTCGCGCGACAATTTCTGCCCACGGCGTGGGCTTGACGGGGCCTATCGGCCGCACGGGACTGAGGAATGCGAGCGTTGTTGCAGTTTCTGTGCACACGAAGAATTTCTGTGCACGGCGTGGGCCTGACAGCCCCTATCGGCCGCACGGGACCGAGGAATGGAAGCGTTGCAGTAGTTTCTGCGCGCACGATTAATTTCTGTGCACGGCGTGGGCCTGACAGGCCCAGTCGGCCGCACGGGATCGAGGAACCCTCAAGTTGCAGCAGTTACTGCACACGCAACCAGTGTCCGTGCACGGCGTGGGCCTGACATGGCCTATCAGCCGCACGGGGGACGGAAATGCAAGCGTTCCAGCAGTTTCTGCGCATGGGAAGAATTTTCGTGCACGGCGTGGGCCTGACAGGCCCTGTCGGCCGCACGGGACACAGAAACGCATGCGTTGCAGCAGTTTCAGCACGCACGAAGATTTTCTGTGCACGGCGTGGGCCTGACAGGCCCTATCGGCTGCACGGGATCGACCGGGTGCGCATATGCTGCGGTTTGTGTGCCTCGCGGCACTTCGTTTGCCCCGCGGCAGATTCCTGCCCACGGCGTGGGCCTGACAGGCTGCATCGGCGAGCACGGGCGCGGCCTGCGGCTGCGCGCGAAAAATGACAAGCTCCTCAAGCACTTTGGTCCCCCGGAGTCATCCCCACAATAAAACTGCAAATCTATTATAGGGGAGTAGGTGGTGAAGGGGGGGATGTTCGTCGCGCGCCACAATCCCGTGCGCGCGGGGGGTGCACGGCGCGTCGAACGGCTGCCCGCGCGCGGCGATCCAGCGACCGGGCGCTTGCTGGCTTTGGGTGCGCGACGGTTCGCGACGTTTTCTGTCGCGCGGCAGTTTCTGCCCACGGCGTGGGCCTGACAGGCTGCATCGGCGAGCACGGGCTCGCGGCGGCGCGCTGAGGCGACCAGCGCATCGAACGGCTGCACGGGCCGCCCGCCTCGCTCGCGTCCCAGCGCGAGGCGAGGCGTTGCAGCTGTTTCTGCGCGCGGCGCGCAGCTCTCAGCCCGTGCGACAGAATCTGCCGCAACTCGTGCCAGTTTCGAACCCCCCCGACCGAGCGGGAGGTTGGGCGCGTTTTCCCCAAAAATGACAAGCTCCTCAAGCACTTTGGTACCCCGGAGTCAGCCCAACAATAAAACTGCAAATCTATTATAGGGGGAAGCGAGTTGAGCTGAAATTTGGGCGGCGCAACAAATTTTGAGTAGGTGCGGCTTTGCGGGCAAAATGGGATGCTGTGCGAACGAAATCCCCCACGACCCTATCGTTGACGCGCCCGGTGCAGCAAGGCCCGCTGCTGCACCACGGACCCTTGTGCGAAGCTGTAGTGACCCGCTCCGCCCTAGAAGGAACGCCGATTTCAAACGGCAAGTGCAACGACTCAAACGAGCCGTCGACCCGAAGAGTTGCTTCGACCCGATGAAGTATCGATGCGAATCGATGCAAGGCTTGCATTGGCCCGACAAGATGAATCCAGACTTAGACTATCGAAGGCGCGCTCGGAGGATCGCTCGGCCGATGCGAACATCGCTAAGGTGGGTGGCTCCGATGAACCCGTCTGTGCTTAGCCTAGACACATAACAATGCGGACACTATCACGAGAATCGCTAGGCGACAACACCATGCATGTTAATAAATGATTCAACGCACCTAGCTAAGGGAATAATCCCATCTTGCATGCTTGTTTAGAACATGGAAAAGAACTCGGCAATTATAGAAACGCTCGCACCACGCTCTACGCTCGTGCTACGGCACAAGCTCACGTTCATGTCCCGTATACGTTCAAACAATGAAACAATGAATGGTTTACAACAATGAAACGGGAAGGCTATCAACATAGTCGCTCCGAGTAGAGTTTAGCAACATTGGAAGGCTAGGGGACCGATGGGTCGCCAAGGCGACTCCCACACTGGGAGTTGCGTAATGCATGAATGAATGAATCAACGAATGAATGAACAAACACATGAATGACTCTATGAACATACGAACAAGTGAAAGAATAACATGAAAAGAAAGAATACATGAACGATAAGACGCTAGCGACAGGTGTGACGGGCACGTGCAACGGGGCTCGCTACCCGCGCTGTACGGACGCCAACCTGGTCGTTAACGCATTATGGCTAAGGGTTAGCCTACGGCTCGGAAATAGCCGCTAAGTTAAAATGACAAGACAATACGAAATGGTCGTGGACAAACGGCACGGGCGATGGGGGGGAATACCGTGGCCGTCGTGTGGAAGGATTCTGCGACACGGGCGTTGGGGGGGTAAACCGTGGCCGGCCTAGGCAGAATCAACGGCGCTTACGGGCTGCTTGGGTGCGGGCTTGGGCACCAAGAGACGTAAGTAGGAGGGTATATTCAAGAGACTTAACGGGGTGTACCAGCCATCACCCTACGCTAAGTTGAGAATTGCCACAGGGGAATGTCCTAAATGGCTTGTAAAGCCAGCGACCCGTGCATGTAGATTAAGTGGACTATGCTGGTGGCAATCCACGTGCAAGTTCTTGCATTGAAATCAAAGTAATCTAAGTTAAATGAACAAGTGTCTCCTGAACATGCCCAAAATATAACACTCTTGAACATGCTTGCAAAGTAACATCCTGAACATGAACATGCTCGAAATATAACATGCCAGAACATGCTTGAAATGTAACCTGCTGAACATGCTCGATATGTAACACTCCTGAACATGCTTGAACGAAATACCCGAAACATGCTTGAATTGTAACACTCTAAAAACGTGCCTACGACGTGTTAGAACATGCCCCCGACGTGCTAGAATCCCGAGACATGGACACACACTTGATATTGAATGCGTGCATGAATCGTGTTATGTTATTATTCATGAATCGTGGTTTAACTTGGTTTACCTTGAACAGGGAAGGCCGGACGGTAAGTATGGGTAAGTCGTACATGTATTTCCATGCGACACTCGAGTTCGGTAACACGAGATAGGCTATGCAATATGCCATGAAATTGATCCTAAGGCAAGATTAGAAAGACAATGAATGATAGAGATGCACAAAAGATTATAGAACGTGTTTGGTAATGATGGCATTATGGGCGAGCCAGCCTCCCCACCAGTGCATAACAATGTACTGATAACCCCACAGTATGCTTGCAGGATAGCAGGAGACGCCGGCGGGTGCGGAGCATTCCGTCGAACGTGTCAAGGCGCGGAGCCAACTCTGGGGCCTTGGAACGTTGCAAGAAGCTGAAGCACCCTATACAGGACATAATGTATCGGAACATCGCCATGTATCCTTCCATGTTGTAAGCCATTTGGCACGCCTTTTATGTTTCAGAGAGAGAGAGAGAGCTTGAGCGACTTGTAATATCGGCCTAGCGCCGCTTGTAAACTTGTTGAATATCAATAAAGAATTTGGTTTCGCTTCAATTGTGTTCATTTATATTCCGCTGCAAATGGGGACACTCTGTGCGACTCTGTGGCCTAGAACTCAAATCGGCCGTTTCTGGACTTGGCCTTGCACGGGCGCAACCTAGGCCCGTGCGGCATCACGCCTTAGCGAGGACGATCGCTCCTACGGGAGCGGGGCGTGACAGTTTGGTATCAGAGCACGGCTTTACGTCCTTGGACTTCACATCGAATTCTCAGTTTTGAAAGCTCGATTGGAAAAAAGAAGTGTGCGCTCTCTCTCAAATGTCCATCGGCATGTTCCATACAATAAGTCTAATACTTTCAAAAGCTCGTACAAGTACTCGGTTGCACGGGATCGATAGGCGAAGGCCTTTGTGCCGGACGACGTTAAACATGACTCGATTGAGAACACATGCAAAGTTAACATGTCTCGTACGTGCCTAACTAGTCTTGCGTTGACCCTAGCAAGTGAGCGTGCAAATTCAAATATAGTCCGCACGAGATGGTTATGCGGCACAACTTAGTCCGTGTGTCGTGCACCTTGACTTCTGGTGCAATCGAGTTGCGAGCGATATCAAGTACCGCTCGGTCGGGAACGGAGATACACTTAGAGTGTATATCGATAGGAATGCTATCAACTAACGCTTAGGCGTACGCGAATGATTGACTTGGATTTTGAGGACTCGTGTGAACGACTTAGTACGTCGAGACGACGTAAGCGAGTACGCTAGAGATTCGTCGAACGAATCTGAAGGATATCTTAGTGCATGGTGCGAACGTGATTGAGGATTAGACCGTATGGCTTGAACCCGAGTGGTGTATGTGATAGGTTCGAAGAAGAATAAGAATGAGTGTCGACGACTAGACGAGTGGCCCGAATCCGAGTGGTGTATGGATGTTCTTAGAAATCATTCGAGCGAAACTTGAGGATTACGAAACACAACGAGTACGTCGGCGAGGCAATGCGATCGCGCAAAGCCTTAGAACGCGTCACGCTTATTTGATCGTGACTTCGTGTGTCCCGAACGAGATATCGTTCGGACAACTTGTGAATGGATAACGCGTGTTAGAAATGATTCGAAACGATGGATAAAAATATATGGTCTTGATCGAGGAAACTTAGAGGAACGTGCGTACGATGTCGAATTGATGCAAATGAAATGTGACTTGAGTTTTGAATAACGATCTTGAAACGAGCTTTGAGGAAAAGCGACTGAACTTGATCTTGAGTATCGGGAGAAATGGTGGAATATCCAACTCGGACAACGGCATCGTCGCATGACTCGAAATTGGTTGCAAAGGAAGATCGTCAGGTTACGCATATCGTCGATGGTATTGAGGCGTATCAAAGATCGATATGCGATAACTCGGGGGTACTCTGACTCGGCGAATGACGATCGTGCAAATGTCATTGTTCCGTTGGATGCTATACTCGGGGTATTAAAACGTGTCAAGGAAAATATAGACGTGACTCGAGGATTTCTGGTTGAATGAATGACGGTCGGACTGTCGAATTGAAATCTTGACTTGGATGAAATGAAATGCTTGGATTTACTTCGACGATAACCCCAACGTCGACATTCTTGTCTTATGCGAGCGCAACTCCAGCCTCGCACATGCGTCGCGCCGATTAGGGCGATCACTCCGCGTGAGCGCTGGTATGGTGATTCATCCAGCGGGGGTGATCAAACTTGCACGGCATGGCAATACGATTGCTTCGACTTGTGGTTTGACGCGAAGATGACTTGAGAATGATTCGGTGTGCTTGAATGATTAAGTTTGAGGATTGAGTAGGTCCAATCCGCGTATCGAAAATGATTTAGTCTAGACGCAAACAAGAGTTACGCCCCGATGAGAATGATTATTCCGCGGGAGCGTTGCATGGTGATTCATGAACCACCGTGGATAATCGGACTCGCGTGAGATTGGGGCGCAACATATTGTCAAAGCTAGATGAACTCGTGATCGAATACATGAATTGGAAAGAATGGATATGTGAAGTACGTGATCAGAATGAATTCGGATATACGCGGCGAATGCCTTGACGAGAATAGGTGATCGTGCTCGATGTTTAGAAATCTGAGTGACGCGAGCTTGGGTAGAAAATCCTGTACTACCGATTTTGGTTTGACCCTAGGATTGGGGTCAGTGTTGGCATTATTGTTGGGGAACTATGATTCCAATCCTGACATTGACTTAGCCTCGAAAAAGATGGCCTAGCGGTTAGGCGAGACGCCCCTGTTCCATGTGTTAGCAATCAAAGGATTGATCTTGAGGATTGGCATGAATGGATAGCATGAATCACGAATGTAGGAAACCCTGCTCACAAGACTTGGCTGACATGCATATATTCAGGGACGCTTGAGTATGTGCACGATGCGACTCGAGTGAGAATGACAAACTCACTATCCTGCGGCTTGGCTGAATGCATGTATTTTGGGGACGCTTGGAATGCGTGCACGATCCAACCAAGTGATACGTTGAGTTCTAGCACGACTTGGGGAGTGAACGAGTATCGTGAACGTGAAATCGTGCTAGTAAAAGTTGGTATAACGAAGTGAAGCATTGATAGGAAGTTATGCTCGACGATAGTGCAATACTTGGTCTTGAATTGGATGAAAATTTCCTAGACTTGGTCGACCCCGTTAAGTAGAAATCATACTAATTTCGTGGACACGAACGCTTGAAAAGCGAATCGGGCCATCTCGATGATCGAGATAAACGAAAGTGAATTTGCCTTAGCCTGCGACCCTCGCATTTGATGACTTACAACGTGCCTCGTGCAGCCATTCCAGTTCCATGACATGTCGAAATGGCAACCAAGACGAAGAAATGCTCGAATTGAATAAGTACAATCAACTCTAAAATGAATGAAAGGCTATTCGATAAAATCGACCCAACGCGTGCGACACGGGACTTAGAAATATATCAAGTACTGTTCGATGCCGTCGAACGATAAAACCATTCGATAGGAAATTGCCTAAGGTGCGCATACGATCCGAGTTAAGGAACGGTAGGATGACCTGCACTCAGAAAGTCTCGAGGACGAGACTTATTTTGAGTGGTGTATTATGTAGT
>JANAVB010020155.1:37500-45000 GCA_029216955.1 Iris pallida | reverse complement strand
TAACTCACTTCATAAGGTATTCTTTATCATTTGGTGTTATGTATATCAAGCCTATTCAGAAGGCGCTTTGTTTAGTTCACTTAGACTACTTTGATTTCAATGCAAGGACTTGCATGTGGATTGCCACCAGCAAGCCCACTTAATCTATATGCACCGGTCGCTGGCAAGTCAGCCATTATGGACATTTCCCCTGTGGCATTCTCATCTATCAAGCGTGATGGCTGGTACACCCTGATAGACTATTGAATAACCGGCCCTACGTTTGGTTATGTGCCCAAGCCCGCACACCTGTCCGCCCGTAGGCCATGATTCCGCCTAGGCCGGCCACGAAATCGTCGTTCGTTGCCCTTGGAATCCCTTTTCGCTCGTGCACGAGCTGTCCACGACCATTTCGTATTTTATTGTCATTTTAACTTAACGGCTGTCTTGAGCCATAGGCTAACCCTTAGCCATAATGCGTTATCGACCAGGTTGGCGTCCGTGCAGCGCGGGTAGCGAGCCCCGTTGTACGTGCCCATCACACCTGTCGCTAACCATTCTTTCTTTTCTTATCTTTCGTTCATTCTTTCTTTTCTTTCTTTCACTTGTCCGTTTGTTCATCGATTCATTCACGTATTCATTCCTTCATTCGTTGATTCATTCATTCACTTATTCGTTCATTTATTCATTCATACATTTTGCAACTCCTCGTGCGGGAGTCGTCTTGGCGACCCATCGGTCCCATAGCCTTTCAATGTTGCTAAACTCTACTTGGAGCGACTATGTTGATAGTCTTCCCGTTTTATTGTTGTAAACCATTCATTGTTTCATTGTTGAAAGCAAGCTTGTGCCTTAGCACGAGCGTGGAGCGCGGTGCGAGAGTTCTCGTATTTTCCATATTCCTTTCCATATTCTATACAAGCATACAAGATGGGATTATTCCCTTAGCTAGGTGCGTTGAGTCCTTTATTAACATGCATGGGGTTATCGCCTAGCGATTCTCGTGATAGTGTCCGTATTGTTATGTGTCTAGGCTAAGCAGTGACGGGTTCATCGGAGCCACCCACCTTAGCGATGTTCGCATCGGCCGAGCGATACTCCGAGCGCGCCTTTGATAGTCTAAGTCTGGATTCATCTTGACGGGCCAATGTAAGCCTTGCATCGATTCTTCATCAGGTCGATGCCAACTCTTCGGGTCGACGGCTCGTTTGAGTCGTTGCACTTGCCGTTTGAATCGGCGTTCCGCTAGGGCGGAGCGGGTCACTACATAATACACCACTCAAAACAAGTCTCGTCCTCGAGACTTCCTGAGTGCGGGTCATCCTACCGTTCCTTTTATTCATCGCCGTGTGCCTACTTTAGACAATTCCTATCGAATGGCTTTTATCATTCGATGGCATCGAACTATACTCGATACCTTTCCAAGTTCATTGAATGGCTTTTCATTCATTTTAGAGTTGATGTAACTTATTCAATTTAAGTGTTTCTTCGACTCGGTTGCTACTTCGACGTATCATAGGACTGAAACGGTCGCACGAGGTGCATTGTAATTCGTCAAACACGAGAGTCATAGGTTGAGGTTAACTCACTCATTCGTTCATGTGCATCGCAACACTCACTTGCAGCTGCATTCGAGTTCGTCACATCGCTGAGTTTGGATCGTGCACATATTCAAGGCGTCCCCCGAATACGTACATTTCAACCAAGCTTAGCGATTAGCGAAGACGGACAAGCTACTCGTGATAGTTTTGATTTGGCGATCGTTCGCTAGATTCGATTTAAAACCGAACTCATGTGTATCTCGCTATCGTTTATCTCGGTCCTCGAGATGATCCGGTTCGCTTTTCAAGCGTTCTTGTCTACAAAATCAATATGATTTCTTCTTAGCGGAGTCGACCAAGTCTAAGTAATTTCCGTCCGATTCAAGACCAAGTATTGTACTATCCTCGAGTACGTCTTTCGACCAATAATTCAATTCATTATCTCAACTTTACTTGCGCATCATCCATTCCTATCATTCCTTTTGTTTGGGACCATTCTCGTTGTCGTTCACGCACATTCCCTGTTCCCCATCTTACTCTAAGTCTTGTTTTTCCCAAGTCTATCGTCCGTCCAGACGATACTGTAAGGTCAATCGCACAAGTTCAATCACTCGGCATAGGGTCGTCCGCCTATCCGCTAGGTCAGCTCACAAGGTCATAGTTACAAGTCAAGTCTATTGCTCATCGTGCAAGGTCGTTGCACGATGCTCGCCCCAAATCCTATGGTCAAACCATTTGTTTGCTTGTACGGGAGTTTCTACCCAAGTTTGTTTCACTCAAATTTCTAAACATCAAGCAGTGTTCCTCCTATTCGCATCAACACATTCTTCGCTCCATGTCTGAGCTCGTTTAGGAAAATCATCCTACGATAGGTTATCCTCAATCAAATCCTTGACATGTCAGTCTCGTGCGTCCGCACTAGCAATTACCATAGTCTATCTCTTCAAGTATGTTTAATATAATTCACCTATCCATCCTATCCAATTCACGTAGTCGATCACAAGGTCGTCTAGCCTTGCAATATGTTGCGCCCCGATCTCACGCAAGTCTGATTATCCACGGCGGACATGAATCACCATATCAACGTTCTCGTGGAATAATCGTCCTCATCGGGACGTAACTCTTGCGTTGAATCTAGACTTACTCATTTTCGATATGCGGATTGGGTCTACTCAATCCTCAAGTTTTCTTCATTGTCCCTCATAAGTCCGATCAATCCTCCGATTCGCCTTCGCTTCAAACCACAAGTCGAAGCAATCAAAATTGTCATGTCAAGGTATTTCGAGTTCGATCATTCCCGCTGGACATGAATCACCATGCCAACGCTCACGCGAAACGATCGTCCCAAATCCGACGTGACGCATGTACGAGGCTGAAGTTGCGCTCGCGCAAGACAAGATCGTTGTTGTTGTGGTTATCACCGAACAATCAAGTTACTTTCCTTTTTCGTCCAAACGTTCATTTCTATCAAATCCCCAACATATTATCCTTTAAAACAGTAACTTCTAACACGATCATCCTTCATCGAATCAGAGTACCCCCGAGTTATCGTACATCGATCTTTGATACGCCTCAATACCATCGATGATGCACATAACCAGACGGTCTTCCTTTTTGCAACGAATTCCGAGTCGTGCAACTTAATTTCCTCAATTCACATTGTCTTGTGCTAACTCGTCGTCGAGCAATATCCATTCCAAATCCTTAGTCATTCTCGTATATTCAAATCAATATTTCCTACGCACGCTATCTTTCGACCGTGCTATTCCCGATCTCGTCCATGAGTAGTTCACCTCAACTCAAATTTCAATCCATTCAACTAAATTCAAAATCATATGTATGATCTTTCTATGTTTCCTCGACCAAGACCTCCATTCGTTTCATGATTCGTACTACGTACTCTTAATCCGTCCGAACGACTCGAACAATTTCTACAACGTCCATACACCACTCAGGGTTCGAGCCATTCGACTAGTCATCGATACTCCCTCTTTTTCCTTCTTCGAAGCTATCACATACACCACTCGGAGTCAAGTCATTCTACAAATCCTCCAAAGGTTATTCGACTCCCGATCAACATGTCCAATTGCGCGTTCGCTCATTCTTTAAAACCTAAGAACCATTTCCACGTGTTCGCTTTAGCGCCGGTCAAGTAGCGTCTCTATCAACATACGTTCTAAGTCTCCCTTATTCTCGTCCGAGCGATAGTCAATCTCGCTCGCAACTCGTTTCCACCCTAAAGTCTAGGTACGCGATACTCGGCACAACTTAGCCAAAAGGCTGCGTGCATAACCATCCCGTTCGAACGATACTTCGGTCTCGTGTACTCGTTCGCTATTGTCAGCGCAAGGTTATTCAAGCACGTCTTGCGGTTGCAACTCTTAGCATCGGTTCCTTCCAACTCAAGTATGTCGTGGTTCGGCACAAAGGCCTTCGTCTATCGATTTCGTTCAACCGAGTACTTATATGAGCTTTTGAAAATATTAGACTTATTGTATGGAACATCCCAAAGCACAACGAGAGAGAGCGCACACTTCTTTTGTTTCCAACCGAGCTTTCAAAACTGAGAGAATCGAAATGATGTCCAAGGACGTAAAGCCGTGCTCTGATACCAATCTGTCACGCCCCGCTCCCGTAGGAGCGATCGTCCTCGCTAAGACGTGATGCCGCACGGGCCTAGGTTGCGCCCGTGCAAGGCCAAGTCCAGAAACGGCCGATTTGATTTCTAGGCCACAGAGTCGCACAGAGTGTCCCCATTTGCAGCGGAAAGTAAATGAACACAAATTGAAGCGAATTCAAACTCTTTTATTGATTTTCAAGAAGTTTACAAGCGGCACTAGGCCGATATTACAAATCGCTCAAACTCTCTCTCTCTAAAACATAAAAGGCGTGCCAAGTGGCTTACAAGATGGAATGATTCATGGCGATTGTTCCGATACATTATGTCCTGTATAGGGTACTTCAGCTCCTTGCAACGCTCCAAGGCTCCAGAGATAGCTCCGCGCCTTAGCACGTTCGATGGAAGCTCCGCACCCGCCGACGTTCCTGCTTCCTGCAAGCAGACTGTGGGGTTATCAGTACATTGTTATGCACTGGTGGGGAGGCTAGCTCGCCCACAACGCTATCATTACCAAACACGTTCCATTTACTTTTGTGTATCTCTATCATTCATTGTCTTTCTAATCTTGCCTTAGGATCAGTTTCATGGCATATTTCATAGCCTATCTCGTGTTGTCGAATACAAGTGTCGCATGGAAATACATGCATAACTTACCCATACTTACCGTCCGGCCTTCCCTGTTCAATGTAAACCAAGTTAGTCAACAATTCATGTGTAATATCATAACGTGATTCTTAGGAACATTCAATATCAAGGGCGTGTTCCTGCCTCAGTTTCTAGCGCGTCGTAGGCGTGTTTTCTAACTCACTTCATAAGGTATTCTTTATCATTTGGTGTTATGTATATCAAGCCTATTCAGAAGGCGCTTTGTTTAGTTCACTTAGACTACTTTGATTTCAATGCAAGGACTTGCATGTGGATTGCCACCAGCAAGCCCACTTAATCTATATGCACCGGTCGCTGGCAAGTCAGCCATTATGGACATTTCCCCTGTGGCATTCTCATCTATCAAGCGTGATGGCTGGTACACCCTGATAGACTATTGAATAACCGGCCCTACGTTTGGTTATGTGCCCAAGCCCGCACACCTGTCCGCCCGTAGGCCATGATTCCGCCTAGGCCGGCCACGAAATCGTCGTTCGTTGCCCTTGGAATCCCTTTTCGCTCGTGCACGAGCTGTCCACGACCATTTCGTATTTTATTGTCATTTTAACTTAACGGCTGTCTTGAGCCATAGGCTAACCCTTAGCCATAATGCGTTATCGACCAGGTTGGCGTCCGTGCAGCGCGGGTAGCGAGCCCCGTTGTACGTGCCCATCACACCTGTCGCTAACCATTCTTTCTTTTCTTATCTTTCGTTCATTCTTTCTTTTCTTTCTTTCACTTGTCCGATTGTTCATCGATTCATTCACGTATTCATTCCTTCATTCGTTGATTCATTCATTCACTTATTCGTTCATTTATTCATTCATACATTTTGCAACTCCTCGTGCGGGAGTCGTCTTGGCGACCCATCGGTCCCATAGCCTTTCAATGTTGCTAAACTCTACTTGGAGCGACTATGTTGATAGTCTTCCCGTTTTATTGTTGTAAACCATTCATTGTTTCATTGTTGAAAGCAAGCTTGTGCCTTAGCACGAGCGTGGAGCGCGGTGCGAGAGTTCTCGTATTTTCCATATTCCTTTCCATATTCTATACAAGCATACAAGATGGGATTATTCCCTTAGCTAGGTGCGTTGAGTCCTTTATTAACATGCATGGGGTTATCGCCTAGCGATTCTCGTGATAGTGTCCGTATTGTTATGTGTCTAGGCTAAGCAGTGACGGGTTCATCGGAGCCACCCACCTTAGCGATGTTCGCATCGGCCGAGCGATACTCCGAGCGCGCCTTTGATAGTCTAAGTCTGGATTCATCTTGACGGGCCAATGTAAGCCTTGCATCGATTCTTCATCAGGTCGATGCCAACTCTTCGGGTCGACGGCTCGTTTGAGTCGTTGCACTTGCCGTTTGAATCGGCGTTCCGCTAGGGCGGAGCGGGTCACTACATTGGCCCCCTCACGCTCACGACGGGAAATACTACCAAGTACAGTATATGCTGCACCGCACTCACTACTCTACTCTGGCGCACGTGGCTCGTACAAATTGCCCATCTATTAAAGCGTCCTTGCGGCACCAAGCGCCACGGCGGAATACGCATAATTAACTTGCGTCGACGAAGGGCCCTATCGGTGCGACCGCCCGGCTCAGTAGCTCCTCCTACCTACTTGCATCCTCCCGTCGGATCCGAGAAGGAAGGAAGGGTCCTTCTCTCTTTCTTTCTTTCCCATAAAACACTAACTAAAGTGGTGGCCGGGGTACGGAGAGAATACGCACGCATAGAAAAGACAGACACGTGAGTACGCACGTGACGGACAAGAGAATGCATTTACATCTCCCCGGACGGAGGACCCTACTAATACTACTAGCGTGTGTCCGGGGACAACGAGAAACCGACGCCAAGGCTTTACGTACTACGTACTAATCTAGTACGTGCAGCAGGAGACACAACATTTCTGCGCACGGCGTGGGCCTGACGGGCCCTATCGGCCGCACGGGACAAACAGAGGAACCTATAGCTGCCGCAGCAATTTCTGCGCACGCAAACAGTTTCTGTGCACGGCGTGGGCCTGACAGGCCCTATCGGCCGCACGGGACGGAGGAACCCACGAGTTGCTGCAGTTTCTGCGCACGCAAACAATTTTCGTGCACGGCGTGGGCCTGACAGGCCCTATCGGCCGCACGGGACGGAGGAACCCACGAGTTGCTGCAGTTTCTGCGCACGCAAACAGTTTCCGTGCACGGCGTGGGCCTGACAGGCCCGATCGGCCGCACGGGACGGAGGAACCCACGAGTTGCTGCAGTTTCTGCGCACGCAAACAGTTTATGTGCACGGCGTGGGCCTGACAGGCCCTATCGGCCGCACGGGACGGAGGAACCCACGAGTTGCTGCAGTTTCTGCGCACGCAAACAGTTTCTGCGCACGGCGTGGGCGTGACAGGCCCTATCGGCCGCACGGGACGGAGGAACCCACGAGTTGCTGCAGTTTCTGCGCACGCAAACAGTTTCTGTGCACGGCGTGGGCGTGACAGGCACTATCGGCCGCACGGGACACAGAAACGCATGCGTTGCAGCAGTTTCTGCGCGCACGAAGAATTTCTGCGCACGGCGTGGGCGTGACAGGCCCTATCGGCACCACGGGACACAGAAATGCAAGCGTTGCAGCAGTTTCTGCGCACACGAAGAATTCCTGTGCACGGCGTGGGCCTGACAGGCCCTATCGGCACCACGGGACACAGAAATGCAAGCGGTGCAGCAGTTTC
>JANAVB010020155.1:20000-27500 GCA_029216955.1 Iris pallida | reverse complement strand
GGTTTCCCGACTTAACTCAAACAACTCAACCAACTTAAGGAACTTATATGTCGACAACTCAAGACTTGACGCCACCTCTCGTGCCGAAGCACGACGCTTATGTTGAATTCCAATCTAAGGCCCGAACTTTGTGTTCTAACTGTCCACACCTTCAACTCAACTCAATCCAAAGGCATACCCGCGGTTAGCCGCTATTTGCCGACATCTATATGAACTTGGCCACCAGCATCACAAGCTGTACCTTGACGTATAGTTTTGTTAATCGGGATCCTTTCGACGCAAGTAGCTAGCCCCGTCGCAAGTCCCCGCTTAACCTGTGCCAAAACCTTACGCACGACTATACCCTGTTCCCTCCTAGGCCGAGTCGGCCCCCATGGCCCAGGGGTTACCGCTCGAGGGTTCATCGCCCTTGTCGACAAGTTGTCAAATGACCATGCAAGACTCGATGCAAACTGACGTCTCACACAGTCATTCCTTTACTAAAACCAAGACTTCTATCCTTGAGACCCCTCGACGACCCACGGTCGCGAGCATTCCTTTCCTTGAGACCCCTCGACGACCCACGATCGCGAGCATTCTTTCCTTGAGACCCTATCATTTGGTTCAACTCATAAATGCCTATTTGATATCCCTTTCTTAAAACTCACCTTGAATCATAGTCCTTGCCTTAGACACTAAGCCCGTGCATCGTGCCTTAAGCCAATCGTGCTCTACGTGATACTCCTGCCCAAGTCGACGGGCCTTGAGATCGAGGACTACTTAATTTGACAACCGCAGAATGGGCGGGACAGCACTTGGAACGACTTAGGTTGACCGGCATAACTTTGCCTAACTTACTCAAGCCTACGACTTAACCCGAGGGACGAGCAAAGGCTATGCCAAGCCTTGCTCAATGGGACCGTGCACGCTTTATCAAGCGTTTATGTGGGCGACGCCTATGACTTAGGCTAACTCTTAGCTTTTGCACCGAAGACCAACATTCCTTCTCCCAAGCCACGGGACGAAGGGCCGAGTGTCATTTTCAAAGCACCCCGTGCACCAACTCTAAGCCGACCGTTGGACCTTTTTCCATGTTCTAACTCATTTCAACCCGTCAGGATTATTCCCTTTAGCTATGTGGATTCATCTCTTTTATTATTAAGCCTACTTGTGCAAGTTGAAAACATGCGTATTATTATGTGAAGGCAAAGATGAGGCAAGTTCACCGAAACTACCCCACCTGAGCGAGCGATCGCCTTGACCGAGATGTCTTCGAGTCGCCGTTGCAAGGCTAATGCCGAACGCCGTCGGCGTTCCTGTTCCTCCGATTGACTGAGCGGGACGGGGCACTACATCATACACCACTCAGAAAAAGTTTCGTCCTCGAAACTAACTGAGTACACTTATCGACTTTGTCACTTTACTCAACATTCAAGACTCTCGCACACAATTCTCCTATGTCTTTCCCAAACCCGAGCCACGCTCGTGGTACCCTCAATCCATTCTTCAAAATAAGTTCAACATCCTCGACACTTTTCCATTCCTCAAGTCTCACTGAATTCAACGTATCACTTAGTATGGATCGTGCACATATCTTAGGCGTCCCCAAAATACATGCATTTCAACCAAGCCTCGTGATAGCGAATCCCGCCATCACCACTCGAGTCAGATCGTGCACGCATTCAAGCGTCCTTGATATACATGCATGTCAACCGAGCCTCATGAGTGGTGCCTTCACCATTCCTATCGCTCCACACCGGAACGTCTGCCTAACTGCCAGGCTATGTCTTTCCGTCAGTATTGGAATCATAGTTCCCAAACAACGATATCAACACTGACCCCATCCTAAGGTCAAACCAAGTTGATAGTACGGGGTTTTCTACCCAAGCTCGCATCACTCCGATTTCTAAACATCGAGCATAGATCGCCTGCACACATCCCAATATTTTGTCGCACGGGGTCCGAGTCATTCAGCAAAGCCATCCTATGATAACTCACGTTTCAACCAATTTCTTAACATATCAATCTCACTCGTTCAACAAGCCCTTTCGCATAGTCCATCCCTTCGAACACGTTCGACGTAATTCGCCTATCAATCTCCAAGTCAAGCACGCTACGACACGATTCATTTCTAAACCATAATTCACATTCCGTACTCCCTAAATCATTTATCCCAATTCACGCAATCGATTACGAGGTCGTCTAGCTTAACAATATGTTGTGCCCCGATCTCACGCGATTCAGATTATCCACGGTGGGCATGAATCACCATGCACGCTCCCGCGGGATAATTATCCTCATCAGGACGTAACTCTTGTTTTGCGTCTAGACTAGTTCATTCTCGATGCGCGGATTGGACCTACTCAATCCTCAAGTTTCTTTCATTCATCAGTCGTAAGTCCAACAAATCCTCGAGTTCACCTTCGCATCAAGCCAACAAGTTGAGACAATCAAAGTTGTCGCGTCCTGACTTTTCTGAGTTCGATCGTTCCCGCGACATGAATCACCATGTCAACGCTCACGCGAAACGATCGCCCCAAATCCGACGCAACGCATGTGCGAGGCTAGAGTTGCGCTCGCGCAAGACAAGATCGTCGACGTTGTGGCTATCTGCGTAACCATCAAGACACGATCACTTTCATCCAACAATTCATCTAAATCAAAATCCAAAGCATAGCATCCAATCGAACAATAGCACTTGCACGATCGTCTTTCGCCGAGTTAGAGTACCCCCGAGTTATCGCATAGCGATCTTTGATACGCCTCAATACCATCGACGATATGCGTAACCTGACGATCTTCCTTTGCAACCAAATTTCGAATCGTGCGAATGATGCTATCGTCTGACTGGATAATCTCCTCGACATTCAAAATCAAGTTTGATGATTATCCCTCGATTTATTCACAACATCAAATTTCTCAAACCCAACACATGTATCGTTCATCCGTTTATCTTAAGTCATCGACCAACATATCTCCTCAATTCGCATCAATCCTTTGCTAACTCAATCATCGAGCAATATTCAATCCAATCCTTAGGGTCATTCGCGTACTTAAAAATCAAGCCTTCCATGCACGCTATCTACCTGTCGTGCTAACTTTTCGTATATGATCCGTATCAATTTCCTCGATCAAGTTATCCATTCGCTACACCTTAACTTTTCCTCGATTCGATTTCA
Source organism: Iris pallida (assembly GCA_029216955.1). Taxonomy (NCBI): domain Eukaryota; kingdom Viridiplantae; phylum Streptophyta; class Magnoliopsida; order Asparagales; family Iridaceae; genus Iris; species Iris pallida. The sequence goes on along the minus strand of JANAVB010020155.1, from coordinate 24,342 downwards.
TCTACTCAATCGTTTTCGCATTTCATACTTGCGTAATCCTCAATCCCGTGCACGTACCGTGCACATCAATTCTAGGTTGTTCGAATCCACTCGTCAAACTTTAAGACTAAGACTTATTCATTGATACTCAATCTATGGCTTTGCATACTGCGACGCTTGCTGATAGACTCATCGACACCCCCGAATCCTCGATTGATCGATCGAAATTCCTGAGCCTATCGCATACACCACTCAGGAGTGAAGTCATTCAACAAATCCTCAAAACTATCCTTTGAATCAAAATCAACTTTTCGAATCCCGTTCGAACCATTCCTAGATTTCCAAGCACGACCATCTATATCGTACCGATGATATAGTCGCTCGATAGCACCCCTATCGACAGTCATCCCACTTACTCAACCAAGTCCAACCCATCCTTGTTTGAAACATTATGAATCCCACACTCGACTTTGCTAAGGTTGACACAATCCTTGGTGTATATGCCCAGCCCGACTTAGCCAACCGTGCTTACGTAAACCCTCCTTTTGTTTCTTATCAAAAGCTGTTCTCCTATGTTTTGCAAAATAGGTAGACTTATTGTATGGACATCCCGTGGGACAATTGAGAGAGAGCGCATCAACGACATCAATATGCGGAAGCAACAGAGTTTGTGGAAACAACGAGTTAAAGAATTCAATCGATAGTCCAAGGACGTAAAGCCGTGCTCTGATACCATTATGTCACGCCCCGCTCCCGTAGGAGCGATCGTCCTCGCTAAGGCGTGATGCCGCACGAGCCTAGATTGCGCTCGTGCAAGGCGGGTTCCATAACGGCCGATTTCAACGGCTGCGACGAGGTCGTCGCACAGAAGTCCCGAGCAGAGACATTGAATAATAGCAGCGGAATTTGAAGCAAACACATGAACACAAGTCATTCAAAGGAAACTCTTTTATTGATACTGAATACAAGGTTACATTTGTGGGCACAAGGCCAAGATTACAATTCTCTCAAGCTCACTCAAGCTCATATTACAAGTCACTCAGCTCTCTCTCATCTCTCGATTACAAGTCTTGATCCAGCGGAAGCTTCGGAAGGCGATGTCCATACATTATGTCCTGTATAAGTCTTTTACTCCATGCGGCCGCAAGCTTCGAATTCGCCAAGGAACTCCGTGCCTCGACGCATCCAAGCGAGCTCCGCGCCACGAGCTTCTACCTGTGCCTGCACATGTAAACTATGTGGGTGTCAGTACCACTGTACTGGTAGAATGAGCTCCTCGCCCACCCATACAAAACCCGCACGTTTTATTTTACTTTTGTGCAACTTAGTCCCCTTTATGATTTTCTTTCTATTCTTGTCTTAGGATCAGTTTTAGGACCGACGCCTTGCCTATTTTGTGTCTTTAGACCATCCCGTGCTTGCACAACAATGTCGACGTTAACTCATACCTTGCCTCAAGACCCTTCTCGTGCCAACAACGTTAACCTATCGAGTCGTGTTTGCCTTACGGCTTAAATCAGAGACGCAACTACGCGATGAGATCCCATCCCTGTGTGACCATGCTTCAAGCCCTTGCTGAGGCTGTGCCTCGTTATTCAGTAAGACTTAACCATATCGCCGCCTCGCGGCCCTCGCCGCCTAGCGGCCCTTGCTATTTGACCACCAACTGACCCAATCAAGACTTCTGAACTTATGTCGACCCACTTTTGCCTTGCGGCGGTTTCCCGACTTAACTCAAACAACTCAACCAACTTAAGGAACTTATATGTCGACAACTCAAGACTTGACGCCACCTCTCGTGCCGAAGCACGACGCTTATGTTGAATTCCAATCTAAGGCCCGAACTTTGTGTTCTAACTGTCCACACCTTCAACTCAACTCAATCCAAAGGCATACCCGCGGTTAGCCGCTATTTGCCGACATCTATATGAACTTGGCCACCAGCATCACAAGCTGTACCTTGACGTATAGTTTTGTTAATCGGGATCCTTTCGACGCAAGTAGCTAGCCCCGTCGCAAGTCCCCGCTTAACCTGTGCCAAAACCTTACGCACGACTATACCCTGTTCCCTCCTAGGCCGAGTCGGCCCCCATGGCCCAGGGGTTACCGCTCGAGGGTTCATCGCCCTTGTCGACAAGTTGTCAAATGACCATGCAAGACTCGATGCAAACTGACGTCTCACACAGTCATTCCTTTACTAAAACCAAGACTTCTATCCTTGAGACCCCTCGACGACCCACGGTCGCGAGCATTCCTTTCCTTGAGACCCCTCGACGACCCACGGTCGCGAGCATTCTTTCCTTGAGACCCTATCATTTGGTTCAACTCATAAATGCCTATTTGATATCCCTTTCTTAAAACTCACCTTGAATCATAGTCCTTGCCTTAGACACTAAGCCCGTGCATCGTGCCTTAAGCCAATCGTGCTCTACGTGATACTCCTGCCCAAGTCGACGGGCCTTGAGATCGAGGACTACTTAATTTGACAACCGCAGAATGGGCGGGACAGCACTTGGAACGACTTAGGTCGACCGGCATAACTTTGCCTAACTTACTCAAGCCTACGACTTAACCCGAGGGACGAGCAAAGGCTATGCCAAGCCTTGCTCAATGGGACCGTGCACGCTTTATCAAGCGTTTATGTGGGCGACGCCTATGACTTAGGCTAACTCTTAGCTTTTGCACCGAAGACCAACATTCCTTCTCCCAAGCCACGGGACGAAGGGCCGAGTGTCATTTTCAAAGCACCCCGTGCACCAACTCTAAGCCGACCGTTGGACCTTTTTCCATGTTCTAACTCATTTCAACCCGTCAGGATTATTCCCTTTAGCTATGTGGATTCATCTCTTTTATTATTAAGCCTACTTGTGCAAGTTGAAAACATGCGTATTATTATGTGAAGGCAAAGATGAGGCAAGTTCACCGAAACTACCCCACCTGAGCGAGCGATCGCCTTGACCGAGATGTCTTCGAGTCGCCGTTGCAAGGCTAATGCCGAACGCCGTCGGCGTTCCTGTTCCTCCGATTGACTGAGCGGGACGGGGCACTACACTATCGGTGCGACCGCCCGGCTCAGTAGCTCCTCCTACCTACTTGCATCCTCCCGTCGGATCCGAGAAGGAAGGAAGGGTCCTTCTCTCTTTCTTTCTTTCCCATAAAACACTAACTAAAGTGGTGGCCGGGGTACGGAGAGAATACGCACGCATAGAAAAGACAGACACGTGAGTACGCACGTGACGGACAAGAGAATGCATTTACATCTCCCCGGACGGAGGACCCTACTAATACTACTAGCGTGTGTCCGGGGACAACGAGAAACCGACGCCAAGGCTTTACGTACTACGTACTAATCTAGTACGTGCAGCAGGAGACACAACATTTCTGCGCACGGCGTGGGCCTGACGGGCCCTATCGGCCGCACGGGACAAACAGAGGAACCTATAGCTGCCGCAGCAATTTCTGCGCACGCAAACAGTTTCTGTGCACGGCGTGGGCCTGACAGGCCCTATCGGCCGCACGGGACGGAGGAACCCACGAGTTGCTGCAGTTTCTGCGCACGCAAACAATTTTCGTGCACGGCGTGGGCCTGACAGGCCCTATCGGCCGCACGGGACGGAGGAACCCACGAGTTGCTGCAGTTTCTGCGCACGCAAACAGTTTCCGTGCACGGCGTGGGCCTGACAGGCCCGATCGGCCGCACGGGACGGAGGAACCCACGAGTTGCTGCAGTTTCTGCGCACGCAAACAGTTTATGTGCACGGCGTGGGCCTGACAGGCCCTATCGGCCGCACGGGACGGAGGAACCCACGAGTTGCTGCAGTTTTTGCGCACGCAAACAGTTTCTGCGCACGGCGTGGGCGTGACAGGCCCTATCGGCCGCACGGGACGGAGGAACCCACGAGTTGCTGCAGTTTCTGCGCACGCAAACAGTTTTTGTGCACGGCGTGGGCGTGACAGGCACTATCGGCCGCACGGGACACAGAAACGCATGCGTTGCAGCAGTTTCTGCGCGCACGAAGAATTTCTGCGCACGGCGTGGGCGTGACAGGCCCTATCGGCACCACGGGACACAGAAATGCAAGCGTTGCAGCAGTTTCTGCGCACACGAAGAATTCCTGTGCACGGCGTGGGCCTGACAGGCCCTATCGGCACCACGGGACACAGAAATGCAAGCGGTGCAGCAGTTTCTGCGCATGCGAAGAATTCCTGTGCACGGCGTGGGCCTGACAGGCCCTATCGGCCGCACGGGACACAGAAACGCAAGCATTGCAGCAGTTTCTGCGCGCACGAACAATTTCTGTGCACGACGTGGGCCTGACAGCCCCTATCGGCCGCATGGGACAGAGGAATGCAAGCGGTGCAG
>JANAVB010020154.1:0-123176 GCA_029216955.1 Iris pallida | reverse complement strand
CATAGAGACAGATGTATATGTAAGTTTAAAACTGTAGCAAGTACGTGATCGGTCAATAGGTGATGGTGCTGTGGCACCGTTAAGAACCATATGTACTTTCGTACATGCCTAAATGTACACACGTACAAGTCCGCGGGCTTTTGGGCCTATGGCAAGGTCTACATGCATAATGTCGTCCTTACACGGCATCAAGGTCACAGATAGGGGCATGATCACGTACTCAACTGTCAGTTTCCCCATAACCCATATTCTAACATGTGAGAGATACGAGAGCAGTATAAGCATGGCAGGTACTGGAAGCAGTATAAAACTCGTGAATGCTCAGAGCAGTATAAAGCATAGTGAAACATGTACCGAGAACCAGTATGAAACATGTGAAGATATAAGAACTGTCCTAAGCATGGTAGTAACTGAAAGTACAACATGTAAAGATCTGACTTGCTACCCCAAGGATCAGCATTTAACATGGAGGGGGGTTTGCAGTTCATTTATGTGACAATATGTAAAGTTCGTAGAAAGTACTTGCCTCTAGCAAAGCAAAACAAGCTGCGATAAATGTGCTATAGATGTCCGGTAACTCGTCACTGTAGCAATAAATACAATAAACTTAGCTTTACACTAAGCTAAAACACTAAGACACTAACTGGTGAAAACACGACTTGTGACTGGGCACCTAGCCAAAATGATGACTTGGCATAGGAGACCAATGTGGGGTGACACACTATGTTAACTAGCTTCCTAGGATCTTTACACTAGTGAGGGATGGGGTTCAACACGACTAAAACTCCAAATAACACAAAAAGCTACAAGTCGTAATTAATCAATAAATAAATCAAAAGATCATTGTGTTCTAACAATTTTAGAGATAGACAAAAAGCCTAGTTTTTCTTAAAGTAAAGTACTAAAGTGATCCTTGTTAATCATAGAAATTTATTATAATTTTCTGGAATTTATTAACCAGTACAAATATTTTAAAAAAATCAGTTTTCCTAAGTATACAGAAAATGAGTTTTGGTTTCATATGCCAAACTAGTGGCAAAACAGTAAATTAAATACTACAAAAATTATACTAAATTAGCTAACTTAACAAAGTATCTAAAAACTATTTTTCCATAATTTTAGCAATACTTTAAGTATTTTTAGAAAAACAAAAACAGCAAGGCACATAATAATTAATTATCTGCGTATTTTGTCCATGTATATAATTTGAACCAAAGTTCAAATACAGGACCCAAGGCCATGAATCAAGTCCAATATGACTTGTACAGGTCTTGAATGTGTGAAAACACATTTGGGCCCAAATACCCATGCTAGGCTTGGATACCAAATGGTTGCAGTAATTTAAATACAGAAAATACTAAGTGGTAGAAATACAAAATAAATATTAATATTTTAATAAGGTAAAGTTTTACATAGTAACTATAAAAGTATGAACATTATTTTATATAAATAATTTACACTAAGCTAAGTAAAATACGTATAGGAAATAATATATAATATATAGGGATATTTATATATAGGAAAATGCTCAACTATATTATATATATATACAAATATGTATATATACATACATATAAGAAAATACTTATCTATATATATATATATATACAAAATTAATGTATACATATACTATAATAGTATGTATATAATAATATATATACATAAGGAAATATATACATAAATATATGTATACATAATACATATATATATATATAATACATAAAATAATGAAGTATACATATATATATATATATAAACAGCAAATATATATACCTAAATATAGTATATATATTAATACATATATATATATACAAATATATGTATATATATATATAAATAATAGATATATAATATAAAAAAAAAGGAAAAAAGAAAAGAAAAAGAAAAGGAAAGACATCAGCAGGGGGGGGCTCGAACTCGGCCCAGCGGGGGAGGGGGGGTCGGGTTTGAGTTGGGTCGGACTGGCCAGGGGGTCAGCCCGAGCTCAGTGTTAGGGTTAGGGCTTAGTTCATTTTATTTAGGTTAGAAAATAAATGGGTTTTTACCCGTTAAGCAAAGCCCAAACCCGTTAGTCTAGTTTACAGTTCGTCTCGTGTCCATACAGTCCAGGACACGAGAAGTTGAAATCTGACACAGAGTCGACGTGTCCGTGCCCAGCACGACACGTACGACTCGGCTAACACGTGTCCAGCACCACAGTCAAGTCCCCCGTGTCTAGGCGAGTCTCATGTCTCAGTTTGGGACACGCACGACACAGAGAAGGGATTTGTTACCTTCGTGTCCGGCTGAGGGTGGAAGTCGAGGGGGCGAACGGCGGCTGGGGGCGTCGTGGTCAAGGCGCTTGGGCGGCGCTGGACGCGGCTCGACGAGGCGGTCCTGATGGTGGTGGTTGGGGACGGTGGTGCTCGGCGTAGGGGCTGGACGGGGGCTCGCCGGAGATGGGTGGTGGTTGGATCTGGAAGTGGGGATGGGGGCGGAGCTGGGGCTGTGAAGGGTCGTGGCGGTAGTAGTCGAGAAGAGGGTGGTGAGGGGTTTATTTATAGAACTCTAGGGCGGTGGGATTAGGGCTAGAAATTAGGATTAGGGTTAGGGTTTCGGCGATCGTCGTCGGAGACGACGACAGCGCACGGTCGTCGGGGGCAGTTAGGGTTAGGGTTTTGCAGGAAACCCCCTAGAAAATTAGGAATTTCTATTTAGGTCCCTCCCTCAGTCAAATATAAATTTTAATTTGCAAATTGACTCCCGCGAGTAATATTTGCAAAATATATTTGCAAAAGACAATTGGGTTATTGCAAAAAGTATTTAAAATAATTTTAAATATTGCAAACCTAATTTAAAACAATTTATAAAATTGCAAAATGGTATTTCTGGTATTTAAAACTCATTTAAAATTTATTTAAAAATTCTAGAAAAATTCCTAAAAATCTAATTAATTATTTTAAGGCTAAAAATAACATTAAAAATTAATAAACAATAATTAAATAAAATTTTAAAAAACAGGGGCTTACAAATTATCTCTGGTATCTACACATTAATTCCATGATAATTATACCCTTAAGCCAATTTTTAAATAGACCACTTTAATTTGGCTTAATTATTTAGATAGCCTAACACAATTAATTTTACATGTGTGGCCCATATTATTGAATAATTTCAACAATCTTCACTGGGCCACATATGTAACCTTACAATTGTGTTAACCTTAGTGAGCTCATAAATTGCTATCTTAATCCTTAAGGTATATCCGGACAATCTCGTCCATTAACCATATCATATAGGATCAAAGCGGCATTCGTCACATATAGCGTAACTAAACCATCAATGGTCACATATACCAATATAGCTAAACGACATAGATCAATCATGGATGCGTAACATGGAAATTACACGCAATGTGATCAATACATGTCTATTTCCAACTGGTCCTCCTTAACTTTAGTGAGATCAATACTTTAACATAATGAAAACAAAATGAACTGAATTTCCATATATCTGATCAGATAAATAACCAAAATACTTTAATACATAAATGTGTCCAAAACCAAATAGCACCCAAATACATAAAATACAAACTCCCACTAAACTGATATATCATCAAATGAGATAACACACATATGAGCAGTGTGCTCATGAAAGACCTTGGGTGGTAACCCTTTTGTGAGCGGATCCGCTAACATAAAGTTTGTCCCAATGTGCTCTATGGACACTTCACCATTCTGAATTCTCTCCTTCACAACTCGAACTTTATGTCAATATACATTGACTTATACGAGCTCCTGTTGTTATTAGAATATAGTACTGCTGATTTATTGTCACAATATAACTTGAGTGGTCTTTTAACACCCTCCAGAATACGCAGCCCAGTGACAAAATTTTGTAACCATATTCCATGATTAGATGCTCAAAACATGCTATAAACTATGCTGCCATAGTGGACGAAGCTATGAGTATTTGTTTGACACTCTTCCAAGATATAGCTCCTCCAGCTAACAGGTAAACATAACCTGATGTGGATCTCCTGCTGTCTTGGCATCCAACAAAATCGGAGTCGGAATACCCTATGATCTCCAGCTGATCCGATCTCCTATAAGTGAGCATGTAACCATTTGTTCTCTGTAAGTATCTCATGACCCGTTTGGCTGCTTTCCAATGATCCATCCCAGGATTACTTAAATATCTGCCTAGAATTCCAACTATGTACGCAATATCCGGACGCGTACACACCTGAGCATACATTAGACTCCCCACAGCTGATGAATAGGGATCAATTGCACTTTCTTAATTTCAAGGCTATTCTTAGGGCACTGATTGAGACTGAACTTGTCTCCTTTAGCGACTGGGGTGTCACCTGGTTTGCATTCTTGTATGCCAAATCTTTTAAGCACTTTATCGATATAGCTCTTTTGTGATAATCCAAGAATACCTCGAGAACGATCTCGATGTATTTGAATTCCTAACACAAAAGAGGTCACCTAGATCTTTCATCTCAAAGTTATTTGATAGAAATTTCTTAGTGTCATGCAATATGCCTATATCATTTGTGGCAAGCAGTATGTCATCAACATACAAAATCAAAAAATAATTTTACTCCCACTGAATTTGTGATACACACAATCTTCAACAACGTTAACCTCAAAACCAAACGAGGTAACAACTTGGTGAAATTTATAGTACCACTGACGAGAAGCTTGCTTGAGTCCATAAATAGATTTTGTCAATTTGCAAACCATATTCTTTGGATCTCCCGACACAAAGTTTTCTGGTTGCACCATATAAATAGTTTCGTCAATGTTACCATTGAGAAACGCCGTTTGACATCCATTTGATGTAACTCAAGATCAAAATGTGCAACAAGTGTCATGATTGTTCTAAAGAGTCTTTCGAAGAAACCGGAGAGAAAGTCTCTTTAAAATCAATCCCTTCCTTTTGGTAAAGCCTTTAGCTACAAACGTGCTTTATACTTCTCCACATTATCCTTCAAATCCTTCTTGGTTTTAAATATCCATTTACAACCAATGGGCTTCACATCTTTTGGTAATGGGACAAGTTTCCAAACTTTATTGTCTTGCATGAACTTATACTCCTCATTCATTGCATCAATCCACTTTTGAGAATTGAACTTTCCATGGCCTGACGGAAGTTGATTGGATCATCTTCCAATATTCCATGGTCTTCCTCATGTTCCTGGAGAAATATGATAAAATCATCCGAAATTGCATTTCTCCTTTCTCTGGTGGACCGTCTTAATGGCACTAATTCTTGAGGTTGTTGAGTTTGTTCCTCAGAAACAACTGCCTTATCTTGAATGGGGGTGCCTCTATGTTGTCTTGTTGAGGTAGCTCAACATCGACTTGTAGAGGTAATTCAACATTGTCTTGTTGAGGTTCCGGATTCACTTCTTAATCAATGACAGGTACAAAAACTGTACAACGTCAAAATTGATAGTAGGGATCGTAACTGATTCCTCCTCAAATACAATGTCCCTAACTTTATTTCTTCCCCCAAACTCAACATCCTAAAAAAATATAGCAGTTTCCGTCTCAAAAATTGTCCTTTTTGTGGGATCGTAAAATTTATAACCCCTTGATCGCTCTGTATAGCCAATAAAGTAGCTGCTTACAGTTTTGGGGTCCAATTTCTTTTCATATGGCCTATAAGGCCTGCCTCAGCTGGACAACCCCAAATATGTAAATGCTTCAAACTAGGTTTTTTGCCTGTCCAAAGCTCATAACGTGTTTTTGCAGCCGCTTTAGTTGTCACTCTATTCAGAATGTAAGCTGCTGTTTTAAGTGCTTCACTCCAGAGTGACTCTGGTAAGGTAGAATGACTAATCATACTCCTCACCATATCCTTAAGAGTCCTATTTCGTCTTTCAGCTACACCATTCATGCTCGGTGATCCTGGCATGGTGTACTGTGGGACGATTCCACATTCCTCTAAGAATTTAGCAAACGGTCCTGGACGTTGTTCACCTGATCTATCAAATCTACTGTAGTGTTCTCTACTACGGTCAGACCTGACAACTTTTATTCTTCTGTTGAGTTGGTTCTCAACTTCAGCTTTAAATGATTTGAATACATCCAAAGACTGTGATTTTTCATGAATGAGATATAGGTAGCCGTATCTAGAATAGTCGTCTATGAATGATATAAAATATTCTTGACCATTGTAAGAAGCCGAAGGGAACGGTCCACATATATCATTATGAATCAATTCTAAGACTTCTGTAGACCTATTGGCACCTAATCTCTTTGTTTTGGTCTGTTTTCCTTTACACATTCAACACAGACATTAAAGTCTGTGAAATCAAGGGAATCCAAAATCCCATCAGACACAAGTCGTTCAACTCTATTTCTAGAGATGTGACTAATCGCTTGTGCCATAATGAGGCTGAATTTTCATTATTAATTTTGCATTTAGTACCACGTGACTCCACATGCAAGGTTTCATTGTAAGATGCAATGGTTTCAAGTGAATATAGGTTATCATAAACATTAAGGGAACCACTACCAACAATATTTGAATTTAAAGATAGACTAAACTTATTATTTCCAAATGAACAATGACAACCAGATTTGTCCAGTAAGGAAACTGAAACTAAATTCCGTCTAAAAGACGGTACTGTAGAAGCATGGAAAAGTATAGTAATTCTTATGCGGCCCAGAATCAAACATGAAACTCCATGCTGCCAAAACTTGGGGTTTTCATGCGGCTCAAAATTCCTGAGAGCTTCATGCGGCTCGGAAAGCTTCATGCGGCTCAGAAAGCTTCATGAGGAGCCACGTGGCCTTATGCGGTTCGAAATAGGCCTATACAGCTGGCCATAATTACTCCGTGCAGCTGGCCATTAATGCTCTGACACAAAGTGACAGCTCTGACAGAAATGATGGCTCTGACATAAAGAAGAGACGCGACATGCTCATAAAAAGACGAAAAAATCTTTATGATAGCTGGCACAGTTCACAAATTCCAAAAAGTTTTTATGCGGATCGCCTGTGTGATCTTCATGCGGCCCAGTTCATAAGAGCTTATGCGGCTCTGTTTGGTGGGTCTTCATGCGGCCCAGTTCATAAGAGCTTATGCGGCTCTGTTTAGTGGGTCTTTATGCGGCCCGGTTCATAAAGTGCTTATGCGGCCATGAGACGTCTCTCATGCGGCTCGGACATGAGGCCACCCTCATACGGCTCGGTATGAGGCCATCCTCATGCGGCTCGGTTATGAGGCCATCCTGATGCGGCTCGGTTATGAGGCCACCCTGATGCGGCTCGGTCATGGGGATAGTTCTTCATGCTCAGCCAGGATGTACCATTCACGCGGCTCGCAACATAGCGGCAGTTGGGAATGTGGCAAAAGTTGACTAAGTCTTAAACAACTCGGATTTATTGCAACCAACAGATCATAAAAGTTCAGATTTATTGCAACTGACATAACAGTTCAGATTTATTACAACAAACAGATCAAGATTAATCTTAACCAATCCCCAACTGCCCACTTCTCAGGGCGCAGTTACAAGGATGTGGCCATGTGGCTGTACACCCCACTCATCACAAACTCCTATAAATAGCATAGGATTATTACTTTGCACACACACAGAGACACACAGAAAAAGCACACAGAGAGGGCATTTCTTCGCCGGAGCCGAGGTTGCGTTCGATCGTCCAAGGAGTAAGGCAGAGTTGGTAGCACTTTCCCGAGCCTCTACCGTCACCCCCCAGAATCTAAATTAAATAATTGTACTTAGATTGCTTTTCCTAGGTTTTGTTCCTAGGCTCTCTTTTGAAGCGAGTTTGTAATTGTGAATCAAAGTTCAGTCCTCCCGTAAAACTGTTCTGTTTTAGATAATCAATGGCAAACACGATGGCGACTCTGCTGGGGACTAACTTCTCCACTGCTGAGAAGTTGGTGACGCAATCGACGCAGCCAAGCAGGATTCTACGCAACAGATACTGGTTGTTCGCTTCGACCAGCAAGCGTTTGAAGAGATGCTCCCTGATGGGAGCGCTAGCCCGGTCTAGAAGCGAGCCGGCACGAAGAAGGCCCGCAGGGAGTGGACGCCCAAAACTGCTGCTCCTCTCCAAGCTCTGGAAGAAGTGTTCTCTGCTACCCAAGACGGTGAAGAAGACTCACATGCGGTCCCCACTTCAGGCTGCAGAGGACCCTGCTGTCCCCAAGTCTGGCAAAGGAAAGCACTACGATGGTGGACTTGCTGGAGCAAATGGGAACTCTGTGCGGTCCAAGAAGAAGCCATATAAGGACGCCAGCCGCATGAAGGCTCATGCGGCCACCAATCTCAGCCGCATGAAGAAGACTCATGCGGCTACCAATCCCAGCCGCATGGAGAAGGCTCATGCGGCCACGAGCTCCAGCCGCATACAGAAAGCTCATGCGGTCACCAATCTCAGCCGCATGCAACATGCTTATGCGGCCGCCAAGCCCAGCGCAGGGAGATGGCTCATGCGGCATCCAATCCAGCCGCGGACCATCCGCCCTATGCGGCTCGGGTTCAGTCTTCGACCGCCTTTCATGCGGTCCTGACCTCAGATGCTCCCAGGAAGATGTGCCAGACTCTGTGCGGCACAGCTTGGACTCTTCCTAATATGCCCTTGGGTTCTAGGGCAAAGAAGTCTAGGACAGAGCGAGCTCGTCGAACTCAGTCAGATGTCCCAACTTCTGACCATCAGGGAGTCCTGCTAACTGTTACGCGGGCCTCTGATGGAAAGTTGTACAAAACTACCCGTGTCAAGCCCCGACGGCCAACGGACAGGGTGATTCTCAAGAGTCTCCAACAATAATCAGGGGCAAGTACTTTTACTAGCCCCACGTCAGGGAGCAAACATAATACCAACACACTCGTGTGCTCGGGACTCCCGGGCTCACAAAATGAGTGTAAAGGTTGCTCGAGATGCACTTGACTTGCGTGATGATCCTTCACAATCGCAAGGAAAGAGAAGACCTTGGTGTGCAGAGAGACCTTCCATGGACATCACTGTACTCAAGTCATTATCAACTGCTGCTGCAAAGACATCAGTACAAGAGGACCGGCAGTCCATCTTCCAACGACTGCAGCAGCCAGAACGATCCAGAACAAAGCTCGGAAGACGAGGCGCTTCCTTTGCCTCTTGCAATTTGCCCGAAAAGTCCTACCAGCAAGGGAGGAAGAAAGTAAATATCTCCAGCCCGATGATCTCAACTAGCGCGGCTAAGAAACTCTCATCGAAGCGGTTGTCCACAACCACCACAGGAGGAGTTTATCATGGCACCCGCTCGAAGACGAAATCTTCAACACTTGGAGATTCGTCATCTACCTCCCTGGGGGTAGCCGAAGCTGGGGTAGCACTCCCGGAACATCCACAACAATCCGGTGTTCCAAGAAGATCAACCTGGGGAGGCAATCCCCCCAACAGATGTAGCAGATTCTGACGTCCCTGAAGACGTCCACAAGTGCCAAGATGAGGCAACCTCCTTGCTGGGGGTGGCACTTCCTCTAAGTCCAAACCGGAGGAGAACATTCCCACGTACCCCGACGACTTCTCTATTAGGGGGTATGATTCGGAGAGCACGTCTTCTACGGTCCCTTCTATTGCTCCTCATGTGAGAAGTATTCATGACTGAAAATGATCAAGACGTTCCTAGTGATCGACAGTACCTCAATACTCTTGAGGCCATACTTCATACCTTGGTTAAGTCAGTAGATGAGATCAAGGCGGCTCTACCGGCTCTCCAAAGAAGGATGCCTGCCAAACAAGCTTGGGTCCCGCCGTCAATGCGGACTCAAACACAACCGCACCAACCCCGGGCGACAATCCACCCAGAATGTCGGCTTCTACTGCTGCAGAAGAGGCTAGGGAGGCAGAAGAAAGTCCAGGAGCTCCGGGCAATGTTTTACGCCCGAGAAAACTCTCAGGACCTCAGGATACGACAGCCGTATCCCGCTGCATGAAGAGAGTCCCCTTCCCTCCTCGATACAAACCATTCAACATCAACCCTTATGACGGAAAGACATCTGCAAGCTGATACGTGACCTACTTTGAGGTCACAACAGATCATCTGCGCATGACGATGCCATCCTTACACGATTGTTTGTTGGGGCATTGGAAGGCGCATTCGACTGGTACCGTAACTTGCCGACAACTGCATCCATTCCTTCGCCGGCTTCAAACATATGTTCTTGGAGAGGTTCTATGAGGTTGAACAAGATGTGACTATGTCAACCCTCATGGACGTTGTTCAAGAGAGAAGGAGCTGACAAGGAACTACATTGAACGATTTCGCCAAACCGCGATGAAGTTGCCCTCCGGTAACCCAGACCTTCTTAATTAAAATTTGCCAAAAGAGGCTGCTCCCCATAATCAGCCTCTGGATGGGCGAAAGTTAATTTAAGGATTGGAAGACTTTCATCATCAGCGCCACTAGCGCAGAAGCCAAGTTGAAGAAAGCTCGCCAACTGGGATTACACATCTCGGATGGGAGGACAAAGGCAAACCCTAATGCCAACAACAACAACGGCGGTAATTCCTCCAACAACCGAGACAACAAGGGCAAACAGGCTATGGTGGCCGACACAGCCAGAAGCCCGAACCGAAGCAGGCAGAAAAGCAGTGGCCGCAGATGACTTACTCCTTCGAGGATAGTTCTCAAGCCATCTTTGACATGCTCTTACAAGAAGAAGAATTCAGCTTCCTCCGCCAAGGCATGAACCTCGACCTGCAGAGATGGAGAGCCCCAAGTACTGTCACTACCATCGCTACATCCACCATGCTACACAAGACTATTTCCAATTGAAGCGGTACATCCAGAACCTCATCGACTCTAAGGCCCTGGCCATTGATTCGAAGAGATGACAATCGCTGCCAACATGATGTCAGTCCAATTCGGCAGCTTTCTGCCGACGAGGACCCAAGATGGCATAGTACCCGTCCTCCAGGCAAAAATGGAGGTCGCTAATCTTCCACCTCCCCGAGACCAGGCTGCTGGGCTGGTACCCCTCACCATATCACGAGGGAGGTCATGTGGGTCCACCCGGACTTAGTATCTGAAGTAACCCAGCCAGCATCACCCTCTACTGGCAAGAAGAAGGGCGGGAATGTCAAGTCCTGCCGCACAATCTCAGCCACGTCAAAGAAGCGACAGCTGTCGTTACCCGGTCTGGTGCACAAACTCAACCCATGTCGGGTAACTCGGCTGAAGAACGTCAGCCGGCCACTGTTGATACCCTAGGACCTTCTCAGCCTCCCCGACGGATAAGCCTATGCCAAAGGAGACCCGCTTTGACAAGCCGCTCCGGAAAGACACGCCTCAGGGGCTGGAGAAGCCCTACAATTTTGATATTTTGGCACAATTGGCCAAAACACCAGCCAAATTGTCATTATATAGCTCCTGAGACTCTCCAAAGATGTTCGCGTCGTACTGAGCGAAGCACTCCAGAATCGACGTATATTTGGCTCAGGTCAAGCTTACAAGAGAGAGCTCGCTGGCAGATCCCCAGGATAGCGCTTGTACAGGTACAATGCCCAATATTGTATTACTCCGTAGGATATGCTTATCAAGACCAACTGCACGATCGCCCTCTGTATTATACTGGATACGTCTGCGACATCAAGGTGGATCGGATGCACATTGATCCCGGTTCTTCGATAAGCATTATTCCAAAGAGCTTGCTTCACCTCCTGCGCATCCCTATGCATCGGCTGACTCCTACCAGCACCGCCATTAGCGGTTTCAATTCCGGAGAAGCTATCCCAATGGAAAGATTCGCCTGAAGTGCCAAATTGGCGACCTTCAGTCGGAAGTAACTTGCTATGTCATAGACGCAGATACCTCCTACAATATTCTCCTAAGGCATCGTGGATACATGATTATATGATCATGCCCTCCATATTGCACCAGTTTCAAGTACGTCGACAAATACGGCTTCGTAAAGACAGAATTTGCCGACATCGATCCTTTCAAAGGAGTCGAATCCTATTATTCAGATTCTTGCTTGTATGAGAAATCAAAGAGGCACCTGATCAAGGAGGATGTTCAAGAGCAGACGGGGCCATTGCAGGGCCTGAGAACCTTGAGAATCTATCTCCAACCCGTAAACCAGGCAGGACTGCACCTCTTACAGCCACTTTGCATAGAGAAGCAACTAGTCTCCCGGTGCTCACTGCACAAAAGGAGCAGATGACAATCCGACTGCCAAGGTCTGGCCAAGGGCCGAGACCCACTACAGAGCCACTAACAATCAGGCTGCCAAGAGCTGGCCAACGACAAACAGAAGAGATCAATCATTCTATTAAGCCTATGACGATTCGTCTTCCCAGGATAAGTCGACAGCCAAGCGCTAAGTCGGGGACTGCTAGTGAGCCAACAACTCCACGTCCAACACCAAGCGCTAAGCCAAGGATCGCTAGTACGCCTACGACCCCACGTTCAGCACCACCAGTGGAGCCCCTGATGATCAAGCTGCCAGGTCATCCTCCAGTCTTCATAGATACAGGGGGTGGCTGAAGAGGAATTAGAGCTAGCCAAGCATATGGCTGCCCACACTGATGTTCCTTCTGCTGACGATGTAATCCCACCTTAAAAGATACCTTACTTTATCAATAAAAGGCTATCTTTGAACTACCTCAAGCTTAATAAGCTTTGTATAATGTATGCTATAAACGGTATAGGCACCAACCTACACACCCAAGTGACAAATATCTATATCGCGAACCAACTCACTCCCGTGGAAGGCCCTTACTTCATAGTCGAGGGAGAGGATCATCCAATCATCTTCGGCCGAAAAAATGATCCACAGCCCTTCAGGATAGAAGAAGTTGATCTCGAACCCGACACCGGAGACTGCCTTTTATCTGTATAGCTCCCGATCCAAGTACTCATACAAAAACAAGGGTATGATATAGAGGCTACGCCAGGCTTGAACTATGGCACTGGCCAGCGATTACCTTTGCAATTGCCAGTCCCGGCTGGAAAACTACGATTACTACAACAAGACCAGACGTGGTCTAGGCTATGTTACACCCCAACAACTTCTAAAGCTCAGATGAGGAATGTGACTGGCATTCACATTCAACCGGATCACCCACTTCCGATTCGGATGTCAGCATCAGAGACATATTCAGGCAAGTTTGGTCTGTCAATATGGCATTTGTTGACGCCTATAAAGAAGACGAAGATGTACCCGAGCTTCTCGAGTTAGAGCCTTGGGTTCAATAGCTAGATGCGCAGTGGAAGAAGCGTTTCGAACAAAAAGATCCTTCTACCGAAATGAGGTCATGCAAGTTGACCTCGGCGATAATCCTCTCCAAAGCCAATCTTCGTCAGTAAAAGCCTGACAGACGAAGAGCAGGAGTCGCTTTTACAGCTCATCAGAAAGTACATTAACGTGTTTGCCTAGAGCTATGAGGACATTCCAGGGCTAAACCCCTAGGTTTCTCTCCATAAACTCAACATTCATCCGGATGCAAAGCCGGTCAAGCAACAACAACGATGGTTTCGCCAGACATCATGAATTCTATCGAAGCTGAGGTCAACAAACTAATAGCCAGCGGCTTCATCCGTGAGAACAACATCCAGACAGGGTCGCCAACATAGTACCGGTCCTCAAGAAGAATGAGAAGATCCAATTTGCATCGACTTTCGGAATTTGAACGAAGCATGTCCTAAGGATGAGTTCCCTCTTCCTATTACGGACATAATGATCGACAACACATGTGGCTTTGAGCGTATGTCGTTCATGGATGGCTTCTCAGGATACAACCAAATCAAGATGTTTCTGACGACAAAAGCATACATCATTCCGAACGCCAATTGGTGTGTACTGCTATACAGTTATGCCCTTTGTTTAAAGAATGCCGGCCATATACCAACGAGCTATGAGCGTCATATTCAGAGATTACCTGCGTAAGACGTGGAGTGTTACGTCACGATATCGCGTCAAAAGCGCTCTAAGGGAGATCATCTCCACGATCTGAGGACAGTATTCGACCTGATGCGAGCACAACTTGAAATAATCCACTAAATCCTTCTTGGGCGTATCTAGCAAAAATTCTTGGGTTTTATCATTACCGCCCAGGGAATCCATATACACCCTGAGAAGACGAAGGCAATCATGGAGATGGGTCCCCAAAAATCTTGAGAACTCAGAGCCTTCAAGGGAGGCTAGCCTATATCAGGAGGTTTATCTCTAACCTCTCCGGGCGATGCCAACCGTTCACATACCTCATAAAAGGGCGTCTCCTTCGTATGGGATGAAGAGTGCCAATGTAATGCCTGTGGTTTGTATTACGTATTCTGGTATACGTGTACGTATCTTGACTCGTATTTCATGTCTCTTGGCTGGGTTCGGTTAGGTTCGCTTGATTTGGTTCGGTTTGGGTTGGAGTGCAAACTCCCACCTACCACTTCTTCCTTCCTTTATTAGCGGCCCACTTTTCTCTCTTTTCATTACTTTTCTTTATTTACTTTCTTCTTCTCTCCACACTTCCTCACCTACCAGATAGAGAGCTAGGCAAGTGTAACTTGCTTTACGAAGGAACTCCCATTTTGTTGTTCCATTTTCTTCTCTTAAGATCTTAAGCCTCTTTAGTACTTAGTTTTTCAAATTCCATGGCTCATTCTACGTAGATCTAAGTTTCTAGTATTTTGATCTTCTTGGTTTTGATCTACTAAAATAGCTTGTTTTCGAAAACTAAGAGTTCCATGTAGTAGGCCTCATGATTTTACACAAGTTTGGTTTTGGATGGCCAGATTTTAACAAGTCCTGGCCGAGATGAGTTTCTGAGCTTTTTACGCATGGTTGTATTGATCATGTGGAGAAGACACAGTTTTACGCCCACGCATTGCGTGCCGACGTTTATTTCGGCCTTTTACGCTCATGTCTTAACGTGTTAGCGTAGTTCCCTTTTACGCACACCATCGCGTGCCAGCGTACTTCGTTCTACGCTGAGCTGTTCGATTTTACGCTCGGGACTCTGCCGCTCGCATAAAATCAAGCTCGCGTAAAATCCCTAGCTCGAGCAGACCTTCACGAGCGTAAAGTTGCCCGAGTTTTCCTCGCATAAAGTTTTACTCCCGTAAAATCTGCTCGAGGGTTCGCGCGCGTAAAATTTTACGCGCGTACAATCTTGCTAGCGTAAAGCCTGGCATAGCGTAAATCCCAGCCGTAAATTACCTTGCTCGCATAGAGCTTGCTAGCGTAAAATTTTACTAGCGTAATCGATGGTACGCGCGTAGAAACTTGAGTTCCTATGGCGTACACCTTTACCTTTTTATATATTTTACGCCATTTTATATCCTTACGCCTTTGGTCATGAACTTGAAAATCCGAATTTATTTGATATGTTTGGAAATGATAATTGAACATGGCATGGTATGACAAGTATACCTGACATGATTATCTCGAAATGCTGTTGCGACGGCTAACATGACATGACACGACCTGACAAGAATGATTGACTGGACACCGTGGACGATTGTGTTTGTACATATAAACCGGTACTGTCCTGCATCATATCTAGGATAGGGATCCTGAATACCACGGTCAGGGATACCTACTGAAATTACTAAGGCTAATTAACTAGAATAATTCAGTACACATGAAGAGATTCCCAGCTACAGGCAATCCCGTTATCTGGGCGCATTCAGTGGACTTGTAGCCTACCGACGAGTAGGGCACATTTCAAGCACACAGTTATGTGGAGCACCATTAATAAACGACATTTAACCTGGATAACCGGATGGTCTGCAGGGCTTGTGGCTGTTGGGATAATCTCATTGCATCTTGCTAGTAACTAGGCCTGTGATAACCCTAGTTAGTTAATGTTTCAAGCCGTATTCATTGCTTAGCCGTGATTGATTGGATGGAGTCTAGCCCTGTCTAGTTGTCATGATCCTGTACAAGATTGTATCATGACCTGATTTCTTGTATCGATAAATGTTGAGATACCAAGTTCTGTTCAGATGAAGGGTTACAACCCCGGTCTTGTTTGGTTTAAGGATTGTAACTTGGCTATCTGAATAGTTATATGGTTATCTTATCATATATCGTCCTGATTATGTGTGCTTATCTTAACAATAAGGATCAGGGGACCAGTTCTGTTCAGGCGAAGGGTTACAACTCCGGTCCTTGTTTGGTTTAAGAGTTGTAACCTGGCTCCCGGAGCAGTTCTGTGTCCTCTCTTCGTTTATTGTCTTATTGCTCTCCAAGCCATGTTCGTCTTATTTTGCCTTACTCCAATAACACGATTATTTATACCAGCCTTCACAATAAAGATCAGGGGCAAGGTTCTGTTCAGGCGAAGGGTTACAACTCCGATCCTTGTTTGGTTTAAGAGTTGTAACCTGGCTTCCGGAGCAGTTCCTTATCCTCTCTTCGTTTATTGTCTTATTTTATCCTATGCCAAGACTAATCATGTTTTATTTACCAATAGTATTTGAGACGGGTTTCTATTCAGGTGAAGGGCTGCAACCCGGTCCTTGTTTGGTTTAAGGGTTGTGACCTGGCTACTTGAATGGTTTCTTCGTACTCAGTTTACTGTTGTTATCTCTATTATTATCAGTTCTTTATTTATTACCTTTAATACTCTATTGTGATATGCTGGTTTTAGTTCCTAAGCGAAGTCCCTTTGTGGTACTTGCTCTTTCTGGGGTCTGACCCAGCTGGTTTTGTGTGGCCAGATATCGGAGCAGCTCCAGAGGTTCTACCTACCTTCCAGCCAGATGGTGGCCACCAGACGTAACCCTGGCAACGAGTGGGTTTCTTTTGTTCTCCCACTTCACTGTAAATTATTCTTTTAGACGTTTAGCCGACGAGCACGTGTTAGCTCGGTTGTACCTTTATTTATTGTCTGCTACGGGCTATAACATGATTGACATAATCCTAGGTTGATCATGTATGACTAAACTCTTGCTAGTCTTCACATTTTGTATGACTAGCTTCATGATCATCCAATATGTAATGTATGGGACGCCTTACTATTGTATATTTGATGTTCTAATATCTTGTGACTGCTACTACTTGCTTGTGATTGAGACACTAGGCTTGTTCATGACCATAGGAGACTGATGGATTGTAGTTAAACCCTCATGTATCTAGACAGCCGTGACCGTATAGCGAGGTGGGTTGTACTTCAAATACGTAGCTGGCTATGTACGCCCCCGCTCTCCAGTATTCTGGTTCTGGGGTGTTACATGGTTTAAGTGGTGGCCCATGCTGGTCTTGTAAATCAAGATATGTGAGGGTTTACCGAATAGATGTCTCAATCAGTACTCGCCCTTGATCTTGCTCGTATTCTCTTGATCCCTAAATCTTGACCTGATCACATGCTTGTATCGTTGATCTGTCCTGGTCCTTCCTTATTGTTCCTATGTCATTTCTTCAGCGACATTGTTCCTGGACCTGCCGATCAGCAAGGCGGAGCACCACCCGTGGACCAGCAGCAACCAGGAGATCAGGCCCAACATTCAGGAGTAGCCTCCAGAGTCATGCCTATTGGAGGAGAGCCACCAGTTCAGCCGGTCCAGCCTGCAGATCCTGATGATGGCACTTTTGTGAGACCCGTCTCACTGTATCGGTATTTTATACGATACGTGTTTATTTGAGCCGTATTTCGTATTTATCGATTTGCATATATTTTAAAATTTTCCTAAGTGTAGGGTTTTTATGCCTTGGTTTAACTTTGATTTGGTTTTATTTGGTTCGATTCCACTTTGACTTGGCTCGGTTTAGTTTGGTTTCTCATGAGATGAGGTGTATGGTTTAGATTGAGTGGAGAGGAATGAATGGTGGAGATTGCTTGGGCTTGTTATATAAGCCACCTACCACTCTCTCTCCTCCATTATTTTTATTTCATCTTCATCTTCTTCCTCCAGCCCAAGGCAAGTACACCTTGCTGAATGTTGGACGATCTTAATTTTTTGTTCCATTCTCTTCCTCGTTACATTCTAAACATGTTTAGAACTTGAGTTTTCCAATTTGATGGCTAGATTCTTGTAGATCTAGATTTATTATTTTTAGTTTTCATGGGTTTTGATCTATTAAAATTTGTTATTTTCAAGTTTTGATGGTTTCATGTTGTAGAGTAACTCGTTCTACCCCATTTTGACCTAAGGAAGTTCGGATTTGGGCTCTGGATGGAAGTTTTACGTTGCTTGGAAGCCATGGTTCTTAGCTCTTCTTCTCGGAAAATTTGGAAAAGAAGAACAGTCTGGCCGCATGGACTCAGCCGCATAACTCTATGCGGCGAGTTCTATTGGCCGCATGAATTTCCCAGCCGCATAAGACTTCTTGATTACTTGACCGCATGAACAATCATGCGGCAAGTCTTTTCCAGCCGTATGAGACTTGACTCGGATCTAGCCGCATAGCCTTGCTCAGACTGAGCCGCATGGACTACTCATTCCAGCCGCATGAGGACTAGTCTCTCCCAGCCGCATATGATCCATCTTCCGCTGGCCGCATATGCGCCACATTCCTGAGCCATGAACCCGTATCATCTCGGGCCGCATGCACCCTGACCCGTCCTGAGCCGCATGACCCTTGTTGGACCCAGCCGCATGAGGCTCGTTCTCTGAGCCGTATGAGACCCGTCACCCTGAGCCGCATGAGATGTGCTGTCTCAGCCGCATAAGCCCGATTCCCCCTTCAGCGCATAAGGCTGGGACTCCCTAACCGCATAGGACCCTGCTCATTCCCTGAGCCGCATGGACTCGGATTCCTGAGCCGCATGGGCTTTTCCCTTATCAGCGCATGCGCCTGACCCCATCCAGCCGCATGGGCTATTCTCCTCCAGCCGCATGAGATCACTTCTTGGCCGCATATGCCTGAGCGCATGACTTTCCAATAGCCCTGTGTACTGTTAATTATCATTATTTGCCCACGTTTTGTAACTCCTTATTGTGTATTTTTACGCCCATTTTATATCCTTATGCCTTTTGTCCTGAACTTGAAAAATCCTGATTTGATTGACATGATTGAAATAACAATTGTACATGATATGGTGTGACAAGAAACTAGCATACTTGATAGTGACCTGAGCCGCAAGGTCCTTCCTGTGCCTTGTCCAGCTATTTAATTATTGTTATTATTATTATTTCTCTATTGTTATTTGATCTTTACTGATGACTTGTGTCTTGTAACCTCAGCATAACTTGAGTCTCCTGATTGAATGCTTGCACTATATTGTCCGGCACATGTACCCTAAACACAGTGACCCGTAGTGGTGCACTCTGATTAATGACCTGACATGACATGATAGTGGCCCGTCGTGGCGCACTCTTGACCAGTAAACTTGACATGATAATGACATGATAGTGGCCCGCCGTGGCGCACTCTTGACATGATAAACCTGACATGATATTCCTTGAAATGCTGTTGCGACGGCTAACCTGACATGACCAGTATGAATGGCTTGGACATCGTGGGTGATTGTGTTTATACAAATGAACCCGTCTTGTCTTGCATCATGTCTAGGACATGAATCCCTGGTTTCCTACGGTCAGGGATTCATACTGAATATGGCTAGGATTAATGACTAGATTGATCAAATAGTTTATGGAGAATTTTCTAGTTACCTGTTGCCCCTTTGATCCCGGCCTTATATATATATATATATATATATAATATATATATATATAATATATTATTAAAATATAATATATATATGGGATTTGTTGCTATCCGTCAGATGAGCGTACTTCCACCCGCCGTCGAGCGTGGTACCTTAGGACACATGATCTTACTACAGTGGTCTGCTATATCATGCTATCTTTTCCTTTTTCTTGCTGGGGTCATTTAGGTAGTAACCAACGGGTAACCGGACTTGGAATTCTTATTGCATCTTGCTAGTAACTAGGTCTGTGATAACCTAGTTAGTTAAAGTATCAAGCCGTACTTATTGCTTGGCCGTGAATGTTGGATGGAGTTCAGTCTGTCTAGTCTTGTCTTGATCTTGTACATGATTGTTACATGTCCTGATTTCTTATTTTATCTTGCCGATAAATGGTGGAAACCAGTTCTGTTCAGACAGGGTTACAAACCCCGGTCCTTGTGGTTTACGGTTGTAACCTGGTTATCTGAATAGTCCCCATGGTTATCTCATCGTATATCACCCTTCCAGATCCAGTTCCTAATTTTCCAGATAATGTTGCAATGGTTGTCACTCTAATATTGTTGTATTACTTATTTAACATGTTCTCCATTTACTTTATGTCAAATGATGATTTACTTACTGTCTCTCTATTTCGGGATAAGTGCATTGGTACTGGCACGAATTTCGATCTTCCTTTACTTATTGCCTGCTTTGTTTGCTAATGAGTGCTAGTTTTAAGTTCATAGTTCGTCTCCTTTGTGGTACTTATTTGGGGTCTGACCCCACTGGTTTTGCATGGCCAGGTTCTAATAGAAGAGCCCGAAGGATCTACCGCACCATCTACTCGACGTGACTACCGAGCACCAGAGTGCCTCAGTGGGTTTTCTTTTCATTCTCCCACTGATATTAATTCTCTTCTTGTAACGTTTAGCCCCGAGCACGTGTTTTAGCTCGTGTTTTGGTATTTTCCTTGATATTGTACCTACGGGCATAAACATGATATGTGTATTCTAGACTATACGCTAGTCCTTATCATGTACGACTAATACTCTAGCTAGTCATCAGTTCTGTGTACTGGCTTCATGATTATTCATGTATATATGGTTCGGGACGCCTTACTAATGTATGTATGATGATCGTACTCTTGCTCTTGTATAATTGCCTTGATTGAGATACCTAGGATTGTTAACCTTAGGACGGACTGATGGCTTGTAAAGTAACCCCCATGTTTGACAGCTTATACGTTATTTCAGAGTATTAACGTACTTTGGGATGCGTAGCTGGCTGTGTCCGCCTCCGTCCAGCATTCTGTTCTGGGGCGTGACATGGTTTTTAGTGGTGGCCCATGCAGTCTCGATTTTCAGATTTGTGGGGGTTACCATGTTTAGATATCTCAATCACGATTATCCTTATTGATCTCCTTCGACTATTCTCTACCTCTGATACTTGACTTGATATCTGTTTTGATCGTTGGTCATTCCTGTTCCCATGATTTGATCTTGTGTCCTTCACTTTCAAAGCACTGTTTCTTGATCTTTCTGATTATCTTGTTCGTGTTTTGCCGAGGGCAGCTCAGCATTTTTCAGCCAGGCCAGTTATGGAGGATCACCTCAGCATGCAACAGATGTCAGTCCATTCCGATCAGCCAGTCATTTCTGTCTTCGTATCTTGAGACAGGTGATAATTCATGCATCTGTTTTTAACTACGATGACACGTCCTGGGTAGAGTCATGTCTTGAACTAAGTCATTGGTACCGACTTACCTTGGGCTTGACTTTATCCATTTTGGGAGTCAGCTTAGGCCAGCGAGGACGTTGGTTTTCTACACAACTGTCTCAGAAGACATATTGATCTGTATGCTCCAGCCCGCTTGATCATGATTGTATTTGTTCTTGTGCATTTATTTACCGCTTACGCATTTAATTACACTACTGATTATTTTATTTTACTTATATGCCATGCTTGATTTATTGAGATTGTTGAAGTTTCCTGAGCTTTTGTTTGTTATATTGCTCGACTAGCCTCAGGAAATTCAGGACCAGATTTTTCTAAGTGTGGAGAGTTGTGAGACCCTCTCCTGTATCGGTATTTTATACGATACGTTATTTATTTGAGTCGTATTTCGTATTTATCGATTTGCGTGATATTTTAAAATTTTCCTAAGTGTAGGGTTTTCATGCCTTGGTTTTAACTTTGATTGGTTTTTATTTGTTCGGTTCCACTTTGACTTGGCTCGGTTTAGTTTGGTTTCTCATGAGATGAGGTGTATGGTTTAGATTTGAGTGGAGGAATGAAGGTGGAGATTGCTTGGGCTTGTTATATAAGCCACCTACCACTCTCTCTCCTCCATTATTTTCATTTCACTTCATCTTCTTCCTCCAGCCCAGGCAGTCACCTTGCCGAATGTTGGACGATCTTAATTTTGTTTGTTCCATTCTCTTCCTTGTTACTTCTAAGCATGTTTTAGAACTTGGAGTTTTCCAATTTGATGGCTAGATTCTTGTAGATCTAGATTTACATTTTTTTTAGTTTTCATGGGTTTTGATCTACTAAAATTTGTTATTTTCAAGTTTATGGTTTCATGTTGTAGAGTAACTCGTTCTACCACCCCATTTTGACCTAAGGAAGTTCGGATTTGGGCTCTGGATAGAAGTTTTATGTTGCTTGGAAGCCATGGTTCTTAGCTCTTCTTCTCGAAATTTGGAGAAGAAGAACATCTGGCCGCATGGACTCATCCGCATAACTCTATGCGGCGAGTTCTATTGGCCGCATAGAATTTCCCAGCCGCATAAGACTTCTTGATTACTTGACTGCATGAACATCATGCGGCAAGTCTTTTTCCAGCCGTATGAGACTTGACTCGGATCTAGCCGCTAGCCTGCTCAGCTGATCCGCATGGGACACTACTCATTCCCAGCCGCATGAGGACTAGTCTCTCCCAGCCGCATATGACCCATCTCCCGCTGGCCGCATATGCCACATCCTGAGCCGCATGAACCCGTATCATCTCGGGCCGCATGCCCCTGACCCTCCTGAGCCGCATGACCCTTGCTTGGACCCGCCGCATGAGGCTCGTTCTCTGACCGGAGCCGCATGGATTTCTGTCTCAGCCGCATAAGCCCGATTTCTCCCTTCAGCCGCATAAGACTGGGACTTCCTGAACCGCATAGGACCCTGCTCATTCCCTGAGCCGCAAGGACTCGGATTCCTGAGCCGCATGGCTTTTCCCTTATCAGCCGCATGCGCCTGACCCCATCCAGCCATGGGCTATTCTCCTCCCAGCCGCATGAGATCACTTCTTGGCCGCATATGCCTGAGCCGCATGACTTTCCAATAGCCCTGTGTACTGTTAATTATCATTATTTGCCCGTTTTGTAACTCCTTATTGTGTATTTTTACGCCCATTTTATATCCTTATGCCTTTTGTCCTGAACTTGAAAAATCCTGATTTGATTGACATGATTGAAATAACAATTTACATGATGTGTGACAAGAAACTAGCATGACTTGATAGTGACCCTGAGCCGCAAGGCTCCTTCCTGTGCCTTGTCCACTATTTAATTATTGTTATTTATTATTATTTCTCTATGTTATTTGATCTTTACTGATTACTTGTGTCTTGTAACCTCAGCATAACTTGAGTCTCCTGATTGAATGCTTGCACTATATTGTCCGGCACATATACCCTAAACGACAGTGACCCGTAGTGGTGCACTCTTGATTAATGACCTGACATGACATGATAGTGGCCCGTCGTGGCGCACTCTTGACCATAAACTTGACATGATAATGACATGATAGTGGCCCCCGTGCGCACTCTTGACATGATAAACCTGACATGATATTCCTTGAATGCTGTTGCGACGGCTAACCTGACATGACCAGTATGAATGGCTTGGACACCGTGGGTGATTGTGTTTGTACAAATGAACCCGTCTTATCTTGCATCATGTCTAGGACATGAATCCCTGGTTTCCTACGGTCAGGGATTCATACTGAATATGGCTAGGATTAATGACTAGATTGATCAAATAGTTTATGGAGAATTTTCTAGTTACCCGTTGCCCCTTTGATCCCGGCCTTATATATATATATATATATATATATATATATATATATGGGATTTGTTGCTATCCGTCGGGATGAGCGTACTTCCAGCCCGCCGTCGAGCGTGGTACCTTAGGACACATGTATCTTACTACAGTGTGTCTGCTATATCATGCTATCTTTTCCTTTTTCTTGCTGGGGTCATTTAGGTAGTAACAAACGGGTAACCGGACTTGGAATTCTTATTGCATCTTGCTAGTAACTAGGTCTGTGATAACCCTAGTTAGTTAAAGTATCAAGCCGTACTTATTGCTTGGCCGTAAATGTTGGATGGAGTTCAGTCTGTCTAGTCTTGTCTTGATCTTGTACATGATTGTTACATGTCCTGATTTCTTATTTTATCTTGCCGATAAATGGTGGGAGAAACCAAGTTCTGTTCAGACGAAGGGTTACAACCCCGGTCCTTGTTTGGTTTACGGGTTGTAACCTGGTTATCTGAATAGTCCCATGGTTATCTCATCGTATATCACCCTTCCAGATCCAGTTCCTAATTGTTCCAGTATAATGGTTGCAATGGTTGTCACTCTAATATTGTCTGGTATTACTTATTTAACATGTTCTCCAGTTTACTTTATGTCAAATGATGATTTACTTACTGTCTCTCTATGTTCGGGATAAGTGCATTGGTACTGCACGAATTTCGATCTTCCTTTACTTATTGCCTGCTTTGTTTGCTAATGATTGCTAGTTTTAAGTTCATAGTTCGGCCTCCTTTGTGGTACTTGCTATTTGGGGTCTGACCCCACTGGTTTTGCATGGCCAAGTTCTAATAGAAGAGCCCGAAGGATCTACCGCACCATCTACTCGACGGTGACTAGCCGGAGCACCAGAGTGCCTCAGTGGGTTTCTTCTTCATTCTCCCACTGATATGTAAATTCTCCTCTTGTAACGTTTAGCCCCGAGCACGTGTTTAGCTCGTGTTTTGGTATTTTCCTTGATATTGTAGCCTACGGGCATAAACATGATATGTGTATTCTAGACTATAGCTAGTCCTTATCATGTACGACTAATACTCTAGCTAGTCATCAGTTCTGTGGTACTGGCTTCATGATTATTCATGTATATATGGTTCGGGACGCCTTACTAATGTATGTATGATGATCGTACTCTTGCTCTTGTATAATTGCCTGTGATTGAGATACCTAGGATTGTTAAACCTTAGGACGGACTGATGGCTTGTAAAGTAACCCCCATGTCTTGACAGCTTATACGTGATTTCAGAGTATTAACGTACTTTGGGATTGCGTAGCTGGCTGTGTCCGCCTCCGTCCAGCATTCTGGTTCTGGGGCGTGACATGGTTTTAGTGGTGGCCCATGCAGGTCTCGATTTTCAGATTTGTGGGGGTTACCATGTTTAGATATCTCAATCACGATTATCCTTATTGATCTCCTTCGGACTATTCTCTACCTCTGATACTTGACTTGATATCTGTTTGATCGTTGGTCATTCCTGTTCCCATGATTTGATCTTGTGTCCTTCAACTTTCAAAGGCACTGTTCTTGATCTTTCTGATATCTTGTTCGTGTTTTGCCGAGGGCAGCTCAGCATTTTTCAGCCAGGCCAGTTATGGAGGATCAGTCTCAGCATGCAGACAGAGATGTCAGTCCATTCCGATTAGCCAGTCATTTCTGTCTTCGTATCTTGAGACAGGTGATAAAGTTCATGCATCTGTTTTAACTACGATGACACGTCCTGGGTAGAGTCATGTCTTGAACTAAGTCATTGGTACCGACTTACCTTGAGGCTTAACTTTTATCCATTTTGGGAGTCAGCTTAGGCCAGCGAGGACGTTGGTTTCTACACAACTGTCTCAGAAGACATATTGATCTGTATGCCTCCAGCCCTTCTTGATCATGATTGTATTTGTTCTTGTGCATTTATTTACCGCTTACGCATTTAATTACACTACTGATTATTTTATTTTACTTATATGCCATACTTGATTTATTGAGATTGTTGAAGTTTCTTGGAGCTTTTGTTTTGTTATATTGCTCGACTAGCCTCAGGAAATTCAGAGGACGAAATTTTCTAAGGTGTGGAGAGTTGTGAGACCCGTCTCACTGTATCGGTATTTTATACGGATACGTATTTATTTGAGTCGTATTTCGTATTTATCGATTTGCGTGATATTTTAAAATTTTCCTAAGTGTAGGGTTTTCATGCCTTGGTTTAACTTTGATTTGGTTTTATTTGGTTCGGTTCCACTTTGACTTGGCTCGGTTTAGTTTGGTTTCTCATGAGATGAGGTGTATGGTTTAGATTGAGTGGAGAGGAATGAATGGTGGAGATTGCTTGGGCTTGTTATATAAGCCACCTACCACTCTCTCTCCTCCATTATTTTCATTTCATCTTCATCTTCTTCTCCAGCCCAAGGCAAGTACACCTTGCCGAATGTTGGACGATCTTAATTTTGTTTGTTCCATTCTCTTCCTTGTTACATTCTAAGCATGTTTAGAACTTGGAGTTTTCCAATTTGATGGCTAGATTCTTGTAGATCTAGATTTACATTTTTTTTAGTTTTCATGGATTTTGATCTACTAAAATTTGTTATTTTCAAGTTTTGATGGTTTTCATGTTGTAGAGTAACTCGTTCTACCCCATTTTGACCTAAGGAAGTTCGGATTTGGGCTCTGGATAGAAGTTTTATGTTGCTTGGAAGCCATGGTTGCTTAGCTCTTCTTCTCGGAAAATTTGGAGAAGAAGAACAGTCTGGCCGCATGGACTCATCCGCATAACTCTATGCGGCGAGTTCTATTGGCCGCATAGAATTTCCCAGCCGCATAAGACTTCTTGATTACTTGACTGCATGAACAATCATGCGGCAAGTCTTTTCCAGCCGTATGAGACTTGACTCGGATCTAGCCGCATAGCCTTGCTCAGACTGATCCGCATGGGACTACTCATTCCCAGCCGCATAAGGACTAGTCTCTCCCAGCCGCATATGACCCATCTCCCGTTGGCCGCATATGCGCCACATTCCTGAGCCGCATGAACCCGTATCATCTCGGGCCGCATGCACCCTGACCCGTCCTGAGCCGCATGACCCTTGCTTGGACCCAGCCGTATGAGGCTCGTTCTCTGAGCCGCATGAGACCCGTCACCCTGAGCCGCATGAGATGTGCTGTCTCAGCCGCATAAGCCCGATTCTTCCTTCAGCCGCATAAGGCTGGGACTTCCTGAACCGCATAGGACCCTGCTCATTCCCTGAGCCGCAAGGACTCGGATTCCTGAGCCGCATGGGCTTTTCCCTTATCAGCCGCATGCGCCTGACCCCATCCAGCCGCATGGGCTATTCTCCTCCCAGCCGCATGAGATCACTTCTTGGCCGCATATGCCTGAGCCGCATGACTTTCCAATAGCCCTGTGTACTGTTAATTATCATTATTTGCCCACGTTTTGTAACTCCTTATTGTGTATTTTTACGCCCATTTTATATCCTTATGCCTTTTGTCCTGAACTTGAAAAATCCTGATTTGATTGACATGATTGAAATAACAATTGTACATGATATGGTGTGACAAGAAACTAGCATGACTTGATAGTGACCCTGAGCCGCAAGGCTCCTTCCTGTGCCTTGTCCAGCTATTTAATTATTGTTATTATTATTATTTCTCTATTGTTATTTGATCTTTACTGATTACTTGTGTCTTGTAACCTCAGCATAACTTGAGTCTCCTGATTGAATGCTTGCACTATATTGTCCGGCACATGTACCCTAAACACGACAGTGACCCGTAGTGGTGCACTCTTGATTAATGACCTGACATGACATGATAGTGGCCCGTCGTGGCGCACTCTTGACCAATAAACTTGACATGATAATGACATGATAGTGGCCCGCCGTGGCGCACTCTTGACATGATAAACCTGACATGATATTCCTTGAAATGCTGTTGCGACGGCTAACCTGACATGACCAGTATGAATGGCTTGGACACCGTGGGTGATTATGTTTGTACAAATGAACCCGTCTTATCTTGCATCATGTCTAGGACATGAATTCCTGGTTTCCTACGGTCAGGGATTCATACTGAATATGGCTAGGATTAATGACTAGATTGATCAAATAGTTTATGGAGAATTTTCTAGTTACCTGTTGCCCCTTTGATCCCGGCCTTATATATATATATATATATATATATATATATATATATATATATATATATATATATGGGATTTGTTGCTATCCGTCGAGATGAGCGTACTTCCAGCCCGCCGTCGAGCGTGGTACCTTAGGACACAGGTATCTTACTACAGTGTGTCTGCTATATCATGCTATCTTTTCCTTTTTCTTGCTGGGGTCATTTAGGTAGTAACAAACGGGTAACCGGACTTGGAATTCTCATTGCATCTTGCTAGTAACTAGGTCTGTGATAACCCTAGTTAGTTAAAGTATCAAGCCGTACTTATTGCTTGGCCGTGAATGTTGGATGGAGTTCAGTCTGTCTAGTCTTGTCTTGATCTTGTACATGATTGTTACATGTCCTGATTTCTTATTTTATTTTGTCGATAAATGGTGGGAGAAACCAAGTTCTGTTCAGACGAAGGGTTACAACCCCGGTCCTTGTTTGGTTTACGGGTTGTAACCTGGTTATCTGAATAGTCCCATGATTATCTCATCGTATATCACCCTTCCAGATCCAGTTCCTAATTGTTCCAGTATAATGGTTGCAATGGTTGTCACTCTAATATTGTCTGGTATTACTTATTTAACATGTTCTCCAGTTTACTTTATGTCAAATGATGATTTACTTACTGTCTCTCTATGTTCGGGATAAGTGCATTGGTACTGCACGAATTTCGATCTTCCTTTACTTATTGCCTGCTTTGTTTGCTAATGATTGCTAGTTTTAAGTTCATAGTTCGGCCTCCTTTGTGGTACTTGTTATTTGGGGTCTGACCCCACTGGTTTTGCATGGCCAGGTTCTAATAGAAGAGCCCGAAGGATCTACCGCACCATCTACTCGACGGTGACTAGCCGGAGCACCAGAGTGCCTCAGTGGGTTTCTTCTTCATTCTTCCACTGATATGTAAATTCTCCTCTTGTAACGTTTAGCCCCGAGCACGTGTTTAGCTCGTGTTTTGGTATTTTCCTTGATATTGTAGCCTACGGGCATAAACATGATATGTGTATTCTAGACTATAGCTAGTCCTTATCATGTACGACTAATACTCTAGCTAGTCATCAGTTCTGTGGTACTGGTTTCATGATTATTCATGTATATATGGTTCGGGACGCCTTACTAATGTATGTATGATGATCGTACTCTTTGCTCTTGTATAATTGCCTGTGATTGAGATACCTAGGATTGTTAAACCTTAGGACGGACTGATGGCTTGTAAAGTAACCCCCATGTCTTGACAGCTTATACGTGATTTCAGAGTATTAACGTACATTGGGATTGCGTAGCTGGCTGTGTCCGCCTCCGTCCAGCATTCTGGTTCTGGGGCGTGACATGGTTTTAGTGGTGGCCCATGCAGGTCTCGATTTTCAGATTTGTGGGGGTTACCATGTTTAGATATCTCAATCACGATTATCCTTATTGATCTCCTTCGGACTATTCTCTACCACTGATACTTGACTTGATATCTGTTTTGATCGTTGGTCATTCCTGTTCCCATGATTTGATCTTGTGTCCTTCAACTTTCAAAGGCACTGTTCTTGATCTTTCTGATTATCTTGTTCGTGTTTTGCCGAGGGCAGCTCAGCATTTTTCAGCCAGGCCAGTTATGGAGGATCAGTCTCAGCATGCAGACAGAGATGTCAGTCCATTCCGATCAGCCAGTCATTTCTGTCTTCGTATCTTGAGACAGGTGATAAAGTTCATGCATCTGTTTTAACTACGATGACACGTCCTGGGTAGAGTCATGTCTTGAACTAAGTCATTGGTACCGACTTACCTTGAGGCTTGACTTTTATCCATTTTGGGAGTCAGCTTAGGCCAGCGAGGACGTTGGTTTCTACACAACTGTCTCAGAAGACATATTGATCTGTATGCCTCCAGTCCTTCTTGATCATGATTGTATTTGTTCTTGTGCATTTATTTACCGCTTACGCATTTAATTACACTACTGATTATTTTATTTTACTTATATGCCATGCTTGATTTATTGAGATTGTTGAA
Organism: Iris pallida; assembly: GCA_029216955.1. Taxonomy (NCBI): domain Eukaryota; kingdom Viridiplantae; phylum Streptophyta; class Magnoliopsida; order Asparagales; family Iridaceae; genus Iris; species Iris pallida. The sequence continues at coordinate 93,366 of JANAVB010020154.1, read as the reverse complement.
GTTTCCTGGAGCTTTTGTTTTGTTATATTGCTCGACTAGCCTCAGGAAATTCAGAGGACGGAATTTTTCTAAGGTGTGGAGAGTTGTGAGACCCGTCTCACTGTATCGGTATTTTATACGGATACGTATTTATTTGAGTCGTATTTCGTATTTATCGATTTGCGTGATATTTTAAAATTTTCCTAAGTGTAGGGTTTTCATGCCTTGGTTTAACTTTGATTTGGTTTTATTTGGTTCGGTTCCACTTTGACTTGGCTCGGTTTAGTTTGGTTTCTCATGAGATGAGGTGTATGGTTTAGATTGAGTGGAGAGGAATGAATGGTAGAGATTGCTTGGGCTTGTTATATAAGCCACCTACCACTCTCTCTCCTCCATTATTTTCATTTCATCTTCATCTTCTTCCTCCAGCTCAAGGTAAGTACACCTTGCCGAATGTTGGACGATCTTAATTTTGTTTGTTCCATTCTCTTCCTTGTTACATTCTAAGCATGTTTAGAACTTGGAGTTTTTCAATTTGATGGCTAGATTCTTGTAGATCTAGATTTATATTTTTTTTAGTTTTCATGGGTTTTGATCTACTAAAATTTGTTATTTTCAAGTTTTGATGGTTTCATGTTGTAGAGTAACTCGTTCTACCCCATTTTGACCTAAGGAAGTTCGGATTTGGGCTCTGGATAGAAGTTTTATGTTGCTTGGAAGCCATGGTTGCTTAGCTCTTCTTCTCGGAAAATTTGGAGAAGAAGAACAGTCTGGCCGCATGGACTCATCCGCATAACTCTATGCGGCGAGTTCTATTGGCCGCATAGAATTTCCCAGCCGCATAAGACTTCTTGATTACTTGACTGCATGAACAATCATGCGGCAAGTCTTTTCCAGCCGTATGAGACTTGACTCGGATCTAGCCGCATAGCCTTGCTCAGACTGAGCCGCATGGGACTACTCATTCCCAGCCGCATGAGGACTAGTCTCTCCCAGCCGCATATGACCCATCTCCCGCTGGCCGCATATGCGCCACATTCCTGAGCCGCATGAACCCGTATCATCTCGGGCCGCATGCACCCTGACCCGTCCTGAGCCACATGACCCTTGCTTGGACCCAGCCGCATGAGGCTCGTTCTCTGAGCCGCATGAGACCCGTCACCCTGAGCCGCATGAGATGTGCTGTCTCAGCCGCATAAGCCCGATTCTCCCTTCAGCCGCATAAGGCTGGGACTTCCTGAACCGCATAGGACCCTGCTCATTCCCTAAGCCGCAAGGACTCGGATTCCTGAGCCGCATGGGCTTTTCCCTTATCAGCCGCATGCGCCTGACCCCATCCAGCCGCATGGGCTGTTCTCCTCCCAGCCGCATGAGATCACTTCTTGGCCGCATATGCTTGAGCCGCATGACTTTCCAATAGCCCTGTGTACTGTTAATTATCATTATTTGCCCACGTTTTGTAACTCCTTATTGTGTATTTTTACGCCCATTTTATATCCTTATGCCTTTTGTCCTGAACTTGAAAAATCCTGATTTGATTGACATGATTGAAATAACAATTGTACATGATATGGTGTGACAAGAAACTAGCATGACTTGATAGTGACCCTGAGCCGCAAGGCTCCTTCCTGTGCCTTGTCCAGCTATTTAATTATTGTTATTATTATTATTTCTCTATTGTTATTTGATCTTTACTGATTACTTGTGTCTTGTAACCTCAGCATAACTTGAGTCTCCTGATTGAATGCTTGCACTATATTGTTCGGCACATGTACCCTAAACACGACAGTGACCCGTAGTGGTGCACTCTTGATTAATGACCTGACATGACATGATAGTGGCCCGTCGTGGCGCACTCTTGACCAATAAACTTGACATGATAATGACATGATAGTGGCCCGCCGTGGCGCACTCTTGACATGACAAACCTGACATGATATTCCTTGAAATGCTGTTGCGACGGCTAACCTGACATGACCAGTATGAATGGCTTGGACACCGTGGGTGATTGTGTTTGTACAAATGAACCCGTCTTATCTTGCATCATGTCTAGGACATGAATCCCTGGTTTCCTACGGTCAGGGATTCATACTGAATATGGCTAGGATTAATGACTAGATTGATCAAATAGTTTATGGAGAATTTTCTAGTTACCTGTTGCCCCTTTGATCCCGGCCTTATATATATATATATATATATATATATATATATATATATATATATATATATATATATATATATATGGGATTTGTTGCTATCCGTCGAGATGAGCGTACTTCCAGCCCGCCGTCGAGCGTGGTACCTTAGGACACATGTATCTTACTACAGTGTGTCTGCTATATCATGCTATCTTTTCCTTTTTCTTGCTGGGGTCATTTAGGTAGTAACAAACGGGTAACCGGACTTGGAATTCTCATTGCATCTTGCTAGTAACTAGGTCTGTGATAACCCTAGTTAGTTAAAGTATCAAGCCGTACTTATTGCTTGGCCGTGAATGTTGGATGGAGTTCAGTCTGTCTAGTCTTGTCTTGATCTTGTACATGATTGTTACATGTCCTGATTTCTTATTTTATCTTGCCGATAAATGGTGGGAGAAACCAAGTTCTGTTCAGACGAAGGGTTACAACCCCGGTCCTTGTTTGGTTTACGGGTTGTAACCTGGTTATCTGAATAGTCCCATGATTATCTCATCGTATATCACCCTTCCAGATCCAGTTCCTAATTGTTCCAGTATAATGGTTGCAATGGTTGTCACTCTAATATTGTCTGGTATTACTTATTTAACATGTTCTCCAGTTTACTTTATGTCAAATGATGATTTACTTACTGTCTCTCTATGTTCGGGATAAGTGCATTGGTACTGCACGAATTTCGATCTTCCTTTACTTATTGCCTGCTTTGTTTGCTAATGATTGCTAGTTTTAAGTTCATAGTTCGGCCTCCTTTGTGGTACTTGCTATTTGGGGTCTGACCCCACTGGTTTTGCATGGCCAGGTTCTAATAGAAGAGCCCGAAGGATCTACCGTACCATCTACTCGACGGTGACTAGCTGGAGCACCAGAGTGCCTCAGTGGGTTTCTTCTTCATTCTCCCACTGATATGTAAATTCTCCTCTTGTAACGTTTAGCCCCGAGCACGTGTTTAGCTCGTGTTTTGGTATTTTCCTTGATATTGTAGCCTACGGGCATAAACATGATATGTGTATTCTAGACTATAGCTAGTCCTTATCATGTACGACTAATACTCTAGCTAGTCATCAGTTCTGTGGTACTGGTTTCATGATTATTCATGTATATATGGTTCGGGACGCCTTACTAATGTATGTATGATGATCGTACTCTTTGCTCTTGTATAATTGCCTGTGATTGAGATACCTAGGATTGTTAAACCTTAGGACGGACTGATGGCTTGTAAAGTAACCCCCATGTCTTGACAGCTTATACGTGATTTCAGAGTATTAACGTACATTGGGATTGCGTAGCTGGCTGTGTCCGCCTCCGTCCAGCATTCTGGTTCTGGGGCGTGACATGGTTTTAGTGGTGGCCCATGCAGGTCTCGATTTTCAGATTTGTGGGGGTTACCATGTTTAGATATCTCAATCACGATTATCCTTATTGATCTCCTTCGGACTATTCTCTACCACTGATACTTGACTTGATATCTGTTTTGATCGTTGGTCATTCCTGTTCCCATGATTTGATCTTGTGTCCTTCAACTTTCAAAGGCACTGTTCTTGATCTTTCTGATTATCTTGTTCGTGTTTTGCCGAGGGCAGCTCAGCATTTTTCAGCCAGGCCAGTTATGGAGGATCAGTCTCAGCATGCAGACAGAGATGTCAGTCCATTCCGATCAGCCAGTCATTTCTGTCTTCGTATCTTGAGACAGGTGATAAAGTTCATGCATCTGTTTTAACTACGATGACACGTCCTGGGTAGAGTCATGTCTTAAACTAAGTCATTGGTACCGACTTACCTTGAGGCTTGACTTTTATCCATTTTGGGAGTCAGCTTAGGCCAGCGAGGACGTTGGTTTCTATACAACTGTCTCAGAAGACATATTGATCTGTATGCCTCCAGCCCTTCTTGATCATGATTGTATTTGTTCTTGTGCATTTATTTACCGCTTACGCATTTAATTACACTACTGATTATTTTATTTTACTTATATGCCATGCTTGATTTATTGAGATTGTTGAAGTTTCCTGGAGCTTTTGTTTTGTTATATTGCTCGACTAGCCTCAGGAAATTCAGAGGACGGAATTTTTCTAAGGTGTGGAGAGTTGTGAGACCCGTCTCACTGTATCGGTATTTTATACGGATACGTATTTATTTGAGTCGTATTTCGTATTTATCGATTTGCGTGATATTTTAAAATTTTCCTAAGTGAAGGGTTTTCATGCCTTGGTTTAACTTTGATTTGGTTTTATTTGGTTCGGTTCCACTTTGACTTGGCTCGGTTTAGTTTGGTTTCTCATGAGATGAGGTGTATGGTTTAGATTGAGTGGAGAGGAATGAATGGTGGAGATTGCTTGGGCTTGTTATATAAGCCACCTACCACTCTCTCTCCTCCATTATTTTCATTTCATCTTCATCTTCTTCCTCCAGCCCAAGGTAAGTACACCTTGCCGAATTTTGGGCGATCTTAATTTTGTTTGTTCCATTCTCTTCCTTGTTACATTCTAAGCATGTTTAGAACTTGGAGTTTTTCAATTTGATGGCTAGATTCTTGTAGATCTAGATTTATATTTTTTTTAGTTTTCATGGGTTTTGATCTACTAAAATTTGTTATTTTCAAGTTTTGATGGTTTCATGTTGTAGAGTAACTCGTTCTACCCCATTTTGACCTAAGGAAGTTCGGATTTGGGCTCTGGATAGAAGTTTTATGTTGCTTGGAAGCCATGGTTGCTTAGCTCTTCTTCTCGGAAAATTTGGAGAAGAAGAACAGTCTGGCCGCATGGACTCATCCGCATAACTCTATGCGGCGAGTTCTATTGGCCGCATAGAATTTCCCAGCCGCATAAGACTTCTTGATTACTTGACTGCATGAACAATCATGCGGCAAGTTTTTTCCAGCCGTATGAGACTTGACTCGGATCTAGCCGCATAGCCTTGCTCAGACTGAGCCGCATGGGACTACTCATTCCCAGCCGCATGAGGACTAGTCTCTCCCAGCCGCATATGACCCATCTCCCGCTGGCCGCATATGCGCCACATTCCTGAGCCGCATGAACCCGTATCATCTCGGGCCGCATGCACCCTGACCCGTCCTGAGCCGCATGACCCTTGCTTGGACCCAGCCGCATGAGGCTCGTTCTCTGAGCCGCATGAGACCCGTCACCCTGAGCCGCATGAGATGTGCTGTCTCAGCCGCATAAGCCCGATTCTCCCTTCAGCCGCATAAGGCTGGGACTTCCTGAACCGCATAGGACCCTGCTCATTCCCTAAGCCGCAAGGACTCGGATTCCTGAGCCGCATGGGCTTTTCTCTTATCAGCCGCATGCGCCTGACCCCATCCAGCCGCATGGGCTGTTCTCCTCCCAACCGCATGAGATCACTTCTTGGCCGCATATGCTTGAGCCGCATGACTTTCCAATAGCCCTGTGTACTGTTAATTATCATTATTTGCCCACGTTTTGTAACTCCTTATTGTGTATTTTTACGCCCATTTTATATCCTTACGCCTTTTGTCCTGAACTTGAAAAATCCTGATTTGATTGACATGATTGAAATAACAATTGTACATGACATGGTGTGACAAGAAACTAGCATGACTTGATAGTGACCCTGAGCCGCAAGGCTCCTTCCTATGCCTTGTCCAGCTATTTAATTATTGTTATTATTATTATTTCTCTATTGTTATTTGATCTTTACTGATGACTTGTGTCTTGTAACCTCAGCATAACTTGAGTCTCCTGATTGAATGCTTGTACTATATTGTCCGGCACATGTACCCTAAATACGACAGTGACCCGTAGTGGTGCACTCCTGATTAATGACCTGACATGACATGATAGTGGCCCGTCGTGGCGCACTCTTGACCAGTAAACTTGACATGATAATGACATGATAGTGGCCCGCCGTGGCGCACTCTTGACGTGATAAACCTGACATGATATTCCTTGAAATGCTGTTGCGACGGCTAACCTGACATGACCAGTATGAATGGCTTGGACACCGTGGGTGATTATGTTTGTACAAATGAACCCGTCTTGTCTTGCATCATGTCTAGGACATGAATCCCTGGTTTCCCACGGTCAGGGATTCATACTGAATGTGGCTAGGATTAATGACTAGATTGATCAAATAGTTCATGGAGAATTTCCCAGTTACCTGTTGCCCCTTTGATCCCGGCCTTATATATATATACATGGGATTTGTTGCTATCCGTCGAGATGAGCGCACTTCCAGCCCGCCGTCGAGCGTGGCACCTTAGGACACATGTATCTTACTACAGTGTGTCTGCTATATCATGCTATCTTTTCCTTTTCCTTGCTGGGGTCATTCAGGTAGTAACAAACGGGTAACCGGACTTGGAATTCTCATTGCATCTTACTAGTAACTAGGCCTGTGATAACCCTAGTTAGTTAAAGTATCAAGCCGTACTTTTTGCTTGGCCGTGAATGTTGGATGGAGTTCAGTCTGTCTAGTCTTGTCTTGATCTTATACATGATTGTTACATGTCCTGATTTCTTATTTTATCTTGCCGATAAATGGTGGGAGAAACCAAGTTCTGTTCAGACGAAGGGTTACAACCCCGGTCCTTGTTTGGTTTACGGGTTGTAACCTGGTTATCTGAATAGTCCTATGGTTATCTCATCGTATATCACCCTTCCAGATCCAGTTCCTAATTGTTCCAGTATAATGGTTGCAATGGTTGTCACTCTAATATTGCCTGGTACTACTTATTTAATATGTTCTCCAGTTTACTTTATGTCAAATGATGATTTACTTACTGTCTCTCTATGTTCGGGATTAGTGCATTAGTACTGCACGAATCTCGATCTTCCTTTACTTATTGTCTGCTTTGTTTGCTAATGATTGCTGGTTTTAAGTTCATAGTTCGGTCTCCTTTGTGGTACTTGCTATTTGGGGTCTGACCCCACTGGTTTTGCATGGCCAGGTTCTAATAGAAGAGCCCGAAGGATCTACCGCACCATCTACTCGACGGTGACCAGCCGGAGCACCAGAGTGCCTCAGTGGGTTTCTTCTTCATTCTCCCACTGATATGTAAATTCTCCTCTTGTAATGTTTAGCCCCGAGCACGTGTTTAGCTCGTATTTTGGTATTTTCCTTGATATCACTACAACAAATAGGACCTACAATAGCAGTTTTTCTATAGCGTTCAAGTGTCCCCGCTATAGAATGTTATCAACAATAGCATTCTTTCTGCAATACTATAAAAATATCTATCTATAGCATTTTCTGAATGCTGTAGAATATATATCGGTGCCAATAATTTTTGCTGACTTTGGTTTTGGAGGCAAACCAAAATATTTCCCTCAAAACCAAAATTTGGGAGACACATAGTACAAAATTGAAATTCTCATTACTAAACCTAGCCTCTCCGCCTTCCCATTCTCTCTCCCGTGCCACTATTTCCTATCCGATATTTAGGTCAGCGGATTGGGGGAAATAGGTCATCTCCTCCTCTAAAAATTCCTCCTTTCAAATTTCCTCTTTCTCTCCTTCTCTGTGATCGGTCAGCCATCGGTAGGATTTTGCCCCTCTCCTCCTTCTCTAAGCCATCAGTGGTAGGATTATTCTCCTCTCCTCCCTATAGTAAGCCATCGGTAGGGTTCGGCTCCTCCTCCTCCTCCTTTCCTCCGGTTATTCTCCCCTCTCCCCCTTCTCTAATATTTTTGTGTTTAACAAATGCTCCATGATTTTGTTTTTGTTATTTTTCAGAAATTTTTGCCATTTTTAGCCGGATTTGCTCATCTGCTCCATTGTGATTGATTTTTTTGCCTTTCAAATCTATTTGAGAATTATTAATTTTTGGGGGTTAATGACTTTTAGTTTGTGCATTATATTGGTGTTGTAGAATCTCTTTAGTTTTATGTCTCTTCTGGTAAAGGAGTACAATGCTCAAACCAAGGACAATGTCATTGCTATAATGCTTGATACCAATGTGACTTTAGTTTTATGTCTCTTCTCATTTGCATCATTAATTAGTTAACTGAACTGGACACCTTAGAAGCTTATAATTAATTTAGTCTTATGTCTCTTTCCCTGTTAGCTTCGCTGATTGCTCAGTTTATATTAACTATATGAACAATCATGCTTTATATGTCAGAATGTTACACAATTAAAAATAATCTGTCCAAAATGTCCGGACGCGAGGATATGGCAATTAAGGTTGTGGTAAGGATATGACAATTGCTAATGTTAGAGAAGAAATGCCCTTTAATAGATCATAGTAGAAGAAAAAGCCTTCGGGTACCAACCACACAATCTTTGGATAAAGGCTTTATTGTGTATCGGTATTAACTAAACTACATGTTCGTTGGTTGCATGAGCTTAAAATATAATCTAAAAGGTAGGTCTACCTACATGCCAACTGGCCACCTAAGTTTTATGGCGTTATCCTCTTCATGCTGCACTAAATACTGAATGCCTCCAGAATCATCTCAGCCTGCATGTAGACATGAACACACGCATAGATCTCATAATTCAGTTAGATGATACTATACGTTTTATGTAGACTATGAGGATGGTAAACTTAAGTTAATACCTGGATATTCTGAAAGAAGGCTGCTAGCTGCAAATCATTTCTATTTCCTATATATACACTACATTTATCACATGCTTCTTTAACTTTGTCTTATTATTTTTCACATGCATCATTATCATTCTTTTCCTTGCTATATTTCTAGGGTCCGGAGGTTAGAAATGGTGATTTGCCGCAGCCAATTAACTTAGAAAGCGGCCAAGAGTTCACTTTCACCATCAAAATAGGGGTTGGTACAGAAGATTGTGTTAGTGTGAATTATGATGACTTTGTTAACGATGTAGAAGTTGGTGATATGCTTCTTGTAGACGGTACGTAGCTATGGAAAATCTTTCTTTAATTGTGAGCTTTTAGTTGGACGGGCTACTTTTACAAATTTTTTATAGAAAGAAGCAAGAAAGTTGCATATAGAAAGGCCGAGAGGCATATGCAATGAAATAGGGTTTGAAGTTTGACACAGATATAAATATATTAATCTTTCTTCAGCTCTTTTTGAATCTTAGCCAACCAAGTTTTGTTTCCACTGTCACACTCATTGAACTAAACTATTGATGGCTTTACCTTGAGTGAAATTATATGTTAGTATATGTTAGCCTCTAATGAATAGCAAAGGTCAATGCGCCACCAGATCAAATCAAAGCATTATCAGTCCCATCTTTCAGTTTGATTAAATGTAATTCCTCAGTTTTGTACTGTATCAGAAAATTCACCAAATTCAAAAAGTATATCTAAATTTAAGCGCAGATCATATTTCACCTCTTCAAGTTACTATTCTTGTTTAATTAACTTCATATTACTTATTGCTGCAGCAAACAATAAGATGTCAGTCACAGGTATCTTTCAGCGAGTTAATACTGTATAGCTCTAGAGTCCATTTTCACATAATTTTATCTGCTGATTAATTGTTATCATATTTATTAGCTTGTCATCTAATGTAATTGAGCTGGCAGTTGAAATGATTTCTTTTGTAAGTCAAAACTCAAGAGTCTACCAGTTCTCTGGAGTTTATTCTTACGTACACGTATCTACTTCTTTTATGCACTGAAAAACCAGTAATATGTTTGTTAGCTTGTCATTTCCCAAATCCATTACATTTTACCTCGAGAGCGGAATGGATTTTAACCAAATGTTAACAAGGAAATGTAAGGATATATCTGGAATGGAATATACCAACAAGTAGGATAATCTTATGTGTGACACTAATTGCATAACGTCATTAAACAAAAGAGCTGCTTTCGTAACCGAAATGTACTATGAAATACAGGCCTACGTAGTATGAAAGGTTCCCACTGAAGAGGAAGACCTCATGCTAGCATGACATCTCACAAGTACAGTAGATGGCTTATTGCTTGAAGAAAGTAAAGTCTATTAGTAGTATAGCCTATGTATCTTAGTTCATTGACTTCATTTAAGATGCTTGTATTTTCTTCTACACTGAGATATACCTTGAGACCAAGAAGAGATTTATAATCTTGATGTGAACTTATTGGGCTTGATTAGGACAAATTTATATCCGTTAGTAATTATAGATGACTCTTAGGATACTTATGGTAATAGAAAATGAAATTTTAGGAAAAGTTCAGTATTCCAATTTTTAATCCTACTCCATGGGAGACTGTGCCTCAGGGGAGATTGGTGTTAAAGAAATACAGCAAGGGACAAGGACAAGATTCCTTTGTTATTCTTATGTCTGTATTTGAATTTTAAACTTCTCAACCTTTATACTTTTTTTTCTTTTTCATATTGCATAAAGTGGTACATATCTTCTTTGAGCTAGAGAATTTTTTGCAATAATGACTGGGCATCTGTTTCCCCCAAAATTGTTGGATAAAGGCTTTGGTTTTGTTGTATGGCTGAGCTTCTGATTTGCTAATCCTGATGTTTTAGGAGGAATGATGTCATTAGTGGTAAAATCCAAAATCGATGATTCTGTTAAATGTGAAGTTGTTGATGGAGGCGAGCTCAAGTCCAGGCGCCACCTGAACGTTCGCGGGAAAAGTGCAACTTTGCGATCCATTACTGGTTAGGAATTGAACATTTTGACATATGTGATCCTTTATTTATCAAGGTTTTTTTTCCTTGCTTTTCTGTTCACACTAAGTTCTTTTGTCCGACGCAGAAAAGGACTGGGATGATATTAAGTTTGGGGTCGATAATAAAGTCGACTACTATGCAGTTTTCTTTGTCAAAGATGCAGATGTTGTGCATGAATTGAAGGGTTACTTGAGAAGTAATTTCTTAAATTATGGCTTCAGTCTATTTAACGACATGGTTTTCTCAATCAAAGATAATTTCCATCAACAGGACATATTTGATCATGTCCACCCTTATTCTGCGTCTAACCCTTTATGCATTGTTTCTTCCTTACAGATTGTGGCGCTGATATTCACGTGATTGTGAAAATTGAAAGTGCAGATTCCATCCCAAATTTGCATTCTATAATTACTGCATCTGATGGGGGTAAGATCTAAATTCCGGATTCAAATGATGTTCTATCTTTTCCCAATTACTTGGAGGGGACAGTAATTTCTCATCATCAATATTGTTCATAAAGCACGTCGGTGTAGGAATGGATATTTTAGAACAGTTGAATACTTGTATAGCCCGTTTCACAATTTGAACATGTAAAGTACCTAAGCCATAATGTTTACTATATCCTAATGTCATTCCACCACCTATATTCATGTCCTTTCATCAATAGGTAAGGTAGTTAAGTACTGATTTGGTGTTGTTGCAAAATCAAAAAGATCCATCAAAAGTCACGGTAGTGTAACATTTCCCAGAAGATATTCTTATGAGAATCATTTCTCTTGGCCAATGGTAGTCTAATGGAGTACACTATGAGTTTGATACAACGCTAACTAGCTAAATCATCCATCTGAACCTTGGGCTGGCCCCTCCCAAACTCATATTTGATCGATACTAAGGGCGAGACAATCTGTCATGAGGCCTGTCTTGATGCCCCGGTGATTTGAGCATTCACATATAATGGATTATGGGAGGTAATATGTTTTGACTGTGGGATTGCTAGATGAGGAGGTTGGATCTATCAGAACAGGCTTGCTGCAACTTTGCAAAGAAGTTAGCCAAGCATATAATGGTATGTAATATTTGAACATGGTCTGATTCAATTACAACAGGAGTATTACAATATTTGGGTTGCTGTCCTGGCAGCATGCAGCAAACAAATGTCTATACTGTTCATTGAGATGCCTGTCTAAGAAAAATAGACAGTTAGAACAACGTAGATAGAGTGGGACAAATTGCAAATCACTTACCATAAACTATGTAATCAGTAACATTCTGCCAAATAAGTCTTACATTGTGCTCTTGGTATCATATGGAAGTTTGTAAAAGTTCTAATCCTAATCCCTTAAGTTGGATTGGCAATTTATGCCAGGAATATTGTGATCACTCTATTATAAAAACTGCTAGGTATCTCTTAGTTCATTTCATGGTGTCAAATATTTCTATATTATTTTTTATATCATAATGTGTTTTCTTCTCAATTTTGTGTAGGTTGGCGTATATGTTTTTAATGGTTGTGGATAGCTGCTAGAAGGAAAGAGGCGATCGAGCTGATTTTTGGCCTACAGATATTTATAAATGGAATGGTTTATTTTGGACTACAGATACTTTATAAATGGAATGGTTTATTTTGGCGTATAACTACTTTTTCTACATCTAGAATGTTAATGACTACTACTTTTTGTACATCTTGAATGTTCTAATGAAACATTTCATATTTTGGTAAATCTTTCCTTCTTGATTGATCGAAATGCAAGTTGCGATTGAAATTGTTTGCGATTATTGTTATTTATATGTGATACAAAATAGGTTATGAAATTCTGTAGCAGATATAAAATAATATGAAATTCTGTAGCAGGTTTATAGCACTCAAAACGTCTAAATTGCTGCTACCACGATAGCATATGATGAACGCTATAATAAATCAAACCATCTATAGCGTTCATGACAATCAATTCATCAAACGCTATAAATCATCCACAGTATTCACAAACGCTATAAATAATCCACAGCTTTCATAAACGCTATAAGTAATCCACAGCACTCACGAACGCTATAAACAATCTACAGCGTTCTAGAATGCTATAAAGTATTTACAGCATTCATAAACGCTATAAACCATCAACAGCATAAAAGAACGCTATAAACCTTCTACAGCATTCATGAACGCTATAATGTTATAGTGTTCACATGTCTGGACATACTATAGCGTGGGCGATCATAGCAGACAGAATATGCTATAGAAGGCTTTCTATAGCGTTCTGCGCATGCTATTGTAGGCCATATTTGTTGTAGTGTATTGTAGCCTACGGGCATAAACATGATATGTGTATTCTAGACTATAGCTAGTCCTTATCATGTACGACTAATACTCTAGCTAGTCATCAGTTCTGTGGTACTGGCTTCATGATCATTCATGTATATATGGTTCGGGACGCCTTACTAATGTATGTATGATGATCGTACTCTTTGCTCTTGTATAATTGCATGTGATTGAGATACCTAGGATTGTTAAACCTTAGGACGGACTGATGGCTTGTAAAGTAACCCCCATGTCTTGACAGCTTATACGTGATTTCAGAGTATTAACGTACTTTGGGATTGCGTAGCTGGCTGTGTCCGCCTCCGTCCAGCATTCTGGTTCTGGGGCGTGACAACTTTGGTGGGTCTCATCAGATCACTATTAGCCTCCCAGGATCGTCGAGGAGATGCCTTGCACCAGGCGGTGGCAGATGCTTTGACCAGAGGAGGTCATCAGGGTAACAGCGCGGCCAACAGCTTCAAGCGCTTGAACCCTCCCTTCTTCGACGGCAGTGAAGATGCTATCGCTACTGATGCTTGGCTTCAGGATGCGGAGGTGATTCTAGAAGCAGCCAGGACTCCAGAAGACGAGAAGGTGGCCGTGGTGCGCCTGCAGTTATTGGATCTTGCCCGCAGCTGGTGGGCGTCGCAGGCCGTCGGATTAGTGCTACCCATTGCCTGGGCAGTCTTCAGGGAGAGATTCCAGACCAAGTATTTTGACGCTGTAGCTCGGTACGATCTACAGACGAGGTTCACCAATCTAAAGCAGATGGGCAGGACGGTCGATGGATATGCGGCCGAGTTGTAAGCCCCCTGAATTTTAGGGCTGTTTTAAATTTTTCTAAATGAATTATTATCGATAAATATTTTATTTATTTAATTGTTTAGATCATTAATGTGCCTTTCCGTAACTTTGACTTCTGGAGCGTCAGGGATACCAATCTCTGTAAACTCTCTTCATGGGTTTTGAAGTAGGCAAGATTATCTTCCTATTGATATATCGTGTCCCACTTGAACTCGTTCCCTTGTGCTCTTTTTGTATCACGCAAGTTCGGGTCAACTTAGACCGATTAATCATTCAATAATTATTCCCACTTTTATTTTTGATCTTCGTTTGCACGTTACCGTGGCTTTTAATTTAGGAGCACCAGACCAGTCGTTTTCTCAGAATCAACTTCTCATAAATGATCTACTCGAGACGCTCTCCACCCATGACCTTCGTGTCCCACTCAGACACTCCATTTTGTGCTCCATTTCCTTCGCACAATTTTCGGTTCAATTTAGGACAATTAATTATCTACCGTGAATTCTGATTTAATTTCCAATTTAATTTCGGGACCCGACATCGATCCAACCTAGTCGACCCAAAGTACGGACCTGGCCCACATGAAGCCTACAACCCACATGAAACTTGTGTCCTATTTATTGGAGTCCCCGCATATTATTTATTTTTTCGTGATCATAAATACCCATTTTAAATTCAATTATTGCACTCTGTTCGATTTCGACCCAACCCGGCTCGACCGAACCCGAACCCAAGCTCCCTGTTGTCCTCTCATGACTGCCCAAGTACCCTACATAATTTTCCCATTTTGAAAATATCTATTTTCTCTCCACTTTATATATATGTATATATATATATATATATATACATATATATATGTATATATATATATATATATATATATATATATATATATATATATATATATATATATATATATATATATATATATATATATATATATACAAACTCTCTCTCCCATTAAAGCACACCCACACACCTCACCCCCTCCACCTAACAGCCGGCCTACACCTTTCCCTCTCTCAATCCACTTTTCTCTCTCCTCTCACTCTCTAAATATCTCTCTATCTCTCTTTATATATATATATTTTTTTTATCTCTCTATCTCTCTTTATATATATATACCTATATATATATAAACATACATATCTCTCTCTCTCACTTTACACCACCTCACCACCCTTCCATCACCATACCAGCAAGAGAACACCCCCCCAAACCGACTTCTCTCTCTCTCCCTCTTATTCAAATATCTTCCTCTCTCTCTACTACTCTTTCTCTCTCTCTTTATAATATAAATACACTTATATAACTCTCACTCTCTCTCTCTTTACATTCAAACTCACACACACCACTCCCAGCCCACTCCTCCTCGGCCGACCACCAACCCAGCCGTGGCCGACCTCCTCCCTGGCTGAGCAACTTCCCGACGTAGCCACCCTCTCCACCTCCTCCTCCTCCATGATTTAACACTACCACCAACACCATGGCGCCACCTCCACCTATCAAAAATCGGCCGACCATCTCAGCCCCCGCCGTCGTGCACCGCGTCGCCGCCCCACCGTGCGTGTGGCCGCGCACCGTCGTGCCTCGACGGACTGGCCTGGGCGTGCAGCCCCGCGCACAGCCGCGCGCACCAGGAGCAGCAGCAGCTGCGTTCGAAACAGCCGCGCGCACGCGCGGTTGAGCGCCGCCGCCGACGACGTGGTCGCCGTGGCCGACCTCCCCATGGCCGGGCACATCCCCGGGACAGGCCCCATGGCCATCGTCCCTCTCTCCGACGTGTATCGGAGGCGATTCGTGCGTTTTGCACGACGTCCCGTCGTGACGAGCTCGGGAACGAGGTTGGAATCGCGTTCCGTCGCAGCAACTTCGTGTGCATTTTTCTAGAAATCCGATCATTGGATCGGTGATTTCTTTGCTCCGTCACAATCTCGGTATATCCATCTTCACTCCTGTCAATTTTCGTCCGTTAATTTCGTCGTTTGATACCTCAAAACTGGCCACCAAGTCGATATTTTAAATTGAACTATTTTGGACAGTTTCGTGGAGCCGACTTCGTCAGCTCGTAACTTCGCCGTCGCAACTCCGGTTGGCGCGCTACCAGTTCCTGTGCACAGCTGGTATAACCCTCTTCCTGCCTCCTTTAGATTTCGTTTCATTTTAAGCACGTTCGGTTGGTCGAATTCGACGCCAAAGTTGGCCGTCCGAATTATTTAAATTGCACTTGTAAAATTCCATTTTTGAACCCGGGACTCCGATTTCAATTTCTGACACAAACAGTAGACTCGTGGCGTCGTTCTGGCATGTTTTCATATAAATTTTGCTTGATTTGGAGAACGTGGGCCCTGGCACGCATTTCGGTGCAAAGTGGGTCCCACTTTTCGAGTCAACGGGTCACTTTGAGATCGGCTCATCGGAATCCAGTTTCGGATATACCGTTGAGTTCGTATCGTCATTCTGGACTTGTTGACATATAATTTGCTGAGTTTTGAAGACATTTGCTCCGGCATGCATTTCCGTGCAAACCGGATACCAAGTGTCGCGTCAACGTATCATTTTGAGATCGGCACATCGGAATCCTATTTCGGACATACCGTTGGATTCGTATCATCATTCTGGATTCGTAGACATATAATTTGCTAGATTTTATAGACTTCTATTTCGATACGTTTTTCGGTGCAAAGTGTCCAGCGGCAGACATTATTTTGACCCAAAATTACCGTTTTGCCCCTGTGTCGAAATTGGACATATGGGTAGGCTATCCTAGCTGATTTGACTGTTCTGGACACGTTGGTGATATTTATTTTATCATCCGACAACATCTGTAGATTTTGTTTATGAGTCATTCCTTAATTTATAATTAATTATTTTTCTAGATATTGTTACTTTCTGGTTTTGAATTTTTATATATATTTTAATTACTGAAAAAATATTAGAAAAATTGTATTTAAATACTATGTTAACTTAGCTAATTTATTATAATTTTTTTAGTATTTAATAAGTACTTTTGGTATTTTATAAAAATAGGAAAACAGAACTCATTTTCATTATATTTGTGTTTGTTGATTTTTAATAAATATTTATGAAGGTTTATAAATTCCAGAAAAATTATAATAAATTTCTATAAATAACAAGCATCATTTTGGTACTTTATTTTATATAATATTGATCTTTTTGTCTATCTCAAAAATTGTTGGAACTTAGTGTACAGTTTGATTTATTTATTAAATAATTACGACTTTTAATATTTTGTGTTATTTTGAGTTATAGGCGTATTGGATCTCATCCCGCACTAGTGTAAAGACCCTAGGAAGTTAGTTTGTGTATAGTGACACTCCACATTAGACTTTTATGCTAGGTCCCCACTTGGCTAGTATCCAGTCAGGAGTCGTGTCACACCACTAGTGTAATATTGAACATAGTTTAGAACTGAGTTTGTATATCATTATTGACAGGACACCGGACATCTATATCTTCGTACTAGTATTCTTGCTTTATTCGAGGCAAGTACATCTACAAGCTCATTTACTGTCTTTTAATGCTAGAACATGTATTAACCCTGTTAGAATACTGATCCTTGAGGTAGCAAGTTAAATCTTCACATGTTGTATTACTTTCAGTACCTGCCATGCTTAGGACAGTTCTTATATCTTCACATGCATCTTACTGGTTCTCAGTACATGTTTCACTATGCTTTATACTGCTATCAGTACCTACCGTACTTTATACCGATCCCAGTATCTCTCACATGTTCTATATCATTCTCGTATCTCTTACATATTTTTACTGTTCTCGTATCTCTCACATGTTATATATATGGGTTATGGGGAAACTGACAGTTGAGTACGTGATCATGCCCCCCTCATAGTAGCGAGCGAGGTCGCATTTTATATGCATACCTTGCCGTAGGCTTTATATCAAGGCGGATTTGTGCGTATGTATATCTATCGCCCTATCACTTGTACGGAAGTACATTTTATTATGTGCCACAGCACATTGTACATCTATTCGACCGATCACGTACCTGCTATAGTTTTAAACATTACATATACATCTGTCTATATGACATATGTGTCCTTGCCATGATAGATTATGAGTTATACCATGATTCCAGATATGCCATGTTCCCTGTGTTACTATGATACTGTGATCCCAGTTGTACCATGAGGCCATATTTTCTAGTATTTCCTGTTTTATAGACTTATCACACCATGTTTCTTGTTGTACATCTCTTTCATTATATGTTCAGTACTTTAGTTGTAGAGGTTGTACTTGCTCCCGTCCTGACAGGATAACGTTGTAGGTATACTTTTCGAGAAGGAAAACGCTATGTGTTACATATTATGGTACTGCATTGAGGACCCGGCCTTAGCTCCAGAAGAGGCCCAGCGGGGAACCTTGCTTAGTTATTTTCATATGTTTTGAGACTGAGACTTTGGTATGTTCTTATATTTGGATACTGGACTTTGTCTCCAGTTAGATACTTTGGTTATGTGTTATTAAGTCTGTGCTTATGTTACCTTCGCTTATAGATGCTGTGTTGTGATGAACATTTAAATATGATTTTAGAACTGTTAGCTACTTAGATCCTTTGTCTATTCTTAGAACAGCTTACTACGCTTTAACCAAGCGTAGGCTGGACATGGCTCGGCCCGGCCCAACAATTTGGGTAACGGATCGTGACATGTTTTTTTGGCGGCCCATGCAGGTCCAGACTTAAGTTGTTTGGTTACGTTATTGTACCAAGCATGCCTACAATTAGGATCTAGGACAACTTGTTAACACTAGGGATAAACATTTAGAACATCTAGAGGATAACTAGGATTGCAACATAGGAGAACTCATCACAGCATAGGACCGTTAGCTATAATTAGCCTCTTGTTTGTATTTTAGTGGGTCAATTTAGACCAAGTTTGTACCCTTGGGATGACCCCTGAGGATCTCACTATAATCTTACCTAGAAATCTGTTTTCACATGTTTCCATTTACTCTCCTTTAAATTCGTTGTTGAATTTAATTTCTGATTTTCGTTGTTAACTTTGACCTTGCATCGTGATAAATTTTGTGGATTGAATTATGATATATCCTGATAAGGTAAACGTCTGCTTTATTTATGGAGTTTAGAATTTATCGCAGCCATATTAGCTGGTATGACAAAAACATAGAGCCTGATTTCGGATATACTATCTTATTCATAGAATTTAGATTTTCTCGCAGCCATACCGGTTGGCGTGGCGAGGATTCTAGATAACATGATTATAGGGTATATACCTTAGTTATGACTCTACCGTTTATTGTATCTAAGCTTACTGGTGTGGCGAGAATTCTGGCAACATGATTTCAGGAAGACGTGTATGGCTATCAGATCGTATCTTAACTTGGTTTACTTCGTTATGACCGGATGAGCAAGAACAAATTCTTATTATCATTCTTTCCCGTCTTGATTAACTCTGTTCTATCTACAACTAGGATTATATTGTAAAACAAAGAAAAGGAGATGGAGGAAATTATTTCTTCATTCACTTGTATTGATCAACTTGACAAGAGCCTCTTATATAGGCTTACAAATGAGCTTACTATCATGATGACAATTAAATAGAATAATACTAAAAGCCATAGGTTATAGATAACCAAAAGGCATAAGTTATAGCCACCAAATAATAATGGTAATTTATCCATATTTACAACACTCCCCCTTGGATATACACCATTAATTAGTTGGTGTTATATGCACTTTTGTTGCCTCATTAAAACCTTACTAAGAAAAAAAAACCCAGTGGGAAAAATCTTAGTTAAGGAAAAAGAGTACAACACGCAAAACAAAAGTATTATGTACAAGTTATACTCCCCCTCGATACAATGGATCTGAAACAGCTAATTTGTCTGATGATTAAGTCGTCGCATGCCTATTCCGTGTACCAACTTCTGAAATGTGGACTTTGGAAGTGCCTTGGTGAACAAATCGGCTAAGTTTTCACTTGATCTAACTTGCTTAACTTCGATCACTTTCGTCCTTTGGAGCTCATGTGCATAAAACAATTTTGGTGGAAGGTGCTTCGTTCGATCTCCTTTGATGAATCCCTCTCGGACTTGCGCAATGCAAGCTGCATTGTCTTCGAATATTGTTGTAGGCTTATCTGTAACTGTGGGTAGTTGACAATTTACCCTTATATAATGAATGATCGATCGCAACGACACACTTTCTCTTGTTGCTTCATGCAATGCAATTAATTCTGCATGGTTAGAGGAAGTTGCTACTGAACCTTGCTTTGTTGATCGTCAAGATATAGCTGCATGATTATTAATAAACACATAACCTGTTTGGGAACAACCCTTATGAGGGTCAGAAAGATAACCAGAATCTGCATAACCAACTAGATGGGAGTTATTAGTGGAATTACAGGAATAAAATAATCCCATATCAGTTGTTCCACGAAGATATCTCATTATGTGTTTAACTCCATTCCAATGTCTAAGTGTAGGTGCAGAACTATATCTAGATAATAAATTAACAGAGAAAGCAATGTCTGGTCTTGTGCATTGTGCTAGATATAGCAGTGCTCCAATAGCACTTAAATACGGCACTTCAGGACCAAGAACTTTTTCATCTTCTTCCTTTGGTCGAAATGGATCTTTATCTAAATCCAGACTCCGTACAACCATAGGTGTACTAAGTGGATGTGCTTTGTCCATTCTGAATCGTTTCAAAATTCTTTCGATATATCGGGATTGATGCACTAATATTCCACTAGAACTTCGTTCTATTTGCAAACCGAGACAAAGCTTTGTCTTTCCCAAGTCTTTCATTTCAAATTCTTTTTTCAAATAGTTTGCAGTTTTCTCTAATTCTGCAGGAGATCCGATCAGGTTTATATCATCCACGTATACTGCCACTATCGAAATTCCATTCTCGGATTTCTTAATGAAGACACATGGGCAAATTTGACTATTTTTATATCCTTCCGTAGTCAAATATATACTAAGACGATTATACCACATTCTTCCGGATTGTTTCAATCCATATAATGCTCGTCTAAGTTTAATTGAGCACATGCCCTTTGACTTAGTCTCTGGCATTGTAAATCCTTCTAGAATTTTCATATAGATGTCAGTATCTAAGTCTCCATACAAATATGCAGTTACAACATCCATAAGTCTCATATCAAGATTTTCAGAAACTGCGAGACTAATTAGATATCTAAAAGTAATAACATCCATAACTGGAGAGTATGTCTCAACATAATCAATTCCAGGTCTTTGAGAGAAACCTTGTGCTACAAGTCGGGCTTTGTATCTTTCAACTTTGTTTCTCTCATTTCGTTTTCTCACGAACACCCATTTAAAACCAACAGGATTTATGTCCTTTGGTGTTTCTACTATAGGTCCAAATACACCACGTTTTTCTAAAGATTTTAATTCTGCTTGAATAGCATCTTTCCACATTGGACAATCTTTTCTTTGTCGACATTCATTTATACTACGTGGTTTATTTTCACAATCATCGTTGTCCTTTGATATTTCAGTAGCTACTGCATAGCTAAATATATCATCGATGACAAGTGCTTTTCTATTCCACAATTCACCTGAACATGCATGGAATATCGAGATCTCTTCATTTTCAGGTACCTGTGCCTCTCTAGAGGCATCCATAGGCATTTCAGTGAATTTGGAAACATGCACATCTTCATTATCTATTTTCGGAGCTCCAGCCACTATCGGGCTTTTATCAGGACAAGATGTTTCATTTACTCTCCTCTTTCTAGGAGCACTATCCTTGGAACCTATAGGTCTACCACGCTTTTGACGTGTAGTAGTAGATTCATTTGCCGCTTTGTTTAGATTTTGTTCAATATGAACATTAATTCTGGCTGGCACATTTCTAGCTGGCACATGAGATCTAGTTACCTTTGCGGCATCATTAAATGCATCAGGTAATTGATTTGCAATTTCTTGCAAATGTATCATTCTCCTTGTCTCATAATCACATTGTGGAGTTCTTGGATCTTGATGAGATAGAGTAGGCATATTCCATGTCAATTCACGCCGTTTATTAGCAATGGATTGTTCTGTATGAACAATTTGTTGCTTACCTCCCCCTAACGGCGGGAAGACTCGCTCATCAAATTGACAATCTTCAAATCTTGCAGTAAAGACATCACCAGTCATTGGTTCCAAATACTTTATTATGGAGGAAGATTCAAAACCAATGTATATTCCCAAACGTCGTTGGGGACCCATTTTAGTTCGTTTGGGAGGTGGAATTGGGACATATACTGCACATCCAAACTTTCTCAAATGTGAAATATTGGGTTGTCTTCCACTAACAAGTTGTATGGGTGAAAAAATATGGTAGGCAGTCAGTCTAAATCTAACTAGAGATGCAGCATATAAAATAGCATGTCCCCAAGCCTCAATTGGCAGATTAGATTGCATTAGTAGAGGTCTTGCTATAATTTGGAGATGTTTAATAAATGACTCAGCTAACCCATTTTGTGTGTGCACATGGGGAACAGGATGTTCTACCTCAATCCCTAATGATGTACAATAATTATCAAATACTTGTGAGGTAAATTCAGCGGCATTATCAAGTCTAATTGACTTAATCGAGTTATCAGGAAACTGAGATCTAAGTTTAATAATTTGAGCCAAAAGACGAGAAAATGCAAGATTTCTAGTAGACAATAAACAAACATGTGACCACCTAGTAGATGCATCTATGAGTACCATAAAATATCTAAAAGGACCACTAGCAGGATGAATAGGGCCACAAATGTCTCCTTGTATTCTTTGCAAGAAACTCGGAGACTCATTCTTAACTTTTAGGAAAGATGGTCTAGTTATAAACTTTCCTTGTGAACATGGAACACATAGGTGATTCTTTGGTAAACCAAGATCTTTATTTTTCAATAAGTGTCCGCAAGAATTATTAATGATCCTCTTGAACATAGTTTGTCCCGGGTGACCTAAACGGTCATGCCAAATGGTACATAAGATAGGATCATTGACTTTATGTTTTGCCACATTCATATGTGATTCAATTATACCAATGGTGGTGTAATACAAACCCACCGAGAGACAAGAGAATTCTTCTAATGTGAGCTTTTTGCTCCCAACATTAGATGTGATACATAGTGTCTCTTTATTGTTATTATTTCGAGTTTCAATATAATATCCATTTTTGCGTATATTCTTGAAACTTAGCAAATTTCTTTTGGAATTGCTTGAATATAACGCATTTTGCAAATGGATTTGAGTGCCATTAGGTAACATAATGTGTGCTCTTCCAAAACCCTCAATTATATGGGCTGGTCCAGCTATTGTTGATACTTTATGCATGTCAAATACTAAATTTGAGAAAAACTTTTGATTCTTCAAAATCGTATGTGTTGTAGCACTATCTACCAAACACATATCCAAGTCATTTTTCTCCCTTCGTATATCCATACCTTCAATATGAGAAAAAAAAATTTATGAACATATACTCAACTAACACAAATATAATAAAAGTAATTAAGCATACCAAACGATAACATCATATTATAGAGATGCAACTTTCAAGTACATAACAAAGTAATGACATATTCTTCAACAAACTCTCATGGCCTAGATAATCCATGATAGTAACTAAAAACAAAAAAACATAACTTCAAATGTAAAAAGTTCATAATACTTGAAGTAAAACATATGTCGACCGAGTGCTCATTCAATGGAAGGTGGATTCGCCAGCATTTCTTCAAACTGTTCATTGGTAATCTGATTTCCATTTTGATCCTCAAAAAAATCGGAACAATTCAATTGAGTGATGTCAAGTGGCTGGTCATTGTCCCAATATGCTGTCATATTTGCTTCCATTTTCTTCGATTCTTTGAATTTGTCAACCTCATGTTGATTAGTCCGACATTGCTTAAACCAATGTCCATTTTTGCCACATTTATGACAAGCAGTACTACCATTATTTGGTTTATATTGAGGATTTGAATTCCCTTTGTTAGAGGGTGCTGTCCACTTGTTCCATTTGGTCTTTTGTGAACCACTATTTTCGCCTTTGTTATAAGGCTGATAACCATGACCATACCTCGAGCCATAACTTTTTCCTCTTCCACGTCCTCTTCCACGTCCTCTACCACGACCTCTGGTAACCCCAAAATTTGCATTTGCTTCAGGAATTGCCATTGACCCAGTTGGTCTAGAGTTGTGGTTTTTCAGGAGAACATTGCTATTTGCCTCTGCTACAAGGAGACAAGTCACCAGTTCAGAATATTTTGTGAAATGTCTTTCACGATATTGTTCCTGCAAAAGCACATTACTTGCATGAAAAGTGGAGAGGGTTTTCTCAAGCATTTGAGCCTCTGTTACTTTTTCTCCGCACAACCTAAGGCGAGAAATAATATTAAACAGAGCAGAATTATATGCTTTAACAGTTTTATAGTCTTGGTATCTCAGGTTCAACCATTCACTTTGAGCAATCGGAAGGATTACCATCCTTTGATGGTCAAATCTATCCTTTAGAGATGTCCACAAACTCAATGGATCATCCTCACATAGATATTCTGCCTTTAGATCATCATGGATATGATGTCGTAGGAAAATCAAAGCCTTAGCCTTGGCTTCAGAAGATTCTTTATTTTCCTTCTTAATAGTACCATCAAGCTTGTTGGACTGCAAGTGCAACTTCGCATCCAATTGCCATGATAAGTAATTGTCTCCGCTTACATCAAGAGTCTTGAATTCAATCTTTGCAAGACTCGACATCTATATAGCAGAAATAATTATATTAGAGATAAATTAATTTAAATAGTAAAATTGACAAGTGCTTTCAATATTACAAATTTTCACATATGCCACAATGTGATTAAAAGCTATCAAAAATATTATGTCATAAATTTATCACATATACAACAATGTGAACATTATATAATAATCTTTAGGTCCTTATGGTTTGTATTTTGGGTACTTTTTCATAATACGGTTCACATATACAACAATGTGAATTGGTACCTTGTAAAAAAATATAATGGAAATATCAATTTCATATAGTCTAATTTAATGTTCAAAAATAATAATGGGTTTACAGACAATAGCATTTAGCAACGATAAAAGAAAGATCCATCATCCTTATCCCACAAGTTGTATTGCTACATCCTCCATTAAACTTGTGTATGAAAGCAAATAATGCTTCTGGAAGGAAGAAAAAAAAAGAAAGAAAGTGAGGGAGCAATTTCTAAATAGACTATTTATCATGGCTTCATCAAAACCCTACCAATTTGAAAAATGAAAGACCAAAGTATATTCCTTTCCTTTCTTCCCGTGAACCAAAGGAAGTTGAAAATTTTAGAACGTGCATGGGTTATAATTTTCCAAAAAGGCATAATAATAATAATAATACACTAGAAAACAAGTAGATATAAAGCTAATGAAACATGCATAAAGAATATGTAGATACATACATCATGAATTGGAACTTTGTTTGTCTCATATAAAATATTAAAAGAATAGTTGGTACTTAAGATTACTAAAATATGTATCTATGCATGCAAAAACTAAACTCACCTTAAGTTTACTAAAATATGTACCTATATATGCAAGACTAAACTCACCTTAGAGAATGGTGCTGATAACGTATTGTAAAACAAAGAAAAGAAGATGGAGGAAATTATTTCTTCATTCACTTGTATTGATCAACTTGACAAGAGCCTCTTATATAGGCTTACAAATGAGCTTACTATCATGATGACAATTAAATAGAATAATACTAAAAGCCATAGGTTATAGATAACCAAAAGGCATAAGTTATAGCCACCAAATAATAATGGTAATTTATCCATATTTACAACAGATTATAGGTTCTCTAGGACTCTCCAACATTATTGCTTTCATGTTATCTTTTGGACATAATTATTTTTGTGTTCCATCTTTCCTATGACTTGACTAAATTCTTCTTCGTTAACCTCTTGGATAAATTCTTCTCGTTATGTATCCCATTGTCTTCGTACCATTCTTGGAGATATTCCGATAAACTTTTCTGTCTTGCTTGACCTTTAACTTGTTTGGATACTATTATGGATTGCTTGACCTAGTCTTAGGCCTTGTTACCTTCTATTTGATAAACGACCAAAATAGCCAAACCTTGTTAAACTGATTCGGTAGTATAATTATAAATGTATTGTGTGATTGTGATAAATACTTTTCCTAGGGATTAGTTAGATTAAGCTTATAGGACAAGTATGGGTGACTGACTGTAGCAGACTTGGAAACTATTAAGAACGATTGTATTGGTATTATGACTCGATGATAGGGTATCTAAAGATGGAGAAATGAGATATTATATTGTTATGACTATGGATTGAGGATTAGAATCTTGTGCTTAGCAGTTTGAGGATTTAGCATTCGTAGAATTTTGATTGGTTACCTATAGCTGATTACAGGTGATTAAAGGGTAGATCGAAATGTGGATTGATATAGAATAAGTTAGAATGAGTTATCGTATTGCATACGGGATCGAAAAGATATCAGTTAAAAAGACATGGAACAAGCAAAGACATATGTACATTGATAATTAATAAATCGGGAGTTTGAAATCGAGGATTTATATTCGGAGGACTTGTTGAGTAAAAAGAAGAAGGCTCTACGCCAAGGATAAGAATTGAACGTATGATTTCAAGGAGAAACTGTAGGAAAGGATTGACGATAAATGATGCTAAGGAACTGTGGATTGATAGAATATGGATACTTAGGATACGATAAGAAAATCCAGTATTTACAATTGAGGTTGAAAATATGGTTGATGATTAAGCATTTTAGGCTTATAGACAGGTCCAGAGAATGACCTATAGTTTAGGGTATACATAAATGTTTCATGTTAGTGTGGAAGATTCTAAAGGATATATGACGTAGTTATGATAGAATGACTCTGTTGAGCCTGAACCAAAAAGATTGTAAGGAAAAACGGAAGAGATGATTATAAGGGCAGCAGATTGAGTATCATAGCCAGAGCAGCTACGTGTTATAGACTAACCTATTGGATGATTTTTAATTTCGAGGACGAAATTTTTGTAAGGTGGGTAGGATGTAAGCCCCCTGAATTTCAGGGCTGTTCTAAATTTTTCTAAATGAATTATTATCGATAAATATTTTATTTATTTAATTGTTTAGATCATTAATGTGCCTTTCCGTAACTTTGACTTCTGGAGCGTCAGGGATACCAATCTCTGTAAACTCTCTTCATGGGTTTTGAAGTAGGCAAGATTATCTTCCTGTTGATATATCGTGTCCCACTTGAACTCGTTCCCTTGTGCTCTTTTTGTATCACGCAAGTTCGGGTCAACTTAGACCGATTAATCATTCAATAATTATTTCCACTTTTATTTTTGATCTTCGTTTGCACGTTACCGTGGCTTTTAATTTAGGAGCACCAGACCAGTCGTTTTCTCAGAACCAACTTCTCATAAATGATCTACTCGAGACGCTCTCCACCCATGACCTTCGTGTCCCACTCAGACACTCCATTTTGTGCTCCATTTCCTTCGCACAATTTTCGGTTCAATTTAGGACAATTAATTATCTACCGTGAATTCTGATTTAATTTCCAATTTAATTTTGGGACCCGACATCGATCCAACCTAGTCGACCCAAAGTACGGACCTGGCCCACATGAAGCCTACTACCCACATGAAACTTGTGTCCCATTTATTGGAGTCCCCGCATATTATTTATTTTCCCGTGATCATAAATACCCATTTTAAATTCAATTATTGCACTCTGTTCGATTTCGACCCGACCCGGCTCGATCGAACCCGAACCCAAGCTCCCTGTTGTCCTCTCATGACTGCCCAAGTACCCTACATAATTTTCCTATTTTTCCCATTTTGAAAATATCTATTTTTCTCTCCACTTTACAAATATCTATATATATATATATATATATATATATATATATATATATATATACATATGTATATATATATATATACAAACTCTCTCTCCCATTAAAACACCCACACACACCTCACCCCCTCCATCTCACAGCCGGCCTACACCCTTCCCTCTCTCTCAATCCACTTTTCTCTCTCCTCTCACTCTCTAAATATCTCTCTATCTCTCTTTATATATATATATACCTATATATATATATATAAACATACATATCTCTCTCTCTCTCTCTCTCTCTCTCTCACTTTACACCACCTCACCACCCTCCCATCACCATACCAGCAAGAGAACACCCCCCCCCCAAACCGACTTCTCTCTCTCTCCCTCTTATTCAAATATCTTCCTCTCTCTCTACTACTCTTTCTCTCTCTCTTTATAATATATATACACTTATATAACTCTCACTCTCTCTCTCTCTTTACATTCAAACTCACACACACCACTCCCAGCCTACTCCTCCTCGGTCGACCACCAACCCAGCCGTGGCCGACCTCCTCCCTGGCTGAGCACCTTCCCGACGCAGCCACCCTCTCCATCTCCTCCTCCTCCATGATTTAACACCACCACCAACACCATGGCGCCACCTCCACCTATCAAAAACCGGCCGACCATCTCAGCCCCCGTCGCCGTGCACCACGCCGCCGCCCCACCGCACACGTGGCCGCGCACCACCGCGCCTCGCCGGCCTGGCGTGGGCGCGCAGCCCCGCGCACCAGGAGCAGCAGCAGCTGCGTTCGAAACAACCGTGCGCACGCGCGGTTGAGCGCCGCCGCCGGCGACGTGGTCGCCGTGGCCGACCTCTCCATGGCCGGGCGCATCCTCGGGATAGGCCCCATGGCCATCGTCCCTCTTCCCGACGTGTATCGGAGGCGATTCGTGCGTTTTGCACGACGTCCCGTCGTGACGAGCTCGGGAACGAGGCTGGAATCGCGTTCCGTCGCAGCAACTTCGTATACGTTTTCCCAGAAATTCGACCGTTGGATCGGCGATTTCTTTGCTCTTTCACAATCTTGGTATATCCATCTTCACTCCTGTCAATTTTTGTCCGTTAATTTCGTCGTTTGATACCTCAAAACTGGCCACCAAGTTGACGTTTTAAATTGAACTATTTTTGGACAGTTTCGTGGAGCCGACTTCGTCAGCTCGTAACTTCGCCGTCGCAGCTCCGGTTGGCGCGCTACCAGTTCCTGTGCACAGCTGGTATAACCCTCTTCCTGCCTCCTTTAGATTTCGTTTCATTTTAAGCACGTTCGGTTGGTCGAATTCGATGCCAAAGTTGGCCGTCCGAATTATTTAAATTATACTTGTAAAATTCTATTTTTGAACCCGGGACTCCGGATTCAATTTCTGACACCACCAGTAGACTTGTGGCGTCGTTCTGGCATGTTTTCATATAAAGTTTGCTTGATTTGGAGAACGTGGGCCCTGGCACGCATTTCGGTGCAAAGTGGGTCCCACTTTTCGAGTCAACGGGTCACTTTGAGATCGGCTCATCGGAATCCAGTTTCGGATATACCGTTGAGTTCGTATCGTCATTCTGGACTCGTTGACATATAATTTGCTGAGTTTTGAAGACATTTGCTCCGGCACGCATTTCCGTGCAAACCGGATACCAAGTGTCGCGTCAACGTATCATTTTGAGATCGGCACATCGGAATCCTATTTCGGACATACCGTTGGATTCTGTCACGACCCGCACCCACTGTCAGGGTACGAGAACGTAACAACGCCCAGCCTACGCCACAGTATCGGCGGTAGAACGCTGTCCCAGGTCAATCATCTAACAATATAAAAGTACCTGTATAGTATATACTCTCCGAATGGAGGTGATATAACAATATGCTGTCTCAATCACATCTAAGGTAGAAGAATGAAGAACAGATAGATAGATAGTAACTCAAGGAGAACCATAGCATAGATGAAAAAGGTCTAAGTGTCTAGTACAACATAATATCCAGAACTGTCAACTCATAATACAAAAGTCTAAGAGTCTATACATCTCCACATCTCAAAATACAACACAGAATGTGAGACAAAAAGATATAGAAAAGACTGCCTAGACTAAACTGGTCTAGACTACTGGAACATCCTCCTCAACTGCAGGTGGATCCTGCTGAGGGTCCACAACATAGGTGTCATCTAGTCCTGCTCCGTAATAGGTAGATACCAGGGCCTCCTCCTCATCCTCTGTAATATTTTCAACAGGTCCAATCAGGACGGGAACGAGTACAATACATATCACGCAGTGCATAGTATGATAGGAGATATAAAGCATGCAATAGAGTAAAATACAGGAACTGCTGAAAGAAGATACATGTAGCAAAAGAGATAACTGTAATGAAATATCTACTGTATATAGAGAACTAGCAGTGTCTAGTGAGTCAGAGCAAAATATAGACATGTGAAATGGCATAGGAGATTCATGGCTACAGCTAAGAGTGATTCATGACTACACTACTTTGGATATTATTCACATGACTATTTCCACTCCCCCATCCCCAATCAATACACAAGGATCCATTCAGGTTATGTTAAGATTCGTGAGAAGCCCATAAATGGGAGATTCATGAGAGGCTCTGTGAGCATGAGAGTACATGAGTCACAAGCGATTCGTGAATCTATGAAAGCATAGAGATACATGATGATTCGTGAAAAGCACAAACATGCCGTATCTGATGCTCCCGAGGGGGATAACATCTCATGAAAAGATCCATATAGTACCAATCCGTGATAACAATCGTGTCAGCATCAAGTAAAGTAATCTAGAGCAAGAATATAAATCCTGGCAAATATAAAACGGTCAAAGAATGTACCTGCCTGATAACTGAATGTCTGAAGAGGATATACTGTCTGAGGAGAGGTGTATGGCTCCTAATCAGAGCAATATAAGTCACAATGTATCCATAATGATAAAAATAAAGTATACAATGCATACTACATGATTCTAGGTCAAACTGGTCAAAAGTCAACTCTTGGTCAACTCTAATAGTCAAACTGGGTCACAGGAAGTCATACTAAGTCAAATAAGGTCAAACAAGATCAAACAAGGTCAAACAAGTCAAATCTAGGTTTAAGTCAACTCCTGGTCAACACTCTAATCAAACTAGTCAAATACTAGTCAACATGATCAATCTGGGTCAAGTCTAGGTCAAACTTAGACCAACTAAGGTTTTGCTTAATCATATACTAGTCTGTAAGATAATTAGGTCAATGGCCAACTCTAACTCAAACTCTATAAGGCTAACATGTCTTTGGATACCAAGGATTCTATACCACAAAGCTAAGGCATAACCAATCTTCTATACAAGGTATATCATACAAAATGTATATATAGCACAATACCAACCTTAATCCTGTAATCAAGCTAATCCCATTCTCCAACTCAAGTCATGACTCAACTCTAAGTATTCCACTTAACCCCATACATATCTTAATTTACATAGGACTACCCATATAACTTAGGTTACTATTTACTCATATAGGTTAAACCTAAACCAACTAGTCATTAGGCTAAGGTTTAATCAAACTTAGTCAGCTAGTCCCTCTAAGACCATCTAAGTCATTTATAGATCAATTAGGTCATTTCTAGGTCAAGGTTGACCTATAGTTGACTTTGGTCAACAATAGTCAACATTGGTCAACTTGCTAGTCAACCTAGGTTTACTAGTTAGGGTTTAGTCAAACTAGTCATTCTAGGTTAGTTCAAGTCAAACTAGGTTGATTAGGTCAAGTTTGGCCTAAGGTTGACCTTGGTCAACACTTGGTCAAACAGGGGGGTAAACTAGTTAAGTCATGGGTATTTGGTTAATTAGGGTTAGCCCTAATGGCCATAGGCTAATAGCTATAGCCCATAGGCTAGTAGCTTAGGTCAACTAGTTCTAGGTTTACCTATATATATATATATATATATATATACATACACTATATAATGTAAAACCTATATATATAGCCACTATATATAAATACCCATATACCCCACATATATATATAACCATATACATATATTTATATAACATCACTAGGAAAACTATTACAAATATATATATATATATATCAATATATATATATATATATATATATATATATATATATATATATATATATATATCTATATATATATAACTCATATATAATATATATATATAGAGAGACAAAGGGAAAGAGAGAGAGACTCAATGAGAGAGAGAGTGAGACTGTGAGACAGTGAGAGAGAGGGGGTTAGGAAGGGTCAGGACAGGGGGAAGGGTTCCAGAACCTGGAACCAAGGCTCCCCAAACACACACACAGGATACATATATACATACATATGTATATACATATAACTACACACACACACTACCAAAACTCCCCAAATTCGACCCACACTCACAAATACATATATACTACATATATACATACTAATATACACTAGTACAATGTATAAATCCTATTAAAATCGATTTGAAAATCGATCTTACAAAACTGGAAAAATCCTAAAAAACAGGAAACAGTGTACAGTTACTCGAATATAGGGTAATTCGAATTACACCCTCTAAAACGAGCTAAGACTCGATCCTATGGATTGGTAATCGTGTCCCACAACATACCCTAGTGTCCTAGGTGTCTGACACGACACCACGACACGAAATTATGTGTCCAAACATTCAAAAACATCACACGGGTAAATTAGGATACACGAACACAGTGCACAGCGTCGTGCACGTGTTCACGTGTCTCGTGGACACACCACGAGACACGACACGACTCGTGGTCACACACACGTGTAGCCCACATATAGGGCTACACGATGGACACTCTGTTATGTGTCCACGTGTCGTATAGGGTCGACACGAGACCCGTATCAGTCGAGGAAACTCGACTGATACGTGCGGTTTGGACCGCATCGTGCAGAGATGCACACGTCTCGTGCTCGCGACACAGGACACGACACGTCTCGTGCTCGTGTCCTCGTGTACGCAACGCATAGGGCTACACGCCCGTGTCACTACGAGGTGTCCACGTGGCGTGTCCGTGCGACACGACACGCTTGAAATGTGCTCTGTGCAGTGCAGTGCGCGACCCTTGCGGGGACGATTCCGTGTCCGACACGACACGAGGTCATCCCAAACTTTGGGGATGACCTGTCAGTCAATGCCCCGTGTCGTGTGTCAATTTTGACGTGTCCAAGTGGCGTGTAGAGTGTGTTTGGACACTGTGGTAGCAGGGCACATTTTGTGTACTGTGCAGTGTCCAGACAGTGTTGAAACTGAGAGCTTCGTGTCCAGATTTTGGACACGACACAACCCAATTTGTGCTCAGTGTTTTAGGGTTAGGTTTAGGGTTAGCTAGGCTAGGTTTTGGTTCAAAAGTTCTACAAAACAGTGTGTAAATATCAATGTGACAGTGAGCTAAAAACCTTAAAATACAATGAAATTAAATTAGGATACGTGTCCGATACGACACCAAACAATTCCTAGATTCCACCAAACTTTACCCACAGCTAGTATACACCTATATGCATGCATTTATGAAGAAAAATTACAATATTAATATGGTTTAGAGACATTTACCTATATGTGCAAAATCCTTGAAAACTCAATAAATGAGGGGGGTGTCCAAGTCCACTTATGGGTGTGTCCAAGTCCTTGTGTCCAACTTGCTAGCCTCCCTTAGCACCCTCTTGGTTGTAGGAACCCAATGCAAGAAACTAGAGGTGATTTGGACCTCTAAAGAGTGAGATATAAAATTTTGAAGTAAAGGGTATTTTTCATGAATTTAATTCAATGCAATGCAATGAATTTATCAAAATATATAGGAAGGGGGTCATGCCAAGGGGAGGGTGTCTTGGCCGGCCATGGCATGGCCAAGGCATGGGGGGGTTGTCCTTGGCTTGCTTACAAGCTAAGGGAAGGACTTTTGTAAAGGTTTAAGATATTTTGCATAAATCAAGCAAAATATCAATAAGTAAATATCTAGATATTTGTATAGCTTTGACTACCATGAATATCTAATCCTCTTAGTCATTCTAGGTTAGGGTTTAACCTATTGATTAGGGTAACTAGGTTAGGGATTATCAAGTCACTAAGCAAAAGTCCATGAATAGTAAAATCTCACTAATCCTACTTAATTCCTAGAAAATTACCAAAATACCCCTTAGGCTAAAAATCACTAAAATGATATTCTAAGCCTATGGTCAAGTTCTCATGGTCATGGCAACTTCTAGGTTAGAGAAACTAGGGTTTACACTAAGGTTTACTAACAAAGTCACAAAGTCATAAGTCATGACTTAGCATGACTTTAGAAATGGTTTAACTTAACTAAATTCACCAGAAAATCACACCATGACTAAAATACCACTAATAAATAATAAAAATAATAAATTTTCAAAAATCCCCAATTTTCAGAAACAGGGTGTTACAGATTCGTATCATCATTCTGGATTCGTAGACATATAATTTGCTAGGTTTTGTAGACTTCTATTCCGACACATTTTTCGGTGCAAAGTGTCCAACGGCGGACATCATTTTGACCGGAAATTACCGTTTTGCCCCTGTGTCTAAATTGGACATATGGGTAGGCTATCCTAGCTGATTTGACCGTTCTGGACACGTTGGTGATATTTATTTTATCATCCGATAACATCTGTAGATTT
This sequence comes from Iris pallida, assembly GCA_029216955.1. Taxonomy (NCBI): domain Eukaryota; kingdom Viridiplantae; phylum Streptophyta; class Magnoliopsida; order Asparagales; family Iridaceae; genus Iris; species Iris pallida. The sequence goes on along the minus strand of JANAVB010020154.1, from coordinate 58,963 downwards.
TGTTTATGAGTCATTCCTTAATTTATAATTAATTATTTTTCTAGATATTGTTACTTTCTGGTTTTGAATTTTTATATATATTTTAATTGCTGTAAAAATCTTAGAAAAATTGTATTTAAATATTATGTTAACTTAGCTAATTTATTATAATTTTTCCAGTATTTAATAATTACTTTTGGTATTTTATAAAAATAGGAAAACAGAACTCATTTTCAGTATATTTGTGTTTGTTGATTTTTAATAAATATTTATGAAGGTTTATAAATTCCAAAAAAATTAGTATAAATTTCTATAAATAACAAGCATCATTTTGGTACTTTATTTTATATAATATTGATCTTTTTGTCTATCTCAAAAATTGTTGGAACTTAGTGTACAGTTTGATTTATTTATTAAATAATTACGACTTTCAATATTTTGTGTTATTTTGAGTTATAGGCGTATTGGATCTCACCCCGCACTAGTGTAAGGACCCTAGGAAGTTAGTTTGTGTATAGTGACACTCCATATTAGACTTTTATGCTAGGTCCCCACTTGGCTAGTATCCAGTCAGGAGTCGTGTCACACCACTAGTGTAATATTGAACATAGTTTAGAACTGAGTTTGTATATCATTATTGACAGGACACCGGACATCTATATCTTCGTACTAGTATTCTTGCTTTGCTCGAGACAAGTACATCTACAAGCTCATTTACTGTCTTTTAAAGCTAGAACATGTATTAACCCTGTTAGAATACTGATCCTTGAGGTAGCAAGTTAAATCTTCACATGTTGTATTACTTTCAGTACCTGCCATGCTTAGGACATTTCTTATATCTTCACATGCATCTTACTGGTTCTCAGTATATGTTTTACTATGCTTTATACTGCTATCAGTACCTACCGTGCTTTATACCGATCCCAGTATCTCTCACATGTTCTATATCGTTCTCGTATCTCTTACATGTTTTTACTGTTCTCGTATCTCTCACATATTATATATATGGGTTATGGGGAAACTGACAGTTGAGTACGTGATCATGCCCCCCTCATAGTAGCGAGCGAGGTCGTATTTTATATGTATACCTTGCCGTAGGCTTTATATCAAGGCGGATTTGTGCGTATGTACATCTATCGCCCTATCACTTGTACGGAAGTACATTTTATTATGTGCCACAGCACATTGTACATCTATTCGACCGATCACGTACCTGCTACAGTTTTAAACATTACATATACATCTGTCTATATGACATATGTGTCCTTGCCATGATAGATTATGAGTTATACCATAATTCCAGATATGTCATGTTCCCTGTGTTACTATGATATTGTGATCCCAGTTGTACCATGAGGCCATATTTTCCAGTATTTCCTGTTTTATAGACTTATCATACCATGTTTCTTGTTGTACATCTCTTTTATTATATGTTCAGTACTTTAGTTGTAGAGGTTGTACTTGCTCCCGTCCTAACAGGATAACGTTGTAGGTATACTTTTCGAGAAGGAAAACGCTATGTGTTATATATTATGGTACTGCATTGAGGACCTGGCCTTAGCTCCAGAAGAGGCTCCAGCGGGGAACCTTGCTTAGTTATTTTCATATGTTTTGAGACTGAGACTTTGGTATGTTCTTATATTTGGATACTGGACTTTGTCTCCAGTTAGATACTTTGGTTATGTATTATTAAGTCTGTGCTTATATTACCTTCGCTTATAGATGCTGTGTTGTGATGAACATTTAAATATAATTTTAGAACTGTTAGCTACTTAGATCCTTTATTGTCTATTCTTAGAATAGCTTACTACGCTTTAACCAAGCGTAGGCTGGACATGGCTCGGCCCGGCCCAACAATTTGGGTAACGGGTCGTGACACGAGTTCTCTAGACTTAGTCGGTTCGCTCCTACCTTGGTAGCAACCGAGTTCGATAGAGCCCAGCGGTTCCAGCAGGGGCTTCATCTGGAGATTCTATTGGCAGTGGAGCAGTTTGAGCACCAGACTTTTGATATAGTATTGAGAGCAGCTCGAAGGTACGAGTATACCTCCCAGAGGATCGTGGATAGGACCGGAGGTCGGAAGCGATCCCATAGCCAGATGAATCAGTCATCAGCACCAGCCCCGGCAGCCAGGGCCTTGACCATTGGAGCTCAGAGGCGGGCGGCCTCAGTGACGTCGGTTCAACATTCAATCCCGACGCACCCTCAGCAGCAGAAGCAGAAGCAGTCTTCCGCAGTGGGATGTTCACACTGCGGGAAGCCGGTGCATGTGGTATTAGAGTGTCGCAGAGCACAGGATTTGTGTTTGGTTTGTGGTACCCCGGACCACAGGGTTGGGAATTGCCCTAACAGGGGAGTTCATTATCGGCCTTCTCTAGTCCTTTAGTTAGAGGACCAGCACCAGTCCAGCAGCAGCAGCTACAGTACCCGTTTTCGAGGCCATTGCCGACGCAGGCCCAGGCATTCTAGCAGTAGAGACCGCAACAGTATGCCCAAGCCCAAGCCCAAGCCCTGATTCAGAGCAGGCAGAGGAATTTTTAGCAGAGGAATCCCGCACCCAGAGGACATGGTCAAGTACTGGATTTGACCATGGAAGAGGAAGGAGTAGCACCAGGTGAGGTGGTGGCAGGTACTATTCTCGTCAACACCTTTCCAGCTTCAGTATTATTTGATTCTGGTGCCTCGTATTCATTTATGTCTGCACGATTCGCGACACGGGTAGGACTGGAGCCCGAGTCATTATCAGTAAGGCTCAATATACTTACTGGTAACGGACTTGTGGGAGTAGATAGAGTGTTTTCCTCGTGTCGGATCGTGGTTAGCGGTAGAGAATTCTCCGCTAGATTGATAGAGTTCCCGATGGCCGATTATGATGTGGTCATAGGGATGGATTGGTTGAGGGACCAGTATGCTAGGATAGACTGCCATCTTGGCAGGGTTGTTTTTAGCATTCCAGGCGAATCAGAGTTTTCCTTCTCCCGAGGCGAAGTTGAACCTTCTCCTTCCGTATTACGGATGGCAGTAGCAGCAGTACAGTTACCCCGGATCGTCGAAGAGTTTCCAGATGTTTTCCCAGAAAAGCTTCCAGGAATGCCGCCAGAGCGAGAGATCGAGTTTACCATCGACTTGATTCCCGGAACAGCCCTAGTGTCAGAAAGAGTCTACAGGATGGCGCCGTCAGAATTGGAGATATTGTACAAGATGATTGAAGAACTCAGAACCAAGGGATTCATTCGTGCTAGTGGATCACCTTGGGGAGCCCCGATGCTTCATGTGAAAAAGAAGGATGGTACGTCCAGATTATGTGTTGACTATCGTACCTTGAACTCAGTGACAATCAAGAACAGATACCCTCTTCCGAGGATAGATGACTTGTTTGATCAACTCAAAGGGGCGTCAGTATTCTCGAAGATTAATTTACGGTCAGGGTACCATCAGATCAGAGTCAGAGAGCAGGACATCCCGAAGACAGCTTTTAGATCGAGATATGGGCATTGAGAGTTCTTGTGATGCCCTTTGGAGCAACCAATGCACCGACTGTATTCATGGACCTCATGAATCGTATCTTCATGCCTTATTTGGATCAGTTCGTGATTGTGTTCCTAGACGACATCCTAGTCTACAGCAAGAGTGAAGCGGAGCATGAGCAGCTTCTCCGAGTTGTCCTCCAGATTCTTCATGAGCACCAATTGTATGCCAAGTTTAGTAAATGCGAGTTCTGGCTTGATCGTATTTTGTACTTGGGCCATATCATCACCCGAGGAGGAGTTGAAGTAGATCCCCAGAAGATCATGGCTATAGAATCATGGCCAGTACCTAGCACAGTTGCAGAAGTCCGTAGCTTTCTTGGATTAGCCGGCTACTACCGGCGATTTGTTTCAGACTTTGCTCGAATTTCAGCGCCATTGACCCAGTTGGCCCTCAAGGATGTGCAGTTTGCTTGGACAGCAGAGTGTCAGGATTCTTTTGAGAAGTTGAAGCGAGGATTAATCACGGCACCCATTCTCACGCTTCCAGATGGAACGGGGGGATTCTCAGTATATTGTGACACTTCAGGAAGAGGTTTAGGATGTGTTTTGATGCAGCATGGGAAGGTAATAGCTTATGCGTCATGCCAACTTCGTGATCATGAGAGGAATTACCCAACCCATGACTTGGAGTTGGCAGCAGTAGTATTTGCGCTTAAGTTATGGAGGCACTACTTGTATGGAGATAGGGTGGAGATTTTTACCGACCACAAGAGCTTGAAGTATGTATTCACTCAGAAGGAACTTAACATGTGTTAGAGGAGATGGCTGGAGCTTCTTGTGGATTATGATGTCAACTTACAGTATCATCCAGGAAAGGCCAATGTCGTAGCAGATGCCTTGAGCAGGAGAGCCAGAGTTTATCTTCTAACAGCGCAACCAGAGTTGTTAGCGGATCTTCAGAGAATGGGAATAGAAGTTGTCCTTCCTACCAATGCGGCATTGATGGCCAGCATGCAAGTTCAGTCCACTATAGTCGAGAGGATCCGGATGGCGCAGTCAGCAGATTCCAAGCTTCAGTGACTCAGAGCAGAGTGTGAGGCAGGACGCAGACCAGAGCTATGTATCCATGAAGATGGTATACTTCGACATGGTAAGCATCTTTGTATACCCAGTGGGGATATCAGACAAGAGATCAAGGAAGAAGCTCACAGTTCGCAGTATTTCATTCATCCTGGTGGTATGAAGATGTATCGTGACATCCAACAACACTTTTGGTGGAATGGCATGAAGCGGGAGATATCCCGGTTTATCTCTCGGTGTTTGGTTTGCCAACAAGTCAAGGCTGAACGTCAGAGGTCAGTTGGACTTCTTCAGCCCTTGCCGATTCCAGAATGGAAATGGGAGCATATAACCATGGATTTCGTGACTGGATTACCTAGATCCCCAGCTGGTAGAGATGCTATCTGAGTTATAGTCGACCGGCTCACGAAGGTGGCTCACTTTCGTCCGTTCAGAGTAGGTCAGTCGACGGCTCAGCTAGCAGAGATGTACCTCAGGTTGATAGTCAGGATGCATGGAATACCAGTCAGTATCACCTCGGATCGAGATTCCAGATTCACTTCGAACTTTTGGCAGAGTCTCCAGAAGAGTTTGGGGACCCGTCTCCAGTTCAGTTCAGCTTATCACCCGCAGACAGATGGCCAGTCGGAACGTACGATCCAGACTCTTGAAGATATGTTGCGGTCATGTACACTCGACTTTGGTGGTTCGTGGGAAGATCACCTGCACCTGGTGGAGTTCTCGTACAACAATAGTTTCCAGGCTAGTATCAAGATGGCACCGATCGAGGCACTATATGGTAGGAAGTGCCGATCCCCGCTAGCATGGGATGATGTTGGAGAAAGGCAGATGCTCGGTCCGGAACTTATTGCCCAGACAATCGAAGTGGTCAGGAGAGTCCGGGATCATCTTCATGTTGCTCAAGATCGCCAGCATCATTGGGCGGATTCTCATCGGCGCCCTCTTGAGTTTTCTGTCGGCGACCATGTATTCCTGAGGATTTTGCCTAACCGTGGCGTCATTCGTTTCGGCGTACGAGGAAAGCTTAGTCCAATGTATATAGGACCGTTCGATATCCTAGAGCGAGTAGGAGATGTGTCCTATCGTCTCGCTCTTCCGTCGTCGCTAAGCGAGGTACATGACGTATTCCATGTATCCCAACTACGTCGGTATATCCCGGATCCGAGTCATGTCCTTGATCATTCAGAATTGGTTGTTGGTACCAACCTTTCATATGAGGAGAGGCCCGTATCCATATTGGACCGAAGAGAGAAGATACGCATGAACAAGACTATCAAGTTAGTCAGTGTTGCTTGGGGTCATCACTCTTTGGGTGAGTCAACGTGGGAGCGTGAGGATGATATCCGATCGCGATATTCCGACTTGTTTGACTCGTAAGGTATAATGTCTTCCTTATGCCTCATGGTTTCGATTCCTTGCTTGCATGATTGATTGCCTGATTGCTTGACTAGTGTAGCTTGCCTATGATTAATATAGCTTGTCCTTGCATCTCTAGCCTCTTGATTAAATTTCGAGGACATAATTTTTTTAAGGTGGGTAGAGTTGTAATGCATGTGGTTTGTATTACATATTCTGGTATACGTGTACGTATCTTGACTCGTATTTCATGTCTCTTGGCTGGGTTCGGTTAGGTTCGGCTTGATTTGGTTCGGTTTGGGTTGGAGTGCAAACTCCCACCTACCACTTCTCCCTTCCTTTATTAGCGGCCCATTTTTCTCTCTCTCTTCATTACTTTTCTTCATTTACTTCTTCTTCTTCTCCACCAACACTTCCTCACCTACCAGATAGAGAGCTAGGCAAGTGTAACTTGCTTCACGAAGGAACTCCCATTTTGTTGTTCCATTTTCTTCTCCTCAAGATCTTAAGCCTCTTTAGTACTTAGTGTTTTCAAATTCCATGGCTCATTCTTCGTAGATCTAAGTTTCTAGTATTTTCGATCTTCTTGGTTTTGATCTACTAAAATAGCTTGTTTTCGAAAACTAAGAGTTCCATGTAGTAGGCCTCATGATTTTACACAAGTTTGGTTTTGGGATGGCCGAATTTTACCAAGTCCTGGCCGAGATGGAGTTCCTGAGCTTTTTACGCATGGTTGTATTGATCATGTGGAGAAGACATAGTTTTACGCCCACGCATTGCGTGTCGACGTTTATTTTGGCCTTTTACGCTCATGTCTTAACGTGTTAGCGTAGTTCCCTTTTACGCACACGCATCGCGTGCCAGCGTACTTCGTTTTACGCTGAGCTGTTCGATTTTACGCTCGGGACTCTCCCGCTCGCGTAAAATCAAGCTCGCGTAAAATCCCTAGCTCGAGCAGACCTTCACGAGCGTAAAGTTGCCCGAGTTTTCCTCGCGTAAAGTTTTACTCCCGTAAAATCTGCTCGAGGGTTCGCGCGCGTAAAATTTTACTCGCGTACAATCTTGCTAGCGTAAAGCCTGGCATAGCGTAAATCCCAGCCGTAAATTCCCTTTTTTGCGTAGAGCGTGCTAGCGTAAAGCTCACGCGTAAAGTTTCACTAGCGTAATCGGTGGTACGCGCATAGAAACTTGAGTTCCTATGGCGTACACCTTTACCTTTTATATATATTTTACGCCCATTTTATATCCTTACGCCTTTTGTCATGAACTTGAAAATCCCGAATTTATTTGATATGTTTGGAAATGATAATTGAACATGGCATGGTATGACAAGTATACATGACATGATTATCTCGAAATGCTGTTGCGACGGCTAACATGACATGACACGACCTGACAAGAATGATTGACCTGGACACCGTGGACGATTGTGTTTGTACATATAAACCGGTACTGTCCTGCATCATGTCTAGGATAGGGATCCCTGAGTACCACGGTCAGGAATACCTACTGAAATTGACTAAGGCTAATTAACTAGAATAATTCAGTAGACATGAAGAGATTCCCAGCTACAGGCAATCCCGTTATCTGGGCGCATTCAGTGGACTTGTAGCCTAGCGACGAGTAGGGCATATTTCCAGCACACAGTTATGTGGAGCACCATTAATAAACGGACATTTGACCTGGATAACCGGATGGTCTGCCGGGCTTGTGGCTGTTGGGATAATCTCATTGCATCTTGCTAGTAACTTGGCCTGTGATAACCCTAGTTAGTTAATGTATCAAGCCGTATTCATTGCTTGGCCGTGATTGATTGGATGGAGTCTAGCCCTGTCTAGTTGTCATGATCCTGTACAAGATTGTATCATGACCTGATTTCTTGTATCGATAAATGTTGAGATACCAAGTTCTGTTCAGGTGAAGGGTTACAATTCCGGTCCTTGTTTGGTTTAAGGGTTGTAACTTGGCTATCTGAATAGTTCTATGGTTATCTTATCATATATCGTCCTGATTATGTGTGCTTATCTTAACTATAAGGATCAGGGGTCCAGTTCTATTCAGGCGAAGGGTTACAACTTCGGTCCTTGTTTGGTTTAAGAGTTGTAACCTGGCTCCCAGAGCAGTTCTGTGTCCTCTCTTCGTTTATTGTGTTATTGCTCTTCAAGCCATGTTCGTCTTGTTTTGCCTTACTCCAATAACACGATTATTTATACCAGCCTTCACAATAAAGATCAGGGGCAAGGTTCTGTTCAGGCGAAGGGTTACAACTCCGGTCCTTGTTTGGTTTAAGAGTTGTAACCTGGCTTCCGGAGCAGTTCCTTATCCTTTCTTCGTTTATTGTCTTATTTTTACCCTATGCCAAGACTAATCATGTTTTACTTACCAATAGTATTTGAGACGGGTTTCTATTCAGGTGAAGGACTGCAACCCCGGTCCTTGTTTGGTTTAAGGGTTGTGACCTGGCTACTTGAATGGTTTCTTCGTACTCAGTTTACTATTGTTATCTCTATTATAATCAATTCTTTATTTATTACCTTTAATACTCTATTGTGATATGCTGGTTTTAGTTCCTAAGCGAAGCCTCCTTTGTGGCACTTGCTCTTTCTGGGGTCTGACCCAGCTGGTTTTGTGTGGCCAAATATCGGAGCAGCTCCAGAGGTTCTACCTACCTTCCAGCCAGATGGTGGCCACCAGGCGTAACCCTGGCAACGAGTGGGTTTCTTTTGTTCTCTCACTTCACTATAAATTATTATTTTGAGACATTTAGCCGACGAGCACGTGTTAGCTCGGTTGCACCTTTATTTATTGTCTGCCTACGGGCTATAACATGATTGACATAATCCTAGGGTTGATCATGTATGACTAAACTCTTGCTAGTCTTTACATTTTGTACGACTAGCTTCATGATCATCCAATATGTAATGTATGGGACGCCTTACTATTGTATATTTGATGTTCTAATATCTTGTGACTGCTACTACTTGCTTGTGATTGAGACACTAGGTTTGTTCATGACCATAGGAGACTGATGGATTGTAGTTAAACCCTCATGTATCTAGACAGCCGTGACCGTATAGCGAGGTGGGTTGCACTTCAATATACGTAGCTGGCTATGTACGCCCCCGCTCTCCAGTATTCTGGTTCTGGGGCGTTACAGCCAACGTGTAGCTCCCCTTCCCAAAAAATTTGAAATATTTTATTTATTATTTTAATTGATTAAAATGGTATATACCCCAATATTGGTTTATTTAATTTTGTTATTATTATTTTGTTATTGAGGTTATTATTATATAATAATCATATTATTATTGGTTGTATTTGTCAAATAAATGTAAAATATATACATTCATGTATATAGGCCCTACTCTAGAAAGAAATATATTGAGGTTTACTTAGAATCTATTAATGTATATAAATAGATGTGTGCGTGTATGTATATGTACTTGTTAATATTTTGTGATGCTAAATTGAAATATAGAAAATATATATATGTGTATATATATACATGTGTATGTATGTGTGTTTGTATATATAAATATATAATATAATATGTGTGTATGCGTATATAAATATGTGTACGTGTATATAAATAAGTATTAAACATGTATATGTGTAGGAATTTATAAATATATATTAAATATATGCGTATGTTTATGTAAATATAAATATATGTATATAGTGGGTATATATAATATATTTATGTGTGTATATATATATGTATAAATGTACCTGTATATTTATATATATATATATATAGATACATATATATGAATAAATTGTTGAATAGAAATAGAAATGAAAAAAGAAAAAGAAAAAGAAAAAAAGGAAAAGAATAAGAATAAGAATAAGAATAAGAAGCAGTAGCACCCCCAGCCCAGGAGCAGCAGACCAAGCTGACTTACCCCACAGCCCATTCGGCCAGGCCCGACCCTTTGTTTGAACGCTGAAGCTGATGTATATATATATCAACCGACATATGAACGTGGGATCGAGAGAAATTTGATCACGAAACCCAAAACCACGAAGCGCCACCCTTCCTCCCACCTGGGCGCACCCCGTGCGCGAGCGAGCGCCGCCCTGGGCCACCGTCGACTGGCCAGGAACTGCCAGAGGCGCGCGCGTGCGGCCTGGAACCGAAACCGCAGCGACAACAAGTGCAGTGGGAATCAGAGTTCGCCGCGATCGTTCTTCCTCCACGCTTGATTGTTTTCTGATCCAATTGCACAGGTACGAAGGTAACCTATAGCCCTTTAATCCCCTTCAAATAGATTGGTATAATTCGCGGTGTACGCGTCACAAATTAATTCCCAAAATCGAGAAAAATCTCGAAATCTGGATTATAGAAACTGTCCCAAAACCCAAAGTTGGCGGTCGATTTACGACCAGGATATTGTAAAACTTGGAAAACCGCTTGAACAGCCTTGTAGAAAACATAACCGAGATTGAGACCCCACCTTTAGTTTATTTTCTAGTGGATTAAATTCTGTTTAAAACCAAATTGAAAATCAGGAAAAAACTGAGAAAATAGTTTTCGAAAACTAGAAAATTCTTCGATACGACGTGCGTCCCGCCAATCCGGGCGACGTGATCGCGAACCGAAAGCATCAAAAGGTGCGTAAGAGTTTCGTGGACATGTGGGCTTTGATGGAATTCAAATTGGTCGCGTGTGCACGACAAATTTGATGCGTGTCCGTCGAAATTCTCCGTATCGGCCTCTGTGCAAGTTTCCCAATTACTTTGTGCACGTTCGTCAGATCGAGACGAAACTTGTGCCAGCAGGACCGTATCATTTTTTGGTCCTGTATGCCAAGTTTGGTCTGATTTTGAGACAGTTGAATCGGAACGCCGTTTTACGGGCCCCACGGTCCGACTCAACGGGCAATTTTGTGCACGGCCCGCCGGAATCCAACTTTGGACATACGGTTGGGTTCGTATCGGAAAACCGGATCCGTAGACATGTAGTTTGACGACTTTAGAGACCGTTGACCCTGGCACGCTTTTCAGTAGAAAGCGGGACCAACGGCGGACATCGTTTTGACCAAAAATTACCGTTTTGCCCCTGTGTCCAGAATTGGACTTAAGGACAGGCAATCCTAGCTAATTTGACTATTCTGAGAACGTTGGTACTGTTTATTTCAGCATCTGGGGACTGCTGCATGTGTTGACTGATTATGGCTCATTGAGTGGTATGGTATTATTGGTTTCACCAGCTAAGGACCTCAGGCAAGTGTACCTTCTGATTGCTTTCGATTCATAGTAGTCTTTCCATTTTATGTCTATACATATATCTTGCTGCTTGTTGGCACGCTCGTCACACGGAGTAGTCGTGAGGGAAAATATCTTAGTAAACATGTGGACTACCCCGAACTATCCCAATATGTCTAATCTTGACTGATAGCAGCTGCACACGACACGTGCAGGGTACCGTACTTATCCCTAGCCGTTCACATGTCGAAACGTATATTTCACACCACATAGGTTGATGTCTTTTATTTATTTTTCCTTTTCTCCTCCACCGTGTCATGTTATCAGTACTTTCCAGTTTTTATATCTCATATGTTATTTTCATGTCTTGTTAATTCTATTGTGTTTTCGCATTGCTGTTGGTTGGTGTACTTATTCCATTCCTGACTGGAAACCATCATTTTTGAGGTTAGCTGTGGCTACACTTAGCTTGGGAGATACGGGTGTACTTGTAGACAGAAACTTAGAAATAGAAAGTAGTTGTATCAATTTCATTAATTGTAAAATCTTGTATTTTCTTTAATTATAAATATTGTAAATGTTGTAACAAATTTAGAAATATGAATGAGCAGCAAATGTTATATCTTGAGCATTTATTTCTTGTGGGTTTGACAGCGTTCTACTGCCGACTCTGCGGCGTAGGCTGGCTTGGACACGTCTCGTATCCGAAAAGCGGGTGCGGGTCGTGACAAGTTTTTGTGGTGGCCCATGCAGGTCAGTCTTCACAAATTGTGTGAACTCGTGGTAGTACCATATTAGTCGTACTACTGCGAGCCTGCGACTAGAAAAATGCTCATTCACAACTAGGAGTAAACCAATTTTAAGAAAATGGTTAGGACTAGGAGTCCCTAATTTTTAAATTGACCGTTGGATTGTTAAGGTTATTAGATAGGCCATACAATTTAGATAGCTTGCCAGATCCCTATAGTTACACTATTACTTTTGGTATGACGATATGATTCCACGTGGATACACTATTCACCTGGTAAGTTAGGTTTTCCTAGAATTGAGGTTATAATCTTGATAACATGTTCAATTTCTTTTGCTTTATTAGATATAAACATCATATCACTAGTTAGAATTGCCTATTTTTAAATTCTAATTGTGGTAAGGAACTGGTTTATAATTTCTGATGCTGCTAATCATATACGAATCTCGAGTTAGATTTGATTTAAAGTTTCCCTCAGCAATTTGAAATGCATATGAAATTGATACTAGAATGTTTGTATTTCTTTCGTCTTTAATTATTTCCTCCATGTTAAATCTTTTATTATAAATATTGTGACTGATAGGACCAATACCTACGCTCTATTTTTAGTCAACTTGTTTGAATCTCTAGAAGCTCATAAATTTTACGGATATAGTTAAAAGAATGTTAGTTAACTAATAATGGTTAGACAGCAGCGCACTGTCGTTAATTATTTGAGAGTGGAGAATGTGGGTTCACTGCAGCCAGCAGCGCACTGGTGAGGCACAACCCATAGAATTGAAATCCTTTCGAAGAATTGTAGGTTATGGATCGTTGCTAAAACTATATCCTTGTTGACCTCTTTTGACCCTTGTGTCCATGTAAGGTAGAGTACCTAATAGCATATCACCTCTGAATCACGGAACCAAGGGTTTATCACCGCCAGAGTATACGGGCGAGGCATAATTCTTGGTGAAAGGACTCCAGACGTGATCACAAGTTTAGGATACTATAGAGGATAGAAAACAGCCCCGTATGTCCCATAAGACACAAAGCCAATACTAGTAGAAGTTCTATGGCGTGTCTTCCAACCTCGCATTATGTGGTCATTATGATCTATTGATGAGGTAACTGACCGACACTAATAGGTTTACCTGGAGTATAGAATTCAGAAGTCCATAACCCATTAGTCGACCACGGCCTTATTAACAGAAGATTGTAGGATGACTGTATAGGCAAGAACACCAGGTAAGAATTTGATTCTCTCAAAACTCGAACTACTTGTATCACTACTAGAATAAGTCAATTTAGCGACGTAATTAGCGACGCTGGACAAAAATGTCGCTAAATTTTGTGCTTTTAGCGACGTTTTATATATACGTCGCTGAACGTCACAATCAGCGACATTTGAGCGACAGTTAGCGACACAATTTATGTTTTGGACAACTGATGTCGCATTCTAGTCACAAAACGTCACTATTTTTTTTATTCAGCGACGTTTAGCGACGCCACTTTTACGACGTCGCCAGGTTTTAATAAATAGTGACGGTTAGCGACGTCTTTAAATGACGTCGCTAAAACATTTCATATAGGGTTCTGGCCCGATCGATTTTTCATTTTTTCACCCAAAATTTTCTAATCTCCCGTTCGCGGCGACCCCCTGCCCGACGACCCCATTCCTCCGACGACTTACTCCCTTCGACGACTACCCGACCAGTCTCCTTCGCCGCTGCTCCAGCCCCGACGACCCCGACCCAACCCCATCGCTGTGTCGATAAACCCTAACCCTATCTCCCTTTTTTTGATGCGACACAGACACGACCCTTTGACACACACGTGGACACTTTGACACACAAGTGGACACTTTGACACACACTGTGACACTTTGATACTTTGACACTTTAACTTATGTCAGAGCTAATCGTTGAGCTTGGGTCCCCATGGACCTATGCATCAATTGGGGGTTCGAATACCAGAGCTCATGCATGTCCCTAGCTAAGGTATTGTTACAAGTGTAAGGTTCAGGTGTTAAGTAATTATTCAGTCCCTTAAATAGCAGCCATCACATGTTTATTACTACTGTGCAGGCCACTCCTATGGTTGTAACAATTTCCATTGATGTTAGTATCAGCCGAAGGAAGAGGAATGGCTCAGGTTAGAAGTGGCTATTGGTTTAGCCCGGGTCATGTACTGCCTTTGAGGACAGTCCCTGTCACAATTGGGTATCAATCCACTTACATGAATCTGTCCTGCATACCATAGAGCATATCATGTTTCAGTCCACCCTAGGTATGTGTTCAGCCCACATGTGCCTATTGTATTACCTGTCCATCTTGTTGTATAACACACTGCATATCATGTTTCAGTCCACCCTAGGTATGTGTTCAGCCCACATAACCATGCTGCAGTCCATCTCATTAGAGTTCAGTCCATGGGTACACATGAACAGGTAGGTGGAATACAGAACATGTACATTTATGTATAACATTTAACATTATCAGTTGTAATTAGGAACGATTTGCACATTAAGAAGTTTTTTCTTCTACAAACTACCCAGTTGACAAGGTGGTAACCCTGCCAATTTTCCCTCCAATTTGCACATTATCACTTATGTCAAGCTCGACGATTAGCTCTGATATTCGAGTCATGAGTGGAACCATATTCCCTCCAATTTTCCCCTTGTGAGGAAATTGATTCTCAAGTTTGTGGTTACCAAACAAAGGAAAGGAACAACTTTTCTTTCCTAGTTCCTTAAATCGGTGAACCAAACGAGGCCTTAGGATAATGTGTATAGATGAGGACTAGGACAATAAGTATAGGTAACTTCAAGATAGGAATTGTTTTACCTACGAGTATAGGTAATGGCTTTACCTAGAGTGACTAGGTAATATATAGGTTTAGGTAATGGGTTGACACATGGGTATGGGAGATACCTATGTTGTAGTGTATGGGGTATTGAGTTTGGGTATTGGTTTTTACTAGAGTTAAGGATAGGCTAGCGTATAGGTAATTAGGTAAACAGGCCATAGTAATGGTTTTACCTATGTGAATAGGATATTGGTAGGGCAAATACATAGGGTATAAGCCTAGTATAGACTAGAATACCTTGGTAAGGCAACGTATGGCCCTAAAAACCTTGGTGTGACCTAGTTTGACCAAGTTTGGCAAGGTATTGACCCAGTTGTCCTAGTGTGACGTAGAAATGACTTGGAGACCTAGAATTGACCTAGTATATCATGTTTATATATGATTCCAAAACACCAATTGACATTAATATTCTATATTTAGGTCTTCGAGGTACCGTATCGGATATTGTTGACATTTTACACTACCAAAATAAGTCAAATCAACGACTAAAGAAACTACATAGGATACATCATATCTATTACCACTTGTTGTATCATGATTACTTTTACAAGTGTTTAAACGATGTGCATATGTATCTATCTTACAGAATTATCCTCAAATGGATATGGAGCTGAATTACTATCTACGGAATCGTTCATGGATGTACAACCGTCATCCTGATGACATGTGCGGTGTATAGGATGAATTCATAGAGGGTGTACACCAGTTCCTGCAGTTTGCCAAGGCGTTCCCTCAGTACATGGACGGTACCAAAATTAAGTATCCGTGTATGAGATGTCGCAACTTAAAATATCATCCAGAAGTGGATGTCACGTATCATTTATACTCGAAGGGTTTTACGCCGAATTACTATCAGTGGAGCGAGCACGGAGAACTTGTGTCTTTAGCATCGGAGTACGAGCCTTATGTGGATGTCCACAACAACGTTCCTTACGACGATGGGTTGGTGAACATTATTTTTGATGCGATCGGGCCTAGTTTCGATCCGGATGATCATGATGCACCTGAAGAGGTACCGAACCCCGATGCTGCACAGTTCATGGAGTTGATAGAGAATGCAAGGACTCCATTATATCCTGGTTGTGAGGATCATTCACCGTTGGAGGTGGTTACAATATTATTGAGCATCAAGTCTGATTTTAATATGTCGCAAGTTTACTACAACCGTCTTATGGAGTTGCTTATAGAAATATTGCCTAAGGGTGCGAAGTTGCCTAAAGACTTCTACCGGTCTAAGAGGATGGTTAGATCGCTCTGGATGGGATACGAAAAAATCGATGCCTGTCGCAACGGGTGCATGTTGTACTGCAAAGACGACAAGGATGAAGACGCCTGCAGATTTTATGGTGTCGATCGCTACAAGGCATGTGGTAGAGGAAAGCCTGTCGGTGCCAGGAAGCCTACCTCTTCGATGCACTACTTGCCGTTGATGCCGCGGTTGCAGCGGTTGTTTATGGTGAAGGAAACTGCAGAAAACATGAGTTGGCATAAGCGGGAACATACCGAAGGAGTGTTGGATCACCCATCTGATGGAGAAGCATGGAAGCACTTTGATCGAGAGTATCCAGATTTTGCTTCTGATCCGCGTAATGTCAGATTGGGTCTCTGCTCTGACGGTTTTACCCCATTCGGACTTTCGGGATCCCAGTATTCGTATTGGCCTATGATCGTCACCCCGTACAATCTACCGCCTTGGATGTGCATGAAGACTCCGTATATGTTCCTCACCGCAGGTCCGAACAATCCGAAAGGGAACATCGATGTGTATTTACAGCCGTTGATTGATGAGTTGAATCAGCTGTGGGAAGTAGGTTCCAACACGTACGATGTATCTAGAAAACAAAATTTCCAGATGCGGGCAGCACTTATGTGGACCATCAACGACTTTTCGGCCTATGGAATGTTATCTGGATGGAGCACGCATGGTCGTCTTTCATGTCCGTATTGCATGGACAGCACTAAGGCGTTCCGTTTGAAACACGGAGGCAAACCGTGCTTCTTCGATGTCATCGACAATTCCTGCCGAAGGATCATCCGTACCGGAGGAACATGAATGCTTTTCGTGCTGGCGTTGTGGAGAAGGCTAATCCTCTGCCAAGGTGGCCCGGATACACGATATGGTAAGAGGTAAAAGATTTACCAAGAGCTATTGAGCAGCCTGCTACGGGCTACAAGTGTGACGGATTTGGTCGCACTCATAACTGGACGAAGAGGAGTATATTCTGGGATCTTCCATATTGGAGCACCAATCTGATTAGACATAACCTTGATGTCATGCATATCGAGAAGAATGTGTTTGACAACATAATTAATACTGTAATGGACGTAAAGGAAAAGACGAAAGATAATCCAAAGGCTAGATTGGACTTGGAAGAAATATGTAGACGTCCTGCATTGCATTTGATAGAGGACGGAAATGGGAAGTTGAAGCAGCCTAAGGCAATTTTCTCACTGGAGAAGGAGGATAAAGTGAGGCTTTTTAGGTGGATTCAAGGTCTAAAATTTCCAGATGGGTATGTTTCGAACTTGAGAAGATGCGTCGACCTCAAGGAGAACAAACTGACAGGTATGAAGAGCCATGATTGTCACGTATTCATGGAGCGGTTAATTCCGATTGTATTTTGAGAATTCTTACCGCAGGCAGTTTGGGATCCATTGACGGAGCTTAGCATATTCTTCAGGGACCTTTGTTCTAAGAAATTGCTCGTTGATCATCTAGAAAAGCAAGAGAAGGACATTGCGGTAACACTGTACAAGGTAGAGAGGGTGTTCCCTCCTGGATTTTTTGACTCTATGGAGCATTTGCTGATTCATCTTTCCTATGAGGCACGTGTTGGTGGACCCGTCGAATATCGATGGATGTACCCGTTCGAACGACATTTGAATTACCTAAAAAGAAAGGTAAAAAATAAGGCTCGGGTCGAGGGTTCTATTTGTGAAGCCTATATTCTCGAGGAGATTACAAATTTCTGTTCGTCCTATTTCAAACCTCATGTTGCTACGAATAGAACGAGAGCTCCGAGAAAGGACGACGGATATCAATAATTTAATGATGGAATACTGAAAGTATTCAATACGTCTGAAAAGCCTTTGGGGAAAATGAAGAAGAGATATTTGAATGACGAAGAGCTAAGGGCTGCTCTGTTGTATGTATTACTCAATTGCGACGATGATGAAGTGGAGAAGCTAGAGGGGTAAGTAACTCAGGATGATGAGTTTATGTCATCTCAATGTAATAGTATAAGCTAATATTATTGTACTAATCGGCGGTTGCTTCGCTGTTTTCCAGCACATATAATGATGAGTTGAGGCTGGTTAGACCCTACCTAACAGACGAAGCATTAGAACAAGAAATGAGATGTTATTTTCCTTCTTGGTTGAGCAAAGATGTAAGAAGCTCGATAATTACTGGCCTCTTCTAATGCAACTGTGCAATAAATAACTTATTATCGCTTCTTTGATATTCAGGTCGATCGTCTAATTTCACCCGAGATTGAATTAATTAGAACTCTTGCCAAGGGACCAATTACTTTTGTTAAAATATAGCCAGGTTACTGTGTCAATGGCTTTCGGTTCAAGTCGACAAATGCTCCGATCAGAGACAGCTTCCTGGATCTTGATTCTACGAAAAACAGTTGTTTGTGTATCAAGTCTTCGAACTACAAAGACGTCGATCCAGGAAATGATTTCTTTGGCATCTTGTGAGAGATTGTGGAGTTGTCATATAATAATGGCAAAGAACCTGCAAAGATCGTATTGTTCAAGTGTGAATGGTTCGATCCGATTGAAAATCAAGGTTGGAAAATTGACAAGCATGGTCTTATGGATATAAACTACAAGTGTAGATATCAAGGCTATGAACCGTTTGTCCTAGCAACTCAGGCTCAGCTCGTGTACTTCACAGCTTATCCGAGACGGGGAGCAACGAATTCTGACTGGTAGGCAGTATGCAAGACTAAAGCTAGAGATACTTTTGATGTTGACGAAAAAGCTTACCAGGAGGACGAGCTACCTCTTGTAACCAATATTGTCGATGTGGACTCCACGAAAGTTACGCATTACACGACACATAATATAGAAGATGTAGAATTATCCGAAGAGGAAGACGAAGCCGACGAAGTCGAAGATGAAAGTGAAGATGAGGAGGAAGAGGAAGATGAGGTCGAGGAAGACGAACAAGATGATTATTCTGAAGATGATTGAGAGATATATACTTATCTGAACTTAGATGTTTCTTCTAGAATATATTATCTGGACTTAGATGTTTATTGTAGAATGTATCATCATATGTTGTCTTGGTTATTATCTTGTCTTTGTTGTACTTTCATATTTCTAGTCTCTATTATTTGTTGTACTTTCATATTTCTAGTCTCTATTATTTGTCGTACTTTCATATTTCTAGTCTCCATTATTTGTTGTATTATCATATGCTGTTATCAGGTATGGCAGGTCATCGTGAAGCGTTCCGAGGGGGACGACGAGGTCATGATCCTCCGGTACTTCCTACAGGTACTGCTAGAGGACGGAGTTTTCCTTCGATACCTCCTACTGGTACCGGCTCTGGATCCTCGTCGCCGATTACTCCTCCATATCGGACAGTAGTTGGGCCTGCTGGGACGACGTCACGTGGCATATCTCCTGGGACGAGTAGTTCCAGGCCTGTTGAGAGTGCTCGCCCGTCTAACATTCCTGCTGCTGATACGACGATGGAGACGGATGAGCAGATGGCGGAGGCTGTGCCGACGGCCGAGGCGGCTACGCCGACGGCCGACCAGCATCATACAGATGATGCGTACGTACCTCCGGAGGAGAGGAGGATGGAGATATGGGCCGACGGTACAAAGTAGGTGTTTTGGTTTATAATTTTTTTTTCTGTTTTTATCATAAATTAACTTTTTTCATGAATATAATATATTTATATAGATATCATCCCCCAGAGGTACAGAGACGTCTAGGCCACATGCTGAGTCATAATTATGGTGGTGCTTGGATTAACTACTCTGATGCTCCGGACGAGAGAAAGGCCTACTGGTTTACGCGCTTCAAGGTTAAAATATATTTGCTTTTAACATGAATCATATAATTTTTGCATATTATATATAACTGATAAATATTTGGTTTGCGCTCTTCTAGGATATGTTTTTCTATCCACCGCACCGGGCCGAGCTTATCGAGGGGATGTTTTCTACCGTCGCTGCCAAGCTGATCCGCGATGCTATTAATGATCAGAAGGATCGTGATCGTGCAGGAAAGCCGATCCAAGGTTGGATCACCCCTGATCAGTGGAATGCAATGAAGGCTCAATTCGACGAGCCAAGGTACAAGGAGAAGTCGGAGAAGGCCAAGGCGGCTAGGCAACATGCCTCGAAGTGGTACGGTGGGTCGATTCCGATGACGGAACATTTCCGTCGTTTGGTATGTCTTTCTCTTTTAGAAATATTATTTTAATGCAAAACCGATAAATTATTACTAAGATAATATATTTAATTACATGTAAGGAAGGTCGGTAACATCGACATGGTGACCGTCTTCCTGGCCACCCATCGAAAGGGCGAAGACCTTATTGACGAGAGGACCGAGCAGACCTATGTAAGTATTACAATATGTTATCTTAATATAAAACTTCATGTCAATTTTAATATAACTTAGTAAATATGTTGCAAATAAATATTCATGTAGTTAGTAATAATAAGTACATTAATTAGAAATTAGAAATTATAGAGTACTATCCATACTTTCTTGGCCGAGTATCAGAGGCTGCGGGAACGGGTGACTGCTAGTGCACCTGATGCAGGAGAGGCCGGTACTTCCTCGCAGCCCACTCAAGCTCCGTCGACGGACGAGCTGTGGATGGCTGCCGCTGGTGGACTCCGTAGGGGTACGTACTACCGTACGGGATCCTATGGCGCCCTAGTTGCGACCCAGTCCTCTAGGGCATATCCTGCTAGTGTGCATGGTCCACAGCCGTCCCAGGAGTCTGCCCGAGTCCACCAGATGATGGAGTCTCTCCGTGACGACCTGCTACGACGGATCGAGGAGCAGTCTCAGCACCCTACGGACGATCCTGCGCTGCTAGCACGATTGGATGCGCTCGACCGCAGCATTATGGACCTCATGGAGACGACTGAGAGGACAGAGCGCACCGTTGGAGGGTTAGAGCACACGGTAACGGAGCTGCAGACGGGACAGGTGACCATAGCCGAGAGGCTGAGATTGGCGCAGGATTCGATGGTCCAGAGCAGTGATAGAATTTTATCTATCATGGATTCATAGCACCAGCGACTTACAGCATTGGTGCGTGCTGGTCCTCCGGGTGCGCCTTCATCGTCGTGAACTCCGCCGCCTCCACCGCATTCTTCTTCGACACCGACTCCACCGACGTTACTGCCTGCTCCATCGGTATCGATTTCACTTTGAGGAGTATGAGTTGTTCTTATCCCTTCGTCGCGGCGGTGCCCCTCCTGCACCAGATCCCTAGTAGTCCTAGTTAGGACTGTTTGTTGGTTGAGTAGACTTGGATGTTTGGATCCTATTCTATTTGTTGGTTGTGTGTAGACTTTGGTTATTTGGTTGTAGACTTTGTTATTTGGTGTAGACTTGGTTATTTGGATACTTGTTGGTTGTGCCTATTCTACTTGTTGGATCCTATTCTATTTGTTGGATCCCATTCTATTTGTTGCCTGCTACATTGTGTTATACTGTTGTTTATGTTATTATTCGTTTCAATTGGATGTTAATGTGCTTCTGTGGTTTACGTTTAGAAGTCAATCTAGGCCAAAGTCAACTCTTGGTCAACTCTGGTCAACGCTAGAAGTCAAACTAGGTCAACTATGGTCAAACTAGGTCCAACAAGTCTAAATTAGGTCAAACAAGTCATTCTAGGTCTAAACAAGTCTAGGTTATGTTAACTAGGTTTAACAATCGTTCTAAGTCCTAACAAGTCTATATTAGTCTAATCAAGGCTAAACTAGCCTATGCTAGTATATCAAGCCCATACAACCTATACAATACAAAGTCAAAACCAACATCACACAACCTATTATTGCATCTAGGCCTACACATGGAAATCACATATTACATACATATATATATACATATAGGCTACCTATATGTATACCACACATACATATATATAATATATATATAATGGTACACACACATAATATAATATATAGGATACCTACATATATACATAATATACTTAGATGTATATTACATACACATACATATTTATATACATTAAAAAAAATATATATATATATACATAGGAAGATAGAAAGATAGAGAGTTAGAAAGAGTGAGGTAAAGGGAGAGTGACAAGTGTGTGATAGAGAGTGAGTGTGTGTGTGTAGGAGTGACTGAAACCTGTGTATGTAGGGACTGAAACCTATGTACAGTGAGGGAAAATAGTGTGTGTATGAATGTGTGTCATTCACATGGGTGTGTGTGTATATTGCCTGTGTTCAGCAAAACAGGGAACCAAATGTTGCAAGAACCATGTGTGTTATTGAGTGTTCATTCCTGTTGGTTATGGCTCAATCATTCAAATACTCAAATCTGGAATGTGGACTGTCAAGTCCTAATACCCAAGTAAAACCCAAACTAGGAATGAGGGGACTGTGCAGACCAAATCTCAGGTTTACATATTCCAGATTTTGAAAAATAGTCCAATATTGGTTATGGTTATCTTTTTACCGACGTATGTAATATGTGATTTTGAAAAGGACATATTATATTGTTTTTTGCAGATTTAGCGACGTTTACCGACGGTTACCGACGTCCACCGACGTACGTTTGCGTCGGTAAACGTCGGTAAATCTACAAAATTTTCCAGGGTACCGACGTTTACCGACGTCCTTATACGTCGGAGAATGTCGGTAAACGTCGGTAATAATCCCAGGAATTACCGACATTTAGTGACATTTTAAACGACGGTAAACGTCGGTAAATTCCTAGGATTTTATCGACGTGTAGCGACTTTAAACACGTCGCTAAACCACCGACGAAACGACGGTAATCGTCGGTAAATTCCCAGGTTTTTACCGACGCGTAGCGACGTTAAACACGTCGCTAATCCACCGACGACACGACGGTAGACGTCGGTAATATACCGACGTATATATACGTCGGTAAACGTCGATACTTGGGACGTTTAGCGACATTTTAAAGATCAGCGACTTACGTTTCCGCGACAAGTCCAAAACGTCGGTAAATATTTTTAGCGACAAAATTTGTCGTTTTAGCGACATCTTTAGGCATCGCTAAAACGACTTATTCTGGTAGTGTATCTCTTTTCAAAAAAATCTTGCTTACTTGTATTTTGACTATCTTGACCAACGCTGCAATTACAGCCTAGTTTTCGTAAGTTTACTTTTTTATCGTGCTTGATTCGAGACATATGTTTATTGGGGATGCCCGCTAACATATTGTCTAATCAGAATCATTGTATTACGGTCTGATCAACCATGATGCATTTGGTTCGCTCTTCATCTAATTATCCTACGTGGATTGAGATGTAGATGTCTCCAGGATCTCATCTGCGACTGCTTTGACAATTCCTCTTGAATTATACATCCGCCTTTGGATCACGTAATTGTGTTCAGTGACATCTCCCTTGAACCCTATTATTTTGTCTTTTACTGATTTGGAAAGACGAAAGCTTATAATTGGTAGAGAGATACAGGGTATCCCCATGGCTAGGTTGGTTGTATACGCAAGTGTGGCTACCATCGGCCAACCCTATGACATGAACCTTGCCTTGAGTTACTCGTTGTCCTCTCGACCTTCAAGCTACTATTGGGACCTTCTAGCCATCTGAATTTGAGGAACAATCCTTGACTTGATATATATCTACCGTATCTCGTATACCGTACCTTATTCTCTGTTAACCAAAGTCGGGGTATATTATCCAGACTTTGGAATCCTCCTAACCACGTCATTCCTAAAATCATGTCCTAGTTTCTAAGGTGGGTAGACTGTAAGCCCTAAAATTTTGGGATATATGAAGATTACCGATTGATTAGAATAATTTCCATTGAGATGATAGTTAGTGCCCCATGGACTCCCACTTTCCATTTAGTTCATTTTGTGTCCCCGACCGTGTCATTAATATTCGGAGCACGTGACCAGCTGTTACCTTCCAATAAATTTTATATGCAAGATCTAGACGAGTCCACCTTCATCTAGGTATATCATGTCCCACTCAAAAAGGACGAGCTATAACCCTTACCATAATACCGGTAAACTTCCCGACTCCCACTAGAGCCTCAACCTTGACTCAATTCATTCGACCCAATATATGGTTGTGATCTACTCGAAGCCCACTACGCACATGCCACTAGTGTGCCACCTGTCACGCCCCGATTCCGTAGAATCGATAGTCGTCCCCCGGGCGTGATGTCGTGCGAACCAAAGTTGCGATCGCACAAGGCGTAGTCATAAGGTCATCCGAAACACAACATCAAGTTAGAGTATGCAGAGAAATTGATTGACACATTTGAAATAGAAGTAGACTTTTTTATTGATAATAGAACTTCATTTACATTGACATCATTACATTCATTGCCGCGCGGGCTACAACATGACTCGACTTACAAAACGAATGTCGATGAGATAGTCGTTCCATACATTATATCCCTTTTTACAAGCAAAAACTATTACGCTTTCCACCTGGGATTGAGGGTAGCCGAGCTGCCATCTATTCTTTTGGACTGAGTGCGGGTCTTCTTCAAAAGGAATCCAGAAACAAGCCTTTACACGGACGAAGATTCAAAAGTGTCCACGCCGCCTTGAGATTTAAGTGGCACGCCCTTCGTGGTTCGGGGTACCTGCGTGGAGAGCGAGGATCAGTATATTACACTTTGTACTGGTGCGTAGCTATTTAAGTTCCAAGCTCTCATTTGGTTGAAGAGTTTATATGACTTAGAGTATGAATGTTTCTAACCATCCTAATGAATTCTAAACAAGCATATGACAAGCATAATGAAATTTACGTTGAAACTTACCCGCGGCGGACCGTGCAGCGCCTTATGAAACTTACCATGTTCTTCCCTGTCAATTGTTATCATTTTCATACCAAGTACAATATTTCGTGTGGTTGGTCACTGGCTCCCAGAGCCATCGTGGACTCCTCTAGCTTTTGTTAGACGGGGTCCTTTCAGCGTGAGTAGCGAGCCCCGCTGCAAGTCCTCGCCTAACCCGTGCCCAGCACAGCTAATTATTTGTTTCCCTTTGCCTGCAACGGTCCCGTGGCCTCGGGTTGCCGTACGGGGAAACGCTCACCTTGTCGACAAGTTGTCCATGATCGTGCAAAGACATGTTTTTAGTTGTTAAGACATAGCCTACCTTTCCTTTGAGAACTTGCTCATTCATTCGTGTTTGTGCACTTGCATTTATCTTTTCATTCGCAACAATACTATCAATATTGCCTAAGAAGGGGGTCGAGAAGAGAAGGGTCAACCACTCACCTTGAGTTTACTTCGGCGAGAGAACTTGTTGGTTGCGCTAGACGTCGCCTATGCGATTACCTGAAATAGTACAAGCAACCGATTAGAACACTGCATTATTTAAGGAGTTCGATAGGAAATACGAGTTCGAAATGCAAGCCATGAAAACTATCGAAAACATTCACGAAAACGTATTCATAAAACAAAGCCAAAACCAACGCAAGCGGCGTGAAAAGCAGAGCAACGGGAGGTCTCTCTCGACTCAGCCGTAGAGTCAATCCTCGAGGCGCAATCCGCTGAGTATGGGACTTGGTTCCGAAGAAGACATTTCATAACGAGGAATGGATCTTAATTCAACCGTTCCCGTTCGATCGACTCGGTCGATCCCGACCTATCGGTCCCGACCAAATCGATAGCGACAGTGTTCCTTTCTCGCGCACCCCGTGGACAAGTACGGGGCACGATGTAGGGACGGGGCACTACACCATAACCCACTAAGAAAAAGTTTCGTCCTTGAAACTTAAAATAGAACCTACCTCTACGAGAACAATGAAGGGAACTTTTCCTTCATTTCTGACTCAAGCTCCCACGTCGACTCTTCGACCGAGTGGTTCCTCCAGAGGACGCGGATGCGGGGAATAGCACAGTTGCGGAGAAGTTTATCCTTGCGCTCCAAGATTTGCACCGGCTCTTCGACATATGACAAGTCCGCCTTCAGGTCCAGCTTACCCAAATCTACAACATGGCTCGGATCATGCATGTACTTCCGCAATTGTGATACGTGGAAGACGTCATGTACCTCTGACAACGCAGGCGGCAAGGCAATTTGGTAAGCTACCGGGGCGACTCGCTTCAATATTTCGAACGGGCCAACAAATCTTGGGCTCAATTTCCCCTTCGCATCAAACCTGGAAAATCCCCGCATGGACATAACTTTCAAGAATACATGGTCGCCTTCTGAGAACTCGAGGGGGCGTCGGTGCGTGTCGACATAGCTTTTCTGTCGACTTTGTGCTATCTTCAATCTCTCTCGTATTAACTTGACCTTCAGCACGGTCTGCTCCACCAGCTCCGGACCAAGTATCTGCCGTTCCCCGACTTCATCCCAGCAAATGGGCGATCTGCACTTCCGGCCGTACAAAGCTTCATACGGCGCCATTTGGATGCTGGACTGAAAGCTATTGTTGTATGCAAACTCGGCCAACTGTAGATGGACGTCCCAACTTGACTTTAAGTCGATCGCACAGAGTCGTAACATGTCTTCGAGAATTTGGTTCATCCGCTCTGTTTAGCCGTCAGTCTGAGGATGATAAGCTGAGCTGAACTTCAACTTGGTCCCCAGTGCTGAATGATGACTACTCCAGAAGCGCGCTACGAACCGTCCATCCCGATCAGAGACGATAAAAACTGGGACCCCGTACAGCCAAACTATTTCAGCAAGGTATATCTGAGCAAGGCGGTCGACGCTCCAAGTAACTTTGATGGCGATAAAGTACGCTGACTTGGTTAGTCGATCGACGATGACCCAGACTGCGTCATTTCCCCGCGACGTCCTCGGCAAGCCAACAACAAAGTCCATAGTGATGTGATCCCACTTCCACTCTGGAATGGCGAGGTTCTGCATCTTCTCGCCCGGTCGCTGGTGCTCGGCTTTGACTTGCTGACAGGCCATACATTTTGACACAAAGAGCGCTACGTCCTTCTTCATGCCGTGCCACCAAAAGACAATACGGAGGTCCTTATACATCTTGGTGCTGCCAGGATGCAATGAATATTTTGTATAATGCGCCTCCGATATTATCTCCTTTCTAAGTTCTGCGTCGTCCGGTACGTATAGCCGTCCCTTCACGTGCAACACTTCCGACTCGTCCTCTGCAAAGTCGGACGCTTTCCATGTCGATATTAGCTTCCGCATCTTCTCCAGGTATGGGTCATCCTTCTGTGCAGACTTGATCCTCTCAGTAGGCTCGGTTCCACCCGCAGTTGCGCTAGTTTCACGTCTCTGAAACGAACTCAGAGTTCAATGCCCATTCCTTCCAAGTCATGCAGTAGTCGATCGTTGATGCACAACGAAGCTAAGTACTTCCGGCTCAGCGCATCCGCTACCACATTTCCCTTGCCTGGCGTGTAGTCGATTGTTAAGTCATAGTCTTTGATTAGTTCGAGCCATCGCCTCTGCCGCAAATTCAATTCTTTCTAGGTGAAGAGATACTTGAGGCTTTTGTGGTCCGTATAAATCCTGTACGCCACGCCATAGAGATAGTGACGCCACAGCTTCAACACAAACACAATCGCCGCTAATTCTAGGTCATACGTGGGGTAGTTCTTCTCGTGCGGCTTCAACTGCCGGGAAGCAAAAGATATCACCTTATCCCGCTGCATGAGCACACACTACAGGAAAAATACCTTTTCACGGCGCACAATGTATGCCGTAAAATACTTTCCACGGCGTACATACGCAAGCCGTATTAGCCCTCGCCGTAAAAACCTGATAGTTAGACAACATATATGGCGTGCCGTCTAAAGTCACTTTTGTACGCCGTCCTTAATTATTCACGACCTGCATTGTATGTCGTTAAAATGAAATTACGGTGTGTTCCTGCACGCCGTTAATAAAAATTTACGACATACTTTACATGTCGTTAATATATTTTTTATGACATTCTATTGCACGTCTTTAATGCACAAAGCACGACATGCTGCAACATGCCATAAATAATAGTAAATTATAACATTTATTGTATGCCATGAAAAGTATAAAATACCCCATCTATTAGGGCATATTTTGCATGCCTTATATTCTCTTTAATTTTTTTTAAAG
This sequence comes from Iris pallida, assembly GCA_029216955.1. Taxonomy (NCBI): domain Eukaryota; kingdom Viridiplantae; phylum Streptophyta; class Magnoliopsida; order Asparagales; family Iridaceae; genus Iris; species Iris pallida. The sequence continues at coordinate 31,012 of JANAVB010020154.1, read as the reverse complement.
GTCCTGCCTTTTTGTGCAATCCATCTACCTTTGACAAATCACAAAACAGATAATATGCACAACAATTATGAAAGATAATAACACATTGAAGCAATAATATCTAATGATCCAAAATCACATTAAAGTATACACAATTATTGTTGCAAAGACTAATTTTCATTGAAACCATAATAATGTCAAATCATGTGAATATAAATCACCAACTAAAATGTCACAAAATTGTGGCCATAAAATAATTCTAAATATACAAAATATGTTGATTTCTTCATTCCATTCACGATCAAGCGCCAGCATAATTAGAGTAATCTTTTAATCACCACTTCATCAAAAGTGCCCCAAGTCCACATGTATGCAGCCAAAAGTAGCATCTCTTACATATCCTATTATATACAACAACAAATCAAGTCAATATAAAGTTCAAAATGAATGGAATAACAAACTACTAAGAAATAGAAAGATAATATGCACAGTACAAAATTTTTGGCTAGAGCAAAGTCCTTGATTTCATCAGCCTGTAAAGACATCATGGTACAAAATCAATGGTGAAGTACAATAATATGCACAGTACAAAATTTTTGGCTAGAGCAAAATGAATGGAATAACAAATCAAGTCAATATAAAGTTCAAAATTTTTGGCTAGAGCCACCTGCAGGTGACACATGATTGGCTCCAGGTCAATATCAAGTCAATATAAAGTTCAAAAATTTTCTATGTTTAGCTCCAGGTGACACATGATTGGCTCCAGGTCAATATCAAGTCAATATAAAGTACAAAATTTTTGGCTAGAGCAAAATGAATGGAATAACAAATCAAGTCAATATAAAGTTCAAAATTTTTGGCTAGAGCCACCTGCAGGTGACACATGATTGGCTCCAGGTCAATATCAAGTCAATACAACAAACACACGGTGCCAATAAATATAAGTTCTAACATGCACCGATTTTGTACACCACTTTTTCAATCCTAACATGTCATGATGGTCTTTCAATGAATTCCCAAGCGATTGACATTGAAGAGAAAGATTAGTCGCTTGTTATTTAGGATCGAAAAAGCGGTGTTGCTACAACGGTAGTCTGAATCTCGTTCCAATGTGACGATCCGGACCGTGCGTCAGTCTCAATGTCAAAACCATGTTTTGTTATTCTCCTCCAACACCCTTGCACATGTGCTCCCTATCTCCTTCCGAACACTCTGCGATACCTCAAACACAATGAAAATATAGAGGATAAAAGGAGGATTATCTTCTCAATAAAAATGGAGTTATGAGGATGGTCTTGGTATTTTGGACTCCACCAAACATTATTGGACATTCGAGGAAGATTAAGGTCTGGGGAGAGGAAGTGCTAGGGTAAATTGGGTTTTGTATTTTTATCCTTTTACTACATCCAAACTCAAACCAGAACCCACTTACCATATGTACATTATTGAAACCATGGCCTGAAATAGTTCAATTCAGACAATTTACATTTTGGCACCTGGTATAACAAATCCATACATCTTATTGTTGTAGAAACTTGCTTGCTCATATCAGTTATTTTTATTGAATATTTTTCTTAGGTGCAAGGCATGCACTCAGATGTTGCAACTCTAAGAAAGGCCAGTATGCGGCGTGAAGCTTCACGCATTGTTTATGAAGAAGGGGTGAAAGCCTTCTGGAAAGGAAACTTGGTCACGATCGCTCATCGCCTTCCTTATTCCTCTATCAGCTTCTTTTCTTATGAGCGCTACAAAAATGTAAGAGCTAGCAATTTCTGGGACGTTTTACGATGAGTCAGTCAATCAACCGTTGTTTATTTTCTGCATAATGAACTTTTTGGAATGTATATATTGCAGCTTTTCCAATTGGTTCCTGGTCTCGACAAACACAAGGACTATGTTAGTGCAGATATTTGTTTGCGACTCCTAGGAGGTGGTTTGTCTGGAATAATAGCTGCATCTATTACATACCCACTAGACCTTGTGAGGACTCGTCTTACTGCACAGGTGATCTCATGATTCTATGGTATATTAAGGTTATGTCTCAGTTTTCACTTACATGCTGAAATCTTTTTCCAACTTTGATGATTTTGAGGGCATCTGTGCCAGCTTCCGTCTTATGACCTATGTTGCACTAGCAGAGTCCTCATGACATAAGATGGGCATGATAACACGGACACAATTTGTGATGTAGGAAAAATACTATAGGCATCTTCCTCCAATTCAGAATAGCTTAGTGGAAGTGAATTTGTTATGGATGGCTCGCCAAAACGTGCCAATTGAATGAGGTACGACGCCTAACAAAGCGAAGCGAAGCGAAGCGAAGATGACCAACGTTTCATAGCCAATCCTAAATAAAAGCCTTCTAAGTTTGATCTTAAAAAAGGAAATATCTTAGTCAAGTCAAGGTCAAGGTTTTAACCAGATTTGCCTTATTTATTGCATGAATAAATTATCAAAAGAAATTTCTAGAATAATCTTAAAAAAAGTTTGCAAAATCGTATCCAAATTTGGCAATATGCGGTCTCCTTTTGAAACGGATTGGACTTGTCAACCAATTGGTCAAGTTGACCGGTTGCGCTTCTGCATCAACTTGGCATGGTCTAGTGTCTTTTGGAGTGTCCGTTTATTGTCCAATACAAGCCCCAGATGAACACGGAGACGACACTGATTTTGGTATGTTAGTGCCTCATAGATTATGACACAATTCCAACATTATGTTTACACTATTACTATTACCAGCTTACACATGCAAACATGATATGTTCTATGTTATTTTTTGCAACATTTTTTTATAGTTATGTATTAAAAATTCAGCCAACAATGCGCAGATACTCGTGATTTCAGAGTTGCATTTCGCAGTTTTAACATTCCTGGTATAAAATCAAGTGTGCATTGGATATGGATTTGTGAAACAATGAAATATGTGACGGCAAGATAATATATTCTTTTACATCATGGACCACACATGAGCGAATGAGGAGGAACCAAGCGAGAAAAATGAGGGGGTATAAAGAGGGCTATAGGCATGATTGCACTGGTCAGGTCCATTTTCGTGTCTGAAAGATTGAGATATTTTCATTTTATAAGGGCATTGTGGCCAGCAACTTTTCTCAAGATCCATAGTTTTATAAGGGGTAATTGATACTGTAAGCATTATCAAGGTGACACATGATTGATACTTTTCTCAAAAAATTTCTATGTTTGGCTCCAGGTGACACATGATTGGCTCCAGGTCAATATCAAGTCAATATAAAGTCAATATAAAGTACAAAAATTTTGGCTAGAGCAAAATGAATGGAATAACAAATCAAGTCAATATAAAGTTCAAAATTTTTGGCTAGAGCCACCTGCAGGTGACACATGATTGGCTCCAGGTCAATATCAAGTCAATATAAAGTTCAAAATTTTTCTATGTTTGGCTCCAGGTGACACATGATTGGCTCCAGGTCAATATCAAGTCAATATAAAGTCAATATAAAGTACAAAATTTTTGGCTAGAGCAAAATGAATGGAATAACAAATCAAGTCAATATAAAGTTCAAAATTTTTTGCTAGAGCCACCTGCAGGTGACACATGATTGGCTCCAAGTCAATATCAAGTCAATATAAAGTTCAAAATTTTTCTATGTTTGGCTCCAGGACTTTGCTAATTAGATAATATGCACAACAATTATGAAAGATAATAACACATTGAATCAATAATATCTAATGATCCAAAATCACATTAAAGTATACACATTAATATATAACCAAAAAGGACACAAGGTCATGCAGAAACTTTTTGCAAATAAGAGTAACATCAAGAGAGAACCAACTATGCATGGTGAGTAACATACACCAGTCCTCAAAAGCCGGAAAGCAGAGGCAACAAGTTGAAAACTAAAATTGAAATAGCACAGCAGAAACAATAACGTTACCTTGGCAGCATAACTTCCTTCCGAACTGATGTAAAGCTCACAATCAATAACTTCACTTCTCATCAAAATCCGTTCATGATAGTTGAGACTATTGAGAGACAATATGGTGACTGGATCCTCTACTGTGTACCCTACATACACAAACACTTTGAATAGATTATCCCCTAGATAAAGTTGTTGTGTACAAACCAAAAAAACGGTACTACACAGTTAAGAGAGCATTTGGCAAGGATGCATCAAAGCAACTATCAGTTTATATCGAAACATTGTTCAGGCTGATGAAATCAAGGAACTGGTAGTAACAAGGTCAGCTAGTAACAGGTAGAACTGCATCAGAACATAGCTGCATTTGGCAAGGATACATCAAAGCTAGATGAACTATTTCCAGTTATATCGAAACATCCAAGTGGATTCACAACACTGCTTCACGCGCTCTGCACAAGGCTGCAGGGACAATTTGGAGATGCTACAAATTGTTGTTCTGATGCTGCATATCAGAAAATAACAAGTTTGGTTGCTTATTGAACTATGGGTTTTGCTTGGTTTGTATTCAAAAAGCATAATGCCAAATAAATATTTTAGTGTCAAATCCAACCTATTTAACCTTAATCCGGATCTTAGAAGAAATAATATTGTTTCTAAGAGCAAGGGTTGCACCTGGAGTTTTTAGTAATGTAGATTCTTAATTATAAGATACACTATTAAGTATTGATTGGAAGGATTCAAGTTGGATCGACTATTCAAAAAGGAATTAAGGACTCTAAAGTGGATAGTGAAAGCTAGTAACAGGTAGAACTTCAAAAAGGAATTAAGAACACTGCTTCACGCGCTCTGCACAAGGCTGCAGGGACAATTTGGAGATGCTAATATTACTTATGGCGACATCCTCTCCATAAAGTCCAATCTCATTGCAAACTATTCTCGATATGGTAAGTAAAATGACAGGAAAATACTGACAGGAAAATACGTATGATGAGTTTGTAACTATTTCCAGTTATATCGAAACATCCATCACTAATAAATAAAGTCTAAAATGAATCAAATCAGGTATTTTACCTGAGTTCAATGCAACTGTCTTAGATGTAATACATTGTTTCTTCAAATGTCAAAAGTAGGTTCCCTTTTTCCTTGTTTAAATTATTTTCATTTAAGTGCCATTTAACATCCACAAGTAGGAAGAAGGAAGCATGAACACTCTGAAAATTGACAGGATCAAAAAAATCATAACAGGATCAAAAAAAATCATTATTGTGGAAGTCTCACCCCTAATGTGGAAATCATAACAGGATCGAAACATTATTTTCATTTAAGTGCCATTTAAGTGCCATTTATCTGGGAAAAAAAATTATTTTTTGCAAATAACAATTTGACAGGATCAAAACAGGAATGAAGGCACATAATTTACTTAATTTCATCATACCAGAATAGTGGAAGTCTCACCCCTAATCAAATTTGATATACTTGATAGGCCACGCGATCGTACTTGATAAAGTCTCATGTAGAAGAAAAAACTCACGGGTCGGCTGATACAAAGTCACCTCATAATCAATTACTTCATGAACCCAAAGTTTATAGCACTCTTGTCCTATAGCCACATGATGGACCAAATCTTTGGGATTTGTAGATGCAATCTCGCCAATTGCCACAACTTCTGAACCCGTCTCCCAATTCAATAATTTGCATTTTGTCCCAATGCTAGGAGAACTTGAAACTTCTGCATTTACTTTTTCCCGCCTTGTTTTGGCTCTCTCTCGGTTGGTAGAACTTTGAACTCCATTGTTTGAGTTATCCTTTCTCACCGTGTTTGAGTTTTCTATTTGCTACATGAATAAAAAAAATACATTAAATATTGAAAAAGATACCCGTTAATAAGAACATAAGTTTAATAAATGCATCTAAAAAACACATAAATATGACATAAATATTACCGTGATGTTCTCCCAGATTTGATGTTTAAAATCATCAGAAAGATCTGTCCATTTCTCCATTGTCACTGGCACTAAATCTCTTGATGTCGAGCCTAGAAAACTAGCAAATTCAGCTGCAGTATCTCCAATTGGTTGACCCCTATCATTAAAATCAACCGGAACAGGATTTTTTCTCATACGAATATGATCCATTCTTGATTTACCCCTAGTTTTCTTCTTTTCAGGCACATTAGAACTTGATTGATTTTGATCACTTGGCATATTAGGTGACATGTTCAATGGAGAGTTAGAGTCTCCATTTGATATTCTCACACCTTCATTTTTTCTTTGCATGGTATCCACTATGGCAGCTAAACGTTGTATATCTCCTCTTTTATCACCTTTTTTGGAAGACTTCATAAAACAAGTACATAATAAGAAATAAGTTTTTCACCAAGATATTATTAAAAAAAGGTTATAAAGATAAATGAGCTTACTTCACCATATCCCGACATGTTCACAACTTTTTGAATAGACCTGCAGTACCTAAAAGTTTGTATCAGAACAACATGAATAAAAGGAAATTGACTCATATATTGCATGATAGGTCAAAGAATGTGTGTATTTCAGATATTACAATATGGCATAATGACAAGCTATTGGCAGAGTAACTTATTATGGGGTTATTAGAGTAACATAATGTGTGTATTTCAGATATTACAATATGGCATAATGACAAGCTATTGGCAGATATTACAATATGGCATAATGACAAGCTATTGGCAGCAAGTAGCATGTCATGTGCAGACAAAGAACATGAGAATATGGATTGTAACACGAGAATATGGATTGTAACTGCATGTGGATGAGTCTAGAGCGTGTACTTGGACTAAAACGAACAGGAAGGCATGTAACATAAACCATTTAACAACTGCTAAAATACGAACAAGACACATTTTGTTCTGGTACCATACAGGATTTACTTCCCCTCCTCTGTCAAAAACAAAAACAAAAATAAAAGTAAAAGTCATTTCTCATGTTAATGTGATTGAAAAGGAAATGCTAGCTAAATCTACCCCTCAAATGCAACATATCATATCTTCTTCTGTATTGAGATGACGAGATGGATATTTAACCTAGCTAGGCTAAATATCCGACCATTCTAATTTTTGTTAACCAATTGAGATGTCTACTATTTCATCCAGTAATTTATCACATAGCATCTCTTTAGCAGCATCCTTAATAAAATAAATTGATCCGATGCAGCTATCCGTCGTACACTAAATAAGCAAAGTCACTCCAAAGATCGGTGTCGTACCGTTCTTGCCTAGTATCAGGAACGTGTACGGGCACAAGAACTTCAAAATACCCTAGGTGTTGCCAAAATCTGCGAAGTGTCCAAGTTAGTGGGTCCGTAACGTGTCCATACAATATGTGCAACATAGAATCATACACAAATTGTTTTACCCATAGGACTTATAGTGGCTTATAGAACAAACAAGGGAGACTTCATAACTCAAAACTTGGTTAAGATATCACTTGCTCATTAGAATACGAGATATTAAAGATAAACAGATGACAAGAAACTTTAGCTTTAATCAAGTTAAAAATGATCAATATGGAAGTGGCACTTCCGAAGATATTATAGATAATGTGACGGTATAAATAATTACCCAAATAACATATTGATAAGCAGGTCAGCCCATTGGCAACCAAGGGGGTGAAGCTATCTCAACATTTCATGGCCTTACTTCATTGTGACTCTAATTTCGTCTAGCTTCAGTATGTTGGATACTTTTGTAATACATTTGAGAGCATCAGTTGGGGAAAATGACTGTGCAGAGTCGTTAAAATCTTGAAGTCTATCTTTAGTATCAAGCCTTCCTGTTAACTTTTCTTTCACAGGGTTGGGTAGATTAGTGAAGGCACTGCATTTTGTGCATAATGAAACACAAATTGAAATGTAAATAATAGTAATTAGTATGCAAGGAAGGTGTGTCAATAGTCAACTCATACTATTTATGAATATCAAGAAATCAATTGAAATGGACCATATAAGTAGTAATTCCTGTAACAGGACCCCAACTTGTAACCCACAATGTTAGGATCCCGTCCTAAAACATAGAAACACAAAAGCTTTTATTTTACTTATAAATGTGCCTTGCTTTGCTCAGACATGAGTCTTGATTATGCGCTTGTGCCCCAAAGGACACCTCTGACAACTGACAAGTGGCAACTATTATCTCTATTGCACACATTTTAAGCAAAATTTACAGAAAATCATTATGTTGCATGAATCCAGCTCTCAACCCATTAAATGGGTCTTCGCTGCAGGGGCTTGTTGAATACATATAAATATACAACACTCTTTATTCAAACACTAGAGTTTTGGTGAATTGGCAAGGACTTCAACAGATATCAGAACATTAAATTAACTCTAAAGCACAAAGTTCTAATACTAGGATACGCGTAAATTACTGGGATTGTTGAACCCTGTGAAAAACGTAAAAATAGAATACTCCACATTCAGGGGTTAAAGAGTTCTAGTTTCATAAAATGTTCTTGGTAGAAAAAAAAGATGCAGAGTAAAATGTCCCAGTGAATCGAATTTGATCCATGAATCTAAGAAATAGTAATAATTCTCGATCTCTCTCATAGCTATCTAAATTTGAAGATCTATGACAATGTGTATACATACACGTAAACATATATTTGTACTGGGGCTTGTCGTATTAAACATGATAGTATAAAAAATTGAATAGAATGAGAAAATAAACTGCAAAGCTTACCATCTTCATATATTGCATCAGAACAAAGTAAGATTATCCCTGGTTACTAATATAATCCAAAATGTATGGACTTGAATACAGGAGTATGATATGAATCAAAATGAGAGAGATGACAATATCAAAAATACTGGGATGTTATCCTTGAATTCCATAGTTTGTTTATTAACAAGAAAGGAAAAGTGTGATGGAAACACATCCAAAATCATAGTCGAGTATCAGTCGAGAATTCATCTTGTACTTCATCAAACGACAGTGGCATAATGAAGTAAAAGAATCCAAAGGACCGAAACATAACCAATACCTTTGGGATATTGACATGCTCCCTTGAAGTATCAGAGCATCCAACACGTATTGGGTATGGGTTCAGAATTTATTGTTGTGGTATCCATAGTCACCAACCCATACTTAATAATACCAAGGAAAATGCATAGCGAAAAACTATTTAGATATCAGTCAAATTTGCGTCAACAGAGAGCGAGCAAACCGTTCTTCTATTAATAAAGTGACCTAGAAAACATTTCTCCAGGTAGCTTAAGAGTTGGAAAGATATAGCTGATGCATATCTAGAATCTCCATGATTGTACTTTCTCACAAGAGAGCAATGACACACACACACATGTATGAATATATTTTGTCTCTACTAAAACAACTCATAGTTGTCAACTATCAGGCTCTAAGCATTCTGATCACTAGGGGCATATAGCAAAACATACATACAGAATATAGGCTTCATTTTGAATTTACTGAAAACTAAGGCCAGTAGCTGTATAACACTTTACAGGCACAGCATAACTATTTCATGTGACACTCTTCCAAATAATTGACCATAGCACAACAAAATAGTTAGACTAATCGATCATATAACAACAAAATCATTTAGTAAAAGATTAAGCAAGTTCCACATGTGACACTCTTCCAAATGACATATATGTTCTCTTTCACAGAACATGCAAATCATAGGCTTTTGCATGACATTAGTGAAGATGAATATAAAGTGCCAATCAAATCCCAGTTGCTTTGTCGACACCATAAGTGGATATGAGATTAATCTTCAATCTGTTTGGTAAAACATTTTAATTAATTAATAAGGTATGAGAGAATATAATATATGTATACAAATTTGCAAATAATTATGATTTGTATAGAAAAACTAATTATGTACCTCATCTGAAGTCACCTTCTCGTAATCAAATCTTACATAACCTTCACCATCAAGATTCAGATCCAGTTGTAGTGCATCTAATGGTGCACATGGCATGTACGCATTCTCTTCAAAACTTTCTAACTCGTAAAAACCTCGTGGTGGTGCTCTTAAAACAACATACCAATGTGATGCATCACTATCTCTTGAATAAAACACTTGCTTTGCTTGTGAAGCTAAGATAAACGGATCTCTTTCAAATTGACTTTGTCCTTGGTGAAGATTAACCAATGTAAATCCCTCTTCAACTTTGACACCATTTTCTATGTTTGCCCAATCACATTGAAATAAAGGAACCTGAATATTATAGTAGTCAAGCAAAATTATGTCTCTAATAACCCCATAATAAGTTACTCTGCCAATGACTTGAGATGTGTCTCTTGCACTAGATCGACAAATTGTTTCTGCTTCAATTGAAACACCACTGTTTTGTGTGCTTTTTTCGGCATCTTTTGTATGAAATCGATGACCATTGATGACATAACCTGAGAATGACATTACATTCTTTTTAGGTCCACATGCTAGCCATCTTAATGTGCTCGACATAGTGCCAACTTGGCCTGTTTTGACTTTATTTGATAGCCATCCTATGAAAGCCTCTATATGTCTCTTTTGTAGCAGACTTTCATTCTTCAAAAGACGCCTATCCAAATGCTTAAGTTCCTCCAAATGCATCCTGATATCAAAGTATACACGATTAACTTAAAAATGAAAATTTTAAGTAAAAATAATTTATAATTTGGTAGCATACTTACTTAATGTACGGTTCGACTTCAGAACTATTGAACAAAACAGTACGATGAGCTATCTCTAACATGTCAGAAGACATACTCCTTGTTTTCCCCTTAGAAATTGGCCTCCCTTCGTCGGTAGTTTCATTCTCAAAATCATCATTGCGTCCATATTGAGCTCCAATTTCAGCAGCTTGCTTTATATACCCACTACAAAAACTTGAACACTCTTCCGCAAGATATCTTTCTGCTATACATCCTTCAGGCCGTGAACGGTTTCTAACATATCCTTTTAGTACCTTCATAGATCTAATTAAGAGCTAAACTTAGAAGAGTATAGAATAATTTATAAGCTCATTATTAATTTAAAATATAGATTATTACCTCTCAATGGGGTACATCCAACGAAATGTTACCCCCCCCCCCGCCAATTCGAGCTTCTCGTGCAAGATGAATTGTGAGATGGACCATAACATCAAAAAATGATGGAGGGAAAAATCTTTCTAATAAACACAAAGTTTCAGCAACTTCAGTTTCGAGTTGTTCCAATCTGTTTTTATCGATCACTCTTTGACATAATTCATTAAAAAATGAACAAAGTCGAAATATTGCAGTTCTCGTACCCTTTGGTAGAAGTCCTCTTAATACTACTGACAAGACTTGTTGGAGTAGAATGTGACAATCATGAGACTTGAGATTTAAAATCTTAGAATCTTGCAATGACACATGATTTGAAATGTTGGAGCCATAACCATCAGGCAATCGTAAATTTGCAAGTCTTGCGCAAAATAATTGCTTCTCCGACTTTGATAAATTAAAAGAGCCTGCTGCCCATCAAAATTTATTCCCTATTTGTTCAGCATGTAGTTCTTTTCTTTTGCCCATTTCTGCCATATCTTTATGAGAATTTAGTCCATCCTTTGTTTTGCCCTTTATACCCAAGAGTGTGCCAATAATGCTCTCACAAATGTTCTTCTCAATGTGCATCACGTCCAAATTATGTCGCAATAACAAACCCTGAAACGTCATATAAAAAAATTCATAAATTGACAATAATTTAATTTTTCTAAGAAAGAGAGATATATAAAGAGAGGGGTAATGCTAGTACCTTCCAATAAGGTAACTCAAAGAAAATTGATTTCTTCTTGCAAGGCCATATTGAATCAATGCTTGGCTGTTGTTGCTTCTTCTTCCTTTTCTTCTTTTCTTTTTTTGGTTTTCCCCAATTATTAACATGGTTTTTTACCACATCAAAAACTTCTGAACCTGTCAGTGCTCTAGGCTTCCTTCTATGTTCTTCATTTCCATCAAACCAAGACTTTTTAAATCGAAATGGATGATTGTGCGCAAGAAATCGTCTATGGTTCATATATACATGCTTCTGACAATTAGACAACCATCTTGAAGATGTCTCAATTCCACATATTGGACAAGCTGCTCTACCCTTTGTGGAATATCCAGATAAATTTCCATAGGCCGGAAAGTTATTTATTGTCCACATTAGAATAGCCTTCAAATTAAATATGGATTGACTGAATGAATCAAAAACATTCACACCATTGCTCCATAACTCTTTCAAATCTTCTATAAGTGGCTCCAAATATACATCTATGTTATTTCCTGGTTGCTTGGGTCCGGGGATTAACAACGTCAACATCAAGTTTTCCTTTGACATGCATAAGGAAGGGGGCAGATTATAAGCAACCAAAATCACAGGCCAACAACTATATTGAGTACTACGATCACCGAAAGGATTAAATCCATCCGATGCAAGGCCAAGTCTAAGATTACGAGGATCTGATGCAAAATCAGGCCACTTACTGTCGATCATATTCCATGCCATTGAATCAACAGGGTGACGCATCTTTCCATCCTGACTTTTGTGAGTGTCATGTCATCTCAGTTGTTTCGCCTTTTCAGGTGATTTAAACATTCTCCTAAATCTTGGTATTATAGGAAAGTACCTCAACACCTTTGCAGGAACTCTATTTTGAATCTTTTTTGTGCGCACATCAACTTTCCACCGTGAAGCCCCACATTTTGGACATGTCTCCATAAGTTCATTTTCCTTTCTAAATAAACAACAATCATTAACACAAGCATGTATCTTCTCATAGCCTAGATCAAAATCTTTAAGTAGCTTCTTCACTGAATAAAAAGAATCAGGAAGTTTGTTGTCTGGTGGTAGAAGTTTGCCAAGCATCTCAAGAAGTTCATTAAAACCGTTGTCTGTAAGACTATGTCTAGCTTTATACTTGTATAAGGCAACAACTGCAGCCATCTTTGTGTGAGTAGATCCATCATATAAAGGAAGTTCAGCATCCTCCACAAGATTTGCAAAATTTGCATCTCTTCTTTCATATTCAGGTTCCATATTATTATCATTGTCATCAAAATAATTCTCTTCAAAATTTGCATCTCTAAACATTTTATATGCTTCGGGTATTTCTAAAACTTCATCTCTAGTTGCAGAAGAACTTTCTCCATGAAAGACCCATTTATCATATAAAGGATCCATCCCAAATATGACTAAGTGTTCATAAACCGTATCAAAATGATGAAATCGATGACTTAAACATCGACAACAAGGACATTGAATTTTTTTTGGATTTCCCTTACTAGCTTGAATTGTGTCAGCAAACATGCGTGCTCCATTTTGATATGCTTGTGAATCTCTACAAATAAAGACAAACCCCAGGCCCACACATAATCTTATATTAATAAAAAGTAACAAGTATTCTTACATATTAATGTTTTTGGTTTTAATAATAAATAGTAACCTTTTAAGGTGTACCCAATCTTTGTCCATTGTTAATGAACCCACTTGTACGAATTATAACCTGTTAAAGACATCCATGAAGTACATAAAAAAAATTATCATTACTATGATGACGAGCAAAAGAAGAACCGAATAATTGCCTTAATAGAATCATGTAATTGCAACTTGCAAGTGCCAATTTTTTGTTGTTTGGTTGCACAAATGATTTATAAATCTTATCGGAAGGTTTTCAAATATACACAAAAGTCTCATAATTCAAGCCAAACACCAGAACTGCGATTACTGAGTTTTTTTTTTCCTGCAAGTATTTACAACAAAGAGGTAATATGCACATTTTTGCTGTTGCTTTGTAAGCACGGCTGATTAGCTGAATATACAGGTTGATATAATGCTAATTTTAAATGCAAGAAATGCTACAGAAATATACTATAATTTGATAACATATTTAGTAGTTTTTCCATGTGTCAACATTTCCCTATATGCTGATAACTTGGCAAATTATGATCTTGTGAGTTTATTACCGGAAACTTTGAAACTTTAATTAACAAGGTACTAGCAAATAGTTGCAGAACATGATTAATTTTTACTAGTACACAAATGAATTGATTAGTATAGAATAATTTAGAGAGTTAATTGGATAAGAGAGAAAAAATAGAACATTTTGGAGGGCATTTCAACGATTACGAAATGACACTGAGCATAAATCTATACTAACATATAATAGTCATCTATATTGAGGTTCCTAAACTAGACGTGAGGAAAATTAACAAACAACTCTAGAAGATTGGTGCAATTACTTTCAACTATTAATCTTTGGAAGAAATCAGCAAACATGATGTCTGGAGTAAGAATAATTGAAATGCTTATATCACATTAATTGTTTAGCTAAAGTTTGATATCATAATGAAGTACTACTATTCTTGCATGAAAACAAGGACCAGAGAAGAAATTCCGAAATGCGTGACCGAGAAATCTGGTCAGAGTATGCTTAATTAGTTGGTGATCAGTTCCATTATATATAGACTAAGTAAACTTCGAAAAGGATGCTGATGAAAGAAAGACATGTTTAATGTTGGAAGCATTGACTAATTACATCTGATCAAAAGATAGTACAACACACTAAGGCCTCGTTTGGTTCACGGATTCAAGGAATCTGGAAAGAAAACTTGGAAAAATGGTTCCTCTCATGATCCATGAGATTCATTTTCACTCCTTCTTTTCCGCATTAATTACCAAATATTTTGACAAAAGTAGCCTTGATTTATTACCAATTTTACCAATTAACTCTTCATTATAATTATGTTGACATTGGATATTGTTGGAACAATGACATATTTTTTTTTCTTTCCTTTCCTACACCAACCGAACAAAGGAAAGAAAATTTAATAGAAATTCTACTTTTCCATCCTCATGGAAAATATATGGGCATTGATTTCCTTTCCGTGAACCAAACGAGACATGTATTTTTAAACATTTTCCATGACATGTGTTTTTAAACATTCCAACCTTGACCTCTGGCAGGAGTTATGGAACAACCAAGGTGGAAGAAAATTATTTTCATGAGATATAATGTGAATTGATGGATGTTCTTGTTTCAATAAAGTTAAAATATGAAGGGACAATTTGGAAAGTTAAGTAACTTTTTTCCTTAAAACAAACTTTCATGTGTTATATATATATATATATATATATATATATATATATATATATATATATATATATATATATATATATATATATATATATATCATGTTATTTTTAAATGGCAAAAAACTTCGAGTTAATTTAATGAAATACTTTTCTACACTAGGATTTTTATTTTATTTTTAGATCAAGGTCAGTCTGGTCAGGCTCCATTGAAGTACTACTACTAAAATCACCTAATATTCTTTTATATGTTTTAGTACTTGGCTAATGAACCAAACTCGTGCGTTCTTTCATATTTTATTGGCATTGCGGAACCTTACGAGACATAGACATTAGGCGATTCCAATCCGTAACAATTATGATATTCTATTTTTGATACGCACATCAAAGCACAAATCAGCATAAATAACTAAGTAGTGGGTCGGGTTGTGTCCATGTAAGTAGGCTAGCCACATGGTCCTATGTCATATATTGAGGAACACTAGTAGCATCTATCATTCCTTGCAACAGTCAATCCTTTATTTCCCTAACAAGTCCTAGTGTCTATACAAGTAAATCATTGATAAAGATGGTGCAATATTGTATTCCTGAAATTTAAAATCGGGAAAAATAAAATTGGGGAGAAAATCATATCGGATTCCTGAAATTAAAAATCGTATTTCATATGAAAAATTGGGGAAATAAAATACTACCCACTGGAATCGTAGTCGATTGAGTGGCAGCCGTCGATCCTCAAATCGATCCTGAAATTGGTACATAAAACCCTAAAATCAGACCATCATAAATAAAAAGAGGATAAACCCTAATGGAACAAATTGAAGAAAGAAGATAAACCCTAATGAAAAAAATTGAAGAAATCAAGGGGATAAACCCTAAGAGGTGTCGGTAGAGAGAGAGAGAGAAAGAGAGAAGGAGGAGGAGAAATCGCATACCAGGGAGAGAGAGAGAGAGAGAGAGAGAGAAGTGAGAGGGGGAGAGAGAGAGAACCTGAGCTGAGAGCAGCCGAGACCATCGGGAAGAGGAAGAGGGAGAGTAGCAGAGAATGAGAGAGAACCTGAGCTCTTTTTCGTGAAGAGTTGGAGAGGAAAGAGAAACGCGTACTGTGGTGCTGTAATATTGGTATCGATCAGGAGTGAATTATATGGCGGCAAAACAAAAAAAGTAGCAGGGTTTTTTTCCTCCGCTTGGAAAAGCTTTAAGGCATTTAATGTATGCCGTAATATTGGTATAGTCAATTACGACATTGTAATGCACGCCATAAATAAGTCTGGTTATCATATTTTTAACTTTTTAGGGCATACACTAAAATGTACGTCGTGAATTGTTTTTTTACGACATGCATTATATGTACGTCATAAATTTGACGTCGTAAAAAGTCACTTTTCTTGTAGTGACACACCCCAAGCCCTGGACAGAAGCATCGCTGAAGATCTGAAATCCCTCCGTCCCTTCAGGAAGCGCAAGTATCGGGACCAAAACGAGCCGTTGTTTGAGCTCCTGGAAGGAAGCTTCACAGTCGTCTGACTACTTGAATGCGACTCCTTTCTGGGTGAGGCGAGTCAACGGCGATGCAATCTTCGCGAAGTCCTTCACGAAGTGTCGGTAGTATCCCGCCAAGCCTAGAAAGCTTTAAATTTCGCTAACTGATGCGGGTCATTTCCAATCAGCAACTGCCTTGACTTTCTTCGGATCGACTGCGATGCCCAAGGCGGAGATGATGTGCCCAAGGAATGAGACGCTGTTCAGCCAGAACTCGCACTTGCTCATCTTCGCGTACAACTGATTCTCTCGAAGGGTTTGGAGTACCGTCCGTAGATGCTCTGCATGTTGCGCTCGATCCTTCGAGTAGACGAGGATGTCGTCGATGAAGACTACTACAAACTTGTCAACGAATGGACGGAACACCCGATTCATTAGATCCATGAAGACGGCAGGGGCGTTCGTCAGACCGAACGGCATTACCAAGAACTCGTAGTGGCCATAACGAGTGCGGAAGACAGACTTCGGCACGTCATCTGGCTTGACTTTAAGTTGGTGATAACCCGATCGCAGATCAATCTTCGAAAACACCGTTGCACCTTGGAGCTGGTCGAACAAGTCGTCGATGCGGGGCATGGGGTATTTGTTTCGGACGGTGGCTTTGTTCAATTCTCGATAGTCGATGCAGAGCCGCATCGATCCATCCTTCTTTTTCACGAATAGCACGGGCGCACCCCACGGCGAGACACTCGGACGGATAAACCCTCATCAAGTAATTCCTGAAGTTGTGCCTTCAATTCCTTCAATTCTGCAGGGGCCATTCTGTACGGGGCTTTCGAGATCGGCCGGGTGTCGGGGAATGTGTTGATGGTGAACTCTATTTCTCGATCGGGCGGCATGCCGGGTAGCTCGTCCAGGAATACGTCTGGGAATTCTGCCACAACGTCGGTCTCTCCCGCATTTGCACCATCCTATCGCATGTCTCGAACGGAAGCTAGATAGCCTTCGCACCCGTAATACAGTATCCGTCGAGCAGATATTGCGGAGATTACCATGCAGGCCGACGACGCCTCACCACACGAGTAGCAGAATTCAGGCACTCCAGGTATGCGGAATGTGACCTTCTTTTCAGCACAGTCTATGGTTGCGTTGCACGGCCCGAGCCAATCCATTCCCAGAATGATGTCAAAGTCCTTCATGTCTAGAACTATCACATCCAGACCGATTTTTTGACCGCCGATACAGATAATCCCGCCGGTGCAAGCTAAGTTTGTGAGAATTAGTGTGCCCGAAGGTGTGCTTACGCTAAGGTCGAGATCTAATGATATTACAGAAAATTTGTGCTCGACGGCAAAGTCCGCCGATATAAAACTATGCGAAGCGCCTGAATCAAATAACACACGAGCAGGCTCATTATTGAATTTTAGTATACCTGACACTACTGTATCTGATGCCAGCGCTTCGTCTCGAGTCATGGCGTAGACGCGGCCCTGAGTGTTGTTGGGGCGACGGTCTCGGCCATTTTGCGGTGCGGGTTGAGTGGGCGGAGGAGGTCTAGGCGCCTGTCCTCGATTCTCTTGACGGTGTTGTTGTGGCGGGGCGTTACGAGTCTGACGAAAGCTTGGACAATTTGGAGTCGTGTGACCCCTCTGTCCTCAAGCGAAACATTCAACATTACGAAAAAAGCAGTGGCTTTCACGGTGTCCGAGTCGCCCGTAAATTGTGCACTTAGGTATTGTCTTCTCACTCTTGTAGCCGCCGTTATTTGGACGCTTTGACGCGTCATTGTTGCCTCCCGTATAGCTAGGACGTTTGTGATTGAAGTGGCGTACAACATCGTCAGCACCGGAAGGATGCAGGTTCTTAAGGCGGAGTGCATGATTCAGAGCCTCACCAACGGTCTTGTACTCCGGGACTCCGACATACGCACCAATAGAGTGTCGCAGACCCACTTTGAACCGTCGCACACGACACTCTTCAGTAGGCAGAAACTGACCAGCAAACTTAGACAACTTATTAAATTCTACGGCATACTGTTCCACTGTCCGGCTCCCTTACTTCAACTGCATGAATTCATTCTCCTTCGCTTGACGAACGGCTGACGGAAGGTACTGGACTTCAAAAGCTTTGCGGAACGTGGCCCAAGATATCGGCACGGTGTTGTTGTCTGGTCGGATCGCTCGCTTGCGCATGGCCCACCAGTCGTGCGCGTTCAACCGTAGTTGAAGTTATGCGCAGGCAACTTGCTTCGATTCTTCAATGCCGAGAAGCTTAAAATGATCTTCCAGCTCTTCCAGCCGGTCGATTGCCATAGAAGGACCCTCGGTACCGCTGAAGAAAGTGCGGCACGCCTTCTTAAATTTGGACACTTCAAAGTTGTACTTTTTTGGTGCCGCTGGTTGACGCTCGGGATCCTCCGTATCGACTTCAATGAGTTGGATCGCCGGCACGGTGATGGTAGGCACAGTCGTAGAATTCCCGTTGGCCGCCATTGTCTAGATGATTTGCTGCAGGGTATCCAACTACTTTTGTTAAAGTTTGGCGTGTGCGTCGAAACGAGCTTCGAACTGGGCCTGTCGTTCCTCCGTCTGTTGATGTCGGTTCTCGCACTGGTTCCACTGTGCCTCCATCATGCGCAGCATCCTTTCGATGGTATCGTTGGAAGGTCCGCCCCGCGAACGACGAGAACTACTAGAGCCGCTAGAAGCGCTCTGCTCTTGCTCGGCCGTAGGTTCCATCACTTCTGCGATAGGAAAGCAAATGCGTCAGTCACAAAATATTACGGACTCATTGTATGGAACAACTTATCTCATCGATACGAGGTCAAAGGATGTAAAGCCGTGCATCTGATACCATTATGTCACGTCCCGATTCCGTAGAATTGATAGTCGTCCCCCGGGCGTGATGCCATGCGAACCTAAGTTGCGATCGCACAAGGCGTAGTCATAAGGTCATCCGAAACACAACATCAAGTTAGAGTACGCAGAGAAATTGATTGACACATTTGAAATAGAAGTAGACTTTTTCATTGATAATAGAACTTCATTTACATTGACATCATTACATTCATTACCGTGCGGGCTACAACATGACTCGACTTACAAAACGAACGCCGATGAGATAGTCGTTCTATACATTACATCCCTTTTTACAAGCAAAAACTATTACGCTTTCTACCTGCACTACAACAAAAAATCCTTTTAATGACGCTCGACAAGGAGTTTTAATGACGGCTGATACATAAGCGTTATTAAGTTGAAAAATACCTTTTTTCTATGACGGTTTGGGCTAATTCTGGACTTTTTATAACGTTTATAAAACAAAGCGTTATTAATATTTTAGAGCGGTGGCAAACTTGTAATATTTTGCAAAATTATTAATGTTAAGAGTTCTTTTCCTTCCATTTCCCCTCTCCTCCTCCTCTTCCTCTTCCTCCGCTCCCATGCTCAGAATTAGGGTTCGCACCACGACCTGCTCAACAAACGCCTCCTCCTCGATGCCGACGAGCCGGGAGCAACCATCCTGCCGACCTGCACCACTACTTCGACTCCTTCCGTTCGCTGCACCACTATTTTTTTCATTTCGCAAACTATTTCCCCTCCCCTCTCTCTCATCTCGAGCTCTATGGCTCCTCTCTGGCTCGACGATGAGTCGCACCGCTTGGTAAACTCTCTCTCTCTCTCTTTATTCCAATTTTTAGGGTTTTTGCTACTATTCCCCCAAAATTAATGGCCATCACCATTACTTTTATTTGCATAAGAACATCCAAATTATTTGTATGATAATATGATATTTTTAGGGTTTTTGCTACTATTCCCCCAAAAATTTTAGGGTCTTAAATTATTTGTATGATAATATGATATTTCGATGCAAATCCAATTTTTTTTTTTTGCATAAGAACATCGGACACAAACATATATTCATAGCAATACAAGAAAATACAGGTTCTTTCCTGAATCTTTTGGTTCCAACCGCCAAAACTAAAATTGACATCGTTTTTTCTAGCATTTTCGCCTGTTGCTGAACACAAGAACACATGCCAATCTTCTTTGTTAAAAGGTTCTTGATAATACTCTTTTATGTGCCTCCTTGGTTATGTCTTAAAGTTTCGCTTCATTTCCTAATTGTTGGGTCTCCTAAATTTGGAGTCATAGTATGTGTACCAGAATATATACCAGAGAACTTGACAATCTTCAATAATTCAAGTATTTAAAAGACGAGAAAATATTGTTAGTACTCTGTAGCTCCTTCAGGTATATACCCTTTTTTTGTTTATTTCAATTTCTGACAAACTGAGAACGGTTGTTTGAAAGTGAAGTTGATATTATATTACGGTTTGATCAATCAACTATAAATCGATCTACCAAGAAGAGTTAAAGGACACCTGATTGAAGACCTCGACAGGATCTTCTGAATCGTGCAATAGGAAGACTTCCCTCACAAACTACTCACTGCTAAAAGCTCAACACATGCTTCTTACATAGTCATGTTAATTTATATGTTTTCCAAATTAACTAGCATTGTCCTTTTAACATCTAACAATTGGATGAGAAAATACATTTATGTTTGAACATTAGCCGATTGCCAAACTGAAATTGACATCATCTTTAGCATTTTCACTCATGGCTGCACATTGCATTCTTAACTGAACTATCTGAAAGTTTCCTGGAGAGACTCTTTAATGGGGATCTTTGATTTTTAACTTCAAGCTTTTTGCTAGAAGCATAACACCTTTGGGTCTTTTGGATTCTTTTTTGTTTTGAACCTTTGTTGTTAAAAACCAGAATGACTGAAAATAATGGAACAATATCATCAACAACATCAATTAAATACTTTTCAAACTTTTCGGCTCTTCCATGACTGAAGAAAACAAAAAGTAAAAGGAACAATCCATATAAGAGAATCTTGAACATCTTCTACAAATCCAAGTACATATATGCAAGTGATGATTATCAGACTGTTTTCACAGTAGTGACTTCATACATACATACAAACACTTCATTTTCTGATGACATGGTGATGGCCATTACTTGAAAAATGGAATATATATATATATATATATATATATATATATATATATATAATTTGATGCGTGGCCATGGATACAGGTAGCCTAGACTAATATATGTTCAATCTATTAATGAGAATTTAGGTCCCTTGACAGATTTTGTCTCATCTCGAAGACTTGCTTTAATGTGCCTATGGATGAGACTGGGATAACGGGTATGTAAACTATGTTTCAAATATACAGATATGCCTAAGACTTAGAGATGATGATGATGATGATGATCATCGTCTGTGTCATATTAATTTATATGGTCCTCTTCCATCACAATTGCCTGAGCTATGGATCATTTTGACAATTAACCTAATGATGCAGCCAAGTTCAGGCAGTTGGGCATGATCAGTGCTTTCTGTAGCTAATAAACATCTCCATATTCTCTTATATAGATCAGAGAGCATCACCAATAGACCAACAGACAGTTTAAGAGTTACTTCTATCCAAACAATCCCTTAATATTTCATATACTATGTTTCCATTCTACTAATTTTAAGACCTTTAGATTCCAAACCTTCTCCATGTCTATTTTATGGCCCAACCCTTGTCTACTTTTATCAACAAGTACCTTATCTTCGGCATTATGTACACTGAGCTCTTCTGTTAAATAGAAAATTAATAAACATGAACTTGCAAGTTGCAAGTACAGATATCTTAGCTGATCTTTTGGATGAGTATAAATGTTGAGGATTCTAACTCTTATATCAGGGTGGAAAATATGGTTTCTGTAAGCTTTATAATACATCCTGAATTTCTGAAATTTGCTCATAGATGCTAGATCTGAACAAAGACATGAACAGAAAAACCCAGCAAGTACATGTAAGAAGTTGTATCCATAATATACATTAAAATTTACATAATACCCAGAGCTGCCTTTTCTTAATTTACTAAACAAGTATGATACGATTATTATTCACTTATTTCATCTAAGTAAGAAATTTTCTCTTATCTTCCACCTTAAAACAATCAGATAATGTCCTTTTTGAGAAAATATCACCAAACTATTATTGGAATATGAGAGAAAAGGACAAACCTGCAAAATATTTGTACACATAGCTATTTTTCCACAAGTAATATCGGCTCCCAAGGCTTTGCATACCCTTCTGAAAGGAAGATTGCCAACAGTGGTCAGGGGTGCAAGATACAGCTTTCCCCTGAAATTAATAAGTTTCTTTTCTCGTAAATGTGGTTCAGAAGTCAGATCAATTCCAGATGAACATAGACTATCATCTAGAATTTCTTTATTTCCCTTTTCTGCAATAAATTCTTCAGTATTCTCCATAGTACATGTTCCTGGCAAATCACGTTGCAAGAAAACAATTAAAGAGCTAGTTAATACAGCTCAGCAGAACTCTAAAAACATATTTATAAACTAGCAGCAAAAAATTTCTCTTATCATATTACATTGCAGGGATTAGGTTGTTTGGATAGAAGTAACCCCTTAATAGAAGTAACTCTTTGAAATATTAAGGGGTTGTTATAAACTAAGAATTTTGTTAATATGCCTCTCTTTGTTAATTTGCATCCTCTTCTCCTTTTAAAGTTTGAAAAATGTGTACAAGTCCTTCGTTTCTTGCAATTTTTACATTATATTACAAAGTATATTGAACCTTGTTTTTATCTTTTTCAGGGTTTTGCTACATGTTCTGTGGACAGTTTTAATGTGGCCAAATTTTGATGTAGACAATTTTGGTAGTTGTAAATGTATATATGTATTTGGATATTCTATTTTGAGAATGTAATGAAGATGTTGATATGTACTCTATTTTGAGAAATGTAATAAAGATGGTGATATATAATGTTAAGTTTTTGGAATGTAATATATACTGTGCAGTATAGAGCATTATAAATGTGCTAATTTGAATAGTATAAAGTGTTATAAATGTGCTGCATTGAGCCTATACATATTATCTATTCATGACGTTTTAAAATTATTCTGAATTGTGCACTATATATTAACTATTCATAACGCTTTTATAGAAACTATTCATGACGGTTATTTTATGACGCTTTTAAAAAACATTACCCGTTTTCATGACGGTTGCTGTGGAAAAAAAAAGCGTCATGGTTCGTCATTAATGACGCTTTTTAGCCGTCATTAAAAGGATTTTTTATTGTAGTGCTGGGATTGAGTAGCCGAGCCGCCATCTATTCTTTTGGACTGAGTGCGGGTCTTCTTCAAAAGGAATCCAGAAACAAGCCTTTACACGGACGAAGCTTCAAAAGTGTCCACGCCGCCTTGAGATTTAAGTGGCACGTCCTTCGTGGTTCGGGGTACCTGCATGGAGAGCGAGGATCAGTACATTACACTTTGTACTGGTGCGTGGCTATTTAAGTTCCAAGCTCTCATTTGGTTGAAGAATTTTATACTTAGAGTATGAATGTTTCTAACCATCCTAATGAATTCCAAACAAGCATATGACAAGCATAATGAAATTTACGTTGAAACTTACCCACGGCGGACCGTGCCGTGCCTTATGAAACTTACCATGTTCTTCCCTGTCAATTGTTATCATTTTCATACCAAGTGCAATATTTCGTATGGTTGGTCACTGGCTCCCAGAGCCATCGTGACTCCTCTAGCTTTTGTTAGACGGGGTCCTTTCAGCGTGAGTAGCGAGCCCCGCTGCAAGTCCTCGTCTAACCCGTGCCCAGCACAGCTAATTATTTGTTTTCCTTTGCCTGCAACGGTCCCGTGGCCTCGGGTTGCCGTACGAGGAAACGCTCACCTTGTCGACAAGTTGTCCGACCGTGCAAAGACATGTTTTTAGTTGTTAAGACATAGCCTACCTTTCCTTTGAGAACTTGCTCATTCATTCGTGTTCGTGCACTTGCATTTATCTTTTTATTCGCAACAACACTATCGACATTGCCTAAGAAGGGGGTCGAAAAGAGAAGGGTCAGCCACTCACCTTGAGTTTACTTCGGCGAGAGAACTTGTTGGTTGCGCTAGACGTCGCCTACGCGATTACCTGAAATCGTACAAGCAACCGATTAGAACACTGCATTATTTAAGGAGTTCGATAGGAAATGCGAGTTCGAAATGCAAGCCATAAAAACCATCGAAAACATTCACGAAAACGTATTCAGAAAACAAAGCCAAAACCAACGCAAACGGCGTAAAAGCAGAGCAACGGAGGTCTCCCCCGACTCAGCCGCAGAGTCAATCCTCGAGGCGCAACCCGCTGAATATGGGACTTGGTTCCGAAGAAGACATTCCATAACGAGGAATGGATCTTAATTCAACCGTTCCCGTTCGATCGACTCGGTCGATCCCGACCTATCGGTCCCGACCGAATCGATAGCGACAGTGTTCCTTTCTCGCGCACCCCATGGACAAGTACGGGGCACGATGTAGGGACGGGCACTACACCACCCAATTGAGGCCTCAAGTGCTACTTAAACACAAAAGTCACTAAAGGTGCACTTTTGGGCTTTAGGAACCTAGCTAACTAACCTGACTGGCAACTAGTTCAACCCCTTAGGTTGAAACCTATTCTAAGTTACCCTAACCTGGTAGAAATAGCCTTATCATCGAGATCTTGTCCAGTCCATATAGGTTGAAATCCAAGGTTCATCCAACCAACGATTGATGTTCAAGTAGGGAACCCATTAAGACCCGGTAAAACCCATCCATACATACCACCATATTTTATCTATAGAACCGAACTAGTTGAGATAAGTCCCTATACCCCTTATGTAGGCTCCACCCCTTAGAAAGTGAGGTCATTCGTAACCCTTATTCCATCTACCTGAAGTTACGATATGATCTTGCGTTGCACTTATATATCCCTTGCTTGTGTGTTTAAATAGCCACGAAAAGATCACAATCTTGATTTTCAAATTCCGTTCTATTATGGAACTTGTTCAGAATTTCGAGAACAGAACTTCTGTATTGCACGGATTGCAAGCCCCTCTAAGAAATGAATGGCTCTTCGGTTTAGCAAGTGACTGGACTAGAGTAGCCCAATCTAGCAAATGAGTTAATAGGTTCATGAACTTACTTTCTATCTGTATCATTGAATATTCTCTCTATCGGTCTTAAAACTTCACATTTGTTCTCGATTATTCTTCCTTATCATCATGTCCTTCCTATTTCGGAGTGACGAATAGTCATGCTTACTAGAAATTACCAATATTTTAAGCTACTTGTGTAAATTTGTTGCTGTTAAATTTTGGATTGCTTGATAGATAGGAGAGGTTGTAGATACCTTATTATAGATATCTGTCGATAGTTACTTTTTGCAATTAGCTGGAGGGTTACAATGTTATGACGTTAGGTGTTTGAAGTGGGTAGTGTGACCAAAGGTGGGTAGAAGTCCTCGATGATTTGTAGTTACGGAATGGCTAGGAGGTACAAATATTCCTGAGAAATTAAATTTGAAAAGATTGTGGTAATAGTGGATTTATTCTTCTACTTTTATTTTTGAATTTTAGGCATGTTTATGAATTAGAATTTCGAGGACGAAATTATTTTTAAGGTGGGTAGATTTGTAGCTCCCCTTCCCAAAAATTTTAAACTATTTTATTTATTATTTTAATTGATTTAAATGGTATATACCCAATATTGGTTTATTTAATTTCATTATTATTATTTTGTTATTGAGGTTATTATATATAATAATATTATTATTATTGGTTGTATTTGTCAAACAAATGTAAATATATACATTCATGTATATAGGCCCTACTCTAGAAAGAAATATGAGGTTTACTTAGAATTTATTAATGTATATAATATATGTGTGCGTGTATGTATATGTACTTGTTAATATTTTGATGCTAAATTGAAATATAGAAAATATATATGTGTATATATATACACGTGTAAGTATGTGTGTTTGTATATATAAATATATATAATATGTATGTATGCGTATATAAACATGTGTACGTATATATAAATAAGTATTAAACATGTATATGTGTAGGAATTTATAATATATATTAAATATATGCGTATGTTTATGTAAATACAAATATATGTATAGTGGGTATATATAATATATTTGTGTGTATATATATATATAAATGTACCTGTATATTTATATATATTATATATATATAAGATGGCTCTGTCCGCTCCCCCTCCCCCCCCCCTTGTGCCCCCCTGGCCCGCTCCGTCACCCGGCGTGCCCGCCCTCGCTCAGCCGGCTCCGACGCCCTCCGGTCAGCCGGCTCCGACGCCTTCATCCATCGTCCACCGTCGGCGGCGTGGTCGCCCGCGCCGTGCGTCTCCCTACCCCGCCGGCTCCCATCCCCGGGCAGGCGGTCTTCGTCGTTCGGCCGGCTGGTCCCCGACCGGACGCTCCCGCTTCAGGAAGCGACCCCGGCCCCCCCGCTCCTCCCTCCCATCGCTTCTGGGATCCCCTCCTCCCCGGAGGTCCCCCCTGTCCCCTTCCGCCTTGCCCGCCGAAGTAGGAGGGGTCTCCCTGCTAACCTCCTCTCCGAGCCGGGAAGCCTTGGCCGCGCCGTGTGCTTGCGTCTCGGAGTCGAATGTAGGTGGAGATGGCCAGTCACACGCTGCCCTCGGCCTCGCCGGTCGGCGACCTCCCTCCCCTTCCCCTCCCACCTCGCTTCTTCCTTCTCGCGCGCGCTGGTCGAAGGCGCTCGTCGCTCTGGTCGAGCGCTCCTCGGAGTTGCTCCGGCTGTCCCGTACTGAGGAGACGTCCCCTCTGTGCTGGCCCCCCTTGGGTCGCGCCTCTCAGCCTCCGGGGCTTTGCTCCAGCCCCCTAGCCGAGGAGGCGCCCCGCAGTACTGTGCGGAGTCTCTTGCCTCGCCGTTGGACGCTCCTCTTAGGCGGTGGCCGCTTCTCCCCGCCGCCGGAGTTCGTCGTTTGGTCGACGAGCGCGCTGCTGGAACGTCCTCGTTTCCCCCCCCCTGGCGTGTTCGGAGCTGCGGACGTCACATCCTCCCTGTCTCGCCTCGTGGGCCTGCCACCTCGGGGAGAACGCGGCTCGTGTCTCGAGCGTTGACGCTCCTGTCCGCGTTTCCTCGGTTGAACCGCCAGGGATTTCTTCCTCTCGGTTCATTTGCGCAGAGAAAGCATTGTCTCCTTCGGTGGGCCCCTGCCTTGTGGAGGAGCACGTGGACGCCTCCCTCACGAGGGGACTTGATGCGCCATTTGCGCAGCTCAGTCCGTTCCCTCCTTTCAGCTGCACGTGGGCCAGCCACTCGAGCCAAGCCTCCCATTATTCCCGCCTGCGCAATTGGCTCAGTTGAGGCCTCCATCCCCGCATGCGCAGTTGGATCTTCTGAGGCTGGACACCCCCCTCTAGTGGGTCCCATGGATCCCCATTATGCCCCCCTTTGAGCCATCCTGCGCAGTTGACTGTCCCCCCCCTCTAATGGGTCCCAAGGCTCCCCTTCAGGCCCCCTCATTGAGTCATCCTGCGCAGAAGCATGCTCGACCCCCTAGTGGGTCCCATGGCTCCCAAGCCCCCCCTCTAGTGGGTCCCATGCTCCTCATCATGCCCCATTTCTGAGTCATCCTGCGCAGTTGACTGCCTCCTGCGCGGTTGGCTCTGTCCATTCCCCCACCGCGGGCCCCCCGGCTCCCCAAGCTGACTCGGCGCGCCTTGCGGGTCTCTCCAACTCCGTGGATTCTCACCTCCATCCACCCTCCCCTCCGCGCCTGTCGGACCCCTCCCCCGTCTCCCCTTCCTTGCAGAAGCTTGTACGACCTCCCGTCGGTACATCTCGCAGTTCCCTCCCGGGCAGCTCCCTGCAGGGCAAGGCATCGATCCCCCAGGCTGTTGCCTGCGAGGCAATCTCCCCCCCACAAGCCTTTGCCTGCTCGGGTTCTTCCATGGAGCCTGCCTCCTTTCCCCCGGCTGCTGCGATGAGAGAATTCAGGCCGGCGTCCGCCCCCCTTCATCACCAACCATCGGGGCTCTTCGACCATCCCGTCCTGCCCTCTTACATCCGGCCTTTGCCGTGGCTTCGAGACGCACATCGCCCTCGCCATCTGGGCCGGACCCTTCAGTTTCCAGATCCCTCCCCAGCTTCCCCTCCTTCGCTGATGTCCTGCGGCCTGATCGTTCTCGGTCTGGCCCTATTCCGGCCGCGGAAGTTGTCCTGCCGGACGTCACTCTCTCGCCACCGCAGGACGGTTCCCCTATCCGGATCCCCTTCACTTTAGAGGAGATTCGCTCCCTATCTTCCCCTTTCTCCAGGACGTTGGTTCTTAAGTTCGGATCCGGATGCCCTAAAATTTCTGTCGTTCGACAGGCCATTTCCAGATGGGGTCTCTCGGCGTCATTCCGGATTGCTCCTCTCGATCCCAAACACCTGTTTCTTCATCTTTCCTCCGACCAGGACTACAACGAGTGTGGGCGAAAGGACCGTCTAAAATTGACACTCAGTTTGTCAAGTTTGCCAAATGGTCTCCGAACTTCAATCCCAAGATTGATTCGACCATCATCACCTCCTGGGTCACCCTTCCCAATCTCCCCCTTGTGTGTTTTCCGGCTGCAGCCCTTAAGAGGATCGCCAGCTCTTTTGGAGCCCTGGTGGACATCGCCGAAGAAACGAGAAACCTATCTAAATGTAACTATGCAAAGTTTGCGTAGAACTGGACCTTGCCAATGAGCCACCCCAACAGATCGAGATTGATCTCGGAGATCACTCATTCAGCCAAGCGCTGGTTTACGACAACAGCATTTTTTGTCAACACTGCCAGATGTGCGGCCACTCTCTTCAACACTGCTTCCGCGCTCATCCTGAACTCAAGAAGCAGGTCCCCAGGAAACCGCGAGGCACTGGCGAGGCTCCCCCATCCCGTCCCCCAGCAAAGATCCCCTCCACCCCCCTTCTCCAGATCGAAGTTCCCCCATCCATACCGCCTCTACCTCCCGCCACCCCCCCCCTCGCCATCACTCTCCATCATTCCTCCGGAGCGCTTGACGCGGTCCCAGCTGAGGGCGCTCTCGCGTCGACGGTATCCGATTGCCTCCCTAACCCCCTTTCCCCTTCTCTTGCCATCACTCTCCATAATTCCTTCGGAGCTCTAGACTTTGACCCGGAGGAGTGCTCTCCGGAGACGCCAACCTCCGACGGTCCCCCTTTCCCCCCATCCCTGCCTCTTACCACCCCTCACTCGCTTCCCTCCATATTCCCCCCATCACCCCCTCCTCCCCCGAGGCTCCAACCCGAGCCTCCCCCTCAGCACCAGTGATTCCCATTGGTCAGCCTACGGGCAGTCTCCGTTCGCGCTCCAACGGCGCGGGCGACGGGCTCCGTCCCCCACCAATCCTCCTCCCCCCTTGCCCCGCCATGGTCCCCTCGCCCACTCACCGGCAGATTTTGGCAGGCTCAGGAAGCGGGTTTCCTTGATCGAGGCAATCCTCTTTGCGCCCTAGCGGAGTGTGAAGACGCTGTCACTTCCACCCTGGCAGTCGCAGCCGTTAACTCCAGCTCTGATGGGGCCCTCGTTCCGGTCAATACCAGCCCCGAAAACAACTTTCTCAAGAAAAAGAAGAAATCCAAGAAACAAAGGCAGCGGACGGCGATGACCACGAGATCCGCGCAAAGCTACAAAACCCCTGCATCCACCCTTAATGCCTAACATCCTTTCTTGGAACGTTCGTGGCATTGGAAACAGACCTTGAATCGGGTCATCAGCCTCACCAAATCCAATCGGATTGATCTGCTTGTCATTATTGAACCCAAAATTCCACACAGGAGATGAAAGACATTCAACTCAAGCTGGGATTCCCTTCCGCGATCTTCGGATGCCACGACATCTGATCTTCTTCGCAGCTGATTTCCGCTTTGGCATTGCGAACGACTCCCCTCAGGCCCTCTCCTGTTGGGTCGAGCATCCTGCCTTCAAGTCCCGCATCCTTCTCTCGGCCATTCACGGCAGCTGCAGCATCCCGGAGCGTAGAGTTCTTTGGGAGCTTCTGTCGGGACCCTCCCTTCCTCACGACGACATGCCGTGGCTTTGCATTGGAGATTTCAACACTGTTTCTTGTAGAGAGGAAAAATCCGGAGGTCGTGACCCCCCTCATTCGGCCATGGAGGACTTCAACAACTTCACATTAACGCCCATCTATCCGATATCCCCTTCCATGGTAATCAGTTTACTTGGTGCAACATGCAAGATGGACCGCGTAGGCAGTACTCTCGCCTGGATCGTGCCATGGTCAATGACTGCTGGTCGGATTTGGGATTGAACAGTAATCTGTCGCACCTGAACTCCACCGAATCTGACCATTCCCCCCTCTTTCTCGAGATTACCAACACCCATAGCCACATCCATAAATCCTTCCGCTTCCTTGACTTCTGGCGTCACCACCCCCAGTTCAAGCCCATTGTGGAAGAGGCTTGGGTCTCGGTCTCTCACCCGGATCCGCTGGTCAGAATTGCTATCAAACTCAAAGCTACTAGAAAAGCCCTCACGGCCTGGAGCAAAATTGCTTTTGGGGACATTTTTCAAGCCATTAAAGATGCTGAAGACGACGTAACCCGTGCGGAGACTGACTTCGCCGTCTTCAATTCCCAGAGAATCGCGCCTCTCTCAA